>VZSR01003083.1:977718-999957 GCA_013398615.1 Brachypodius melanocephalos | reverse complement strand
CCTGCCCCTGTCCCCATCCCTGTCCCTGTCCCTGTCCCTCCCTCACACACACGGAGCTGAGGTCCTGGTGCAGGGATCCAGGGCTTGGCTGTGCTCTCTGCACAGAGATCCTCACCTGCCCACAAGGGAGGATGTGTTTCATGAAATTCGATGGTGTGTTTTTATAGTCACTTCCAAAGGCATTTCCTCCAACTGCTCTGTTATCTCCGAACACACGAGTGTAAATAACAATATCCATTATGTCAGTGCCTCATTCAACACACAAAGATAACTTCTGCTCCCTTCCCAGGAGGAGGCAGCAGGATAGAAGCTGAAAAGGCCATTAGAAGCCATGACTGCAACAACTGTGTGAATAATCTCACACCATCAGGTGAGATCATTAGACAGCCCTACCCTGCTCCTTGTTGTGTCACAGTACCATCCACTCCTCAGTGAGGGATGGCACACACTCATTTCCCTTTTACTGAGTCAAAAATAAGACAGTAATTGGATTGAGGCTTTCAGGGGAGAGGGGAGGGGGAAAGGATCTTCTTAGACTCCCTAATGCCAATCTTCACGACCTGTCTGATCTCTCAGTAAATGCCACATATAGGTTAATCCCCACAAATCCTCAGTACGACCTTATCAAATCAAAGTGTTCATCAGTTTGTTCGGGGGCTACTAGATAAGAATAAACAAATGAACTCATGCTGCACGTCTCCCAGCTGTCACCTAGGAGTGCTTATAGACAAGGTCTCTTTAGTGGGCACCCTGCAGCAAAAGAACTCTGGAAAATGTGAGAAATGAACAGATTACCTGTTTAACTAACACACCTGTGAGCACCCTGCCTGTGAAAGAGGCATGCACTTACACATTTCACTCTGTGTTCCCTAAGGATTCCGTTTTCTCCTTGATTTTCCCAATTTTAAATAATACTTATTTGTAAAGGCATAGTAAAAAGTATTGTAACTGAATGCTGAAGGGGTGTGTTACAAGGACGTGCCTTGGACATCAAATTGCTCCTTTTCCATCCAAGCCAGTTAAAGTGCAGCAGTTCCTCAGTGCCTCCCATGGACTCTGTGCTTGGCTACTGAGCCTCTTCTGGGGCACAGGGGGTCATTTACCCCCTTTAACCTGAGGGCCAGCAGATGAGGTCCTGCTGTCTGCTCCACCTTTGCTGCTGCCTGTGCTTGGCCTGATGCCATGCATCCATTCTGAGCTGGCCTGCAGCCACTCACCAGATGGCAACGACTTTCAGATGGAGCAGGGTAATTTTGAACCAGTGACCCAAAGGGTGGAAGGTTCCCTAGCCCACTGCCTGCCCTCTGGCCCTAACATCTGTGAGCTTGCCCTTTTCAGAATAAGGCTGCAGGCACTGAAAAATACACACACAGCATTATCAGGAGGTTTGGCTTTCTCCCACTTCTCCCAACCTTCAAAACCCAGCACTATTATGTCACACTCCAACTGCTCACCTAACCACAGCTTGCGTTATGTCAACACCCCAAGAGTGAAGTTCTGAATGTCTGCTTGTCATCTTGTCTCTCAAGCACCTTTGCAATTTCTGTCATGCTTTCTCTTCATGAGCTGAGGAAAGTCTAGTCAAAATCTATTCTCTGTCCCTCATGTCTTAGAGACTGTTCACTGTAAATCATAAACGGCTGCAGTCCACAGTTTGGGTTTGGTCTTTCCCTACCACAACCTTGTTTCATCTATGTATGATTCTACACAACAGTTTTATTGTTTCTACAAGTTCATCCTTGTTCAGAGAGTGGCTACCATTTAATACATATTTTGGAAGTGAAAACTTGTGGGTACAAATACACTGCAAAGTACTTGAAGAACCCAAAATTCTCTGTGTACCTGGTTTTCCCCCTATACATGATATCTCACTTAATCCCTAAAAATGCACACGTCCTCTTGTATGGCCTACCTTCTATGGCATTCTCTGGGTTTGGTTTTTTTCTCCTTTTTTCTTCTATTGCAGAATATGTCAGATTTCAAAGGTCTTTGCTTTCATGTACTTCATCCTCAAGACCATGATCGCAGCAGTTGGTCCTGAGGCCAAGGAGCAAAAGAAGTTGTGATCTTTTCTGAACCATGGAGGTCTCTCAGGAATCAGATGAAGATCCCCTCTTTCAGGAGCTGAACAAAGGAAAACAACTCTTCTGGTCCTAGGAAACTGTTCACTGAATGCCTAAAGGCTTTGGCTCAAAAAGCATCTCAGCAGAGAGACACAGCATGAACTGAGTGACAGGACTGCAGTGAGGGGCAAACCCCTGGATGTGCCAAGAGAATGGGAGCAAAAGGGAGGAGTGATAGGAAAAAAAACCCAAAAAACCCCAAGAAACCACCAAAACAAACACCAACAAATCTAATATATTTGTCATCACACTTTCTGAGGCAGTAAAACGGGCAGGTGGAAAAGGCTGCAGTTTCTGTATAGGTATCCCATCTGCAGACTTTTCCAACTCCATTATTAATCACAGGGTTCCTCCTCCACAGTCCCTATAACAAACCCCAGCTGCCAACCCCTAGTGTAAATCCTGTTCCTGGCCTCAGAGTGTGAAACAGACAGTGGACTTGGGATTATTCTTTGTGTCCAGAAAGATGAATAAATCACACACCATCAAGTTTATAATTTTTTCTCCTCAGAGAAATATGAAATATTACAGATCATCTTCACTACATCAGTTTCTTCACAGTCTATTAGCAAGCAAGGTCTATTTTTCATACAATTTGCCAAGCCACTGGTCTAATTTCTCTTATTTCTTTTGGAGCAGGAAACATATACAGAGCATGTTCTCCTGTTACACATCACCCACGACCAACCTTCCTGTCTTCCATCCCACGGTTCCAAGAAGTTGTTGGAGTTGGCTAGCAGCTTAAGGTGGTCTAGATCTTTGGTTTCTTTAAAGAAATTCTATGGAAAAAGCTGACTATCAAAAAGAAAACCTATCATCAAATAACTTCAAGGTGTTTCAGGTTGGATGCTCAGCAAAAGACCTATCCCCAAACATTTACCAGCTGTGAAGGGCTGGCAGGTTTTGTGGTGTAAGAGAGAATTGTTTACAGTGGTGGTCTGAAATGACCTTTTCCCTCACCATCTTACTTCACAGAGAAAGATTCCTCACTCTGACTCCCTGCAAAAAAATCCCCACAAACCCCACAAGAAAACCCCAAATAAAAAAAAAAAAAAAACCCACAACCATGAAAACCCCAATAGATCAGGAAACAGGCTCAACCCCCCAAAAAAACCCTCCTGTCTGAGTTTCAAAAACCACCTCAGACTGTTCCCTCAACCAAAAGACTGAGGGTACAATGGGTGCCTTTGTCCCTGCACATGCAGGGGAAGTGTGGGCTGCAGAACAGAGCACATCCCACTGGAACTGCACTGAGAACACAGGCAAAACTCCACAGCCCAAGAGAACCAGTTTGGTATTTTCACCAAAACCATCAGATCAACGATTGAAAAAAAAAACCCAAAAAACAAAAAACAAACAAACAAACCAAAAAAAAAAAAACAAACAAACAAACAAAAAAAAAAAAAACCAAAAAAAAAAAAAAACCAAAAAAAACCAAAAAAAGGCAGTGGGAATTAAGGTGAAGTTGGTACAGTCTTTCCTTACATCAAAGCCCTTGTGTGAAACATTTTCTGCCAAAGGTGGATGTGATTTCCCTTGCTCAGAACAGGGCAGAGAGAAAGAGGTTAAATTACAGCCAAAATAATAGGAATCAAGAGACACAGGCCTGCCTCATCTTTCCCATTGCAGGGGAAAGAAATCACAGAAATCTACAGTATGTCAACCTCCCCCCACCCCCCGCCCATTTTTCCCCCCTAAAAGATTCAGTTTCCCTGGAGAAGCAAAGAGGCTGAAAGGATTTCACGTTGAACCACTGCAATAATTGCCACAATTTCTTCCCCACCAGCTGAAGAGTGAATGGCTTGAGTCCAAACGTGGGCAAGGGGAAGGAGGTGACATTCACTTCTCCAGGCTCTGCCTGGAGCCTGCAAGAAAAACTGGGCTGGAGAAATGCTTTGGAAGATCTGCAGATGGAGGAAACTATCAAGTGCCATGACTGCAGTAAGAAATGCCACTTATGAAAAAGAAATTCTTAGCAGAGTTGCCAGGCTTGGACACTGAAATACCAAATATATATATGAAATACAAAGCCCCAAAACTTCAGAGTTTTCTTCTCCATGAAGCAAAACTGAGACAGCTCCAAGTGTAGAAAGAAAACTCTAATGGTAAATTGGGAATGTTTTTTCTGCTTCACATGCAGAAAAATCAAGCTCCTGGAGGGACTGGTGAGCTTGTGTTGGTGAAGCCTTGCATCAACTACAAAAGGAACTATTGCTTTTCTTCTTAGGGCTTCTGCTGGTAATAAACTGCAAATCTCCATTTCTTTCCTCCTCCATTCCGATTGATCTCCAAGGGCATTTCCACAGGTGGATCTTGGTGGGTCTCAGACCCAGTCACACATCTCCCAAACCCCACAGAGAGCATTGGCTGTTCCTGACCCCTGATCTGGGACAGGGCCCTGCTGTTCCTCTGCAGGTTTAATCCACTGCAGCAGGATGTGCCACGGCTGCAGAGCACCACAGGAAAAGAAAACACATGAGGGCAGTGCCCTGCATTAAAGCATCACTGGTCCAGTGACTGCTCAGGGTCAGCAGGGGTTGTAGTAACCTGAGTTATTTCTCAGGATTTTCTTGCTCATAATTTCCAATTCCCCTGAACTGCTGACTCTCAAAATCACTTAGTAATAGAAGTCTTTTGCTCCTTCTTTGCACAGAACAACCACACTATAACATAAAACATTTATTCCAGAGTCAAACACGTATTCAAAACATTAGCTCCAGCAAAAGAAACAATCAGACACAAGAGCTTTCAGTTCCATTCCCAATAGAACACTTAGTAAGAAGAGAATGACTTTATCAACAAGCAGTAAAAACCTTAGTTTCCCATGTCTGAAAGAGATTTCATTAAATGCTTCCCTTGACTAGGTGCAGATCATTATATTTCTCATAGACTGTAAGCAATGTGAGCCTGTGTCTGCACCTCGAAGCCTGAGCTCTGACTGACAGCTCTAGGAATTACAATAAATACTGCAGGAACACAAGCAATGCTTTCCTAGGAGCCCACTGCCAAACTGAGTGCTTCCTTGCAGAGAAACAAACCAAACAAAAAAAACCCCACCCCAAACAGAACGTGGAATAGCTCCATTCAGTGCTGTTTCTCAGATAAGGACACTCATCAGGCAAAGCCACTTCCCATTTCCCATCCCTGCAGAATTCAGGCTCTGACCCAGGACAGGCTCCCCCTCCCCAGCCACAGCCTCTGAGCCTTGCCAGATCCTCCCAGGCCACCAAAGGATGCACCAAAGGGGGTCCCTGTCCAAGCTGGAGGAGAGCTGAGCCTCCTCAGCCCACCCAGCCCTGTTCCAGACCCTGCCAAGCCCCTCCTGGCCCTGGGGAGGGGAAGCTGCCCAAAACATCTCCAGGGCTTCGGCTGCATTATCCACGCACCGACTCCCTGGCACTGATAAAGGCCACAGTGATGGTGAAAAAAGCTAATTCACAGCCTGGGAAGGATTAATCTTGCTACTGTAAAATGTCCTGGCTACAGCAAGGGTTAGCCAGTCATGGGACAGACACAAGCCAGAATTAAACCAAGAGCATACAGAAAATCATGCTTTTCCTGCAAAGACAGAAGGGGGGAAATAACTGTTAAATGGCATTCTTTGGTGCATTTTTTACTTAGTACTCAGTGATATCTTGAGAGGTGTGAGGGTGGCACTTTACTATTCCTACTCCTTTTCCTTCCCACTCAAAACTGCTCAGACAGCCCTGATTCAGGCAAGGACACTGCACCACCCTGAGCAAACAAGGCAAACCTCCTCCAAGTCCAGGACTAATGAGAATTGTCCTAAAAGAGAAGATTCAACCCTTTCCAGCCCAGTTGTATTTCTCACATGCAGTTAAGCATTAATAGCTAGAACCACTTTCTGCCACACCTGCAGCATGGCTGGGTCACCACAGCTCCCTCCCAGACCCAAAACCTGCAGCACTGCCCAGTGGCTCAGGGAACATCACCCAGCACTGCTGGAGAACTCAAACAACCCACCCCATTCCCACCAGGAAGGCCAGGCTACAGCTCGCAGCCACGCAGCACACAGGGGAACCTGAACACTTAACCATTGGCACTCACTTTGCAGGAAAGGTTTGAAAACCAGCAAAAAACAACTTGCAAACATCTGTTTAATTCCCAATTTCCTTACAGCCCTTGGTAACCAGTGTATTCCTTTAGAAAAGAACGTGGCCATTACAGGTACAAGGCAGTGCTGGCAGGGAAGGAGCAGCAGGACACCTGCATGAGCAGCCTGGAGTTCCTCCATGGATTTTTCCAGGCCCCCAGAATCAGATCAGCAGAAGGAAATGCAGATGCAGCAGTACAGCTGCAGCACTTTCTGTTTTAGCTTCATTTTTTTCACTCCTTAAGGCATGTTTAAACACTATCTGTGAATAAACACTAGTAAAAGTTGAATGTGTGCATGAAGGAAAAACTCTTTCCCATTCTTTGGCGCCAGCCAACATCATCAAAACACTCCACAAACACCCCCACATCTTAGGAGAAAGGAAAGCAAATGGAAAACAGTTCCATACTAAAATATAGTCAGTGATCACTCAGAGGCTCTTAATGCTGCAGCTCTGATTGCCCTCACACGCCAGCAGAGACAAAGGAATGCAATTTGACTGTGCATTCCTAAAAGGAAATTATATTCCCCTCTCTCTGTCTTTCTTCAGCATTTGCAGTTTTTCAGAAAATTACATCAACAGTATAAATCACCTGGGCCTAATACAATGGACAAAGTCAGAGTAATCAATTCTTATTTATTAATCAGCCTCTATCATGATGTTCCATAATCATTATACCCCAGTTCAGACACAATAATAATGAAGCTAACAGAACTAATGCAATTTGTGGTAAGATGTTGGCAGGCAGTGGCAATAACATTGCTTGATAACAATACAGTCAGGCAAACAGGTCTTGGTTGTAAGAAAAGATATTAAAATGGACAAAAACACACCAAGGAAAGGAGGTGTCAGATGTACGTATTTTCAAGTTGTTATTAAAAAAAAAAAAAAGAAAAGGGAAAAGAAGAAGATAATAATGTTAGAGACCAATCTGCATCATCAGAAATGAAGGGCTTAGGGTTATATAAAATCACAGGCACAGTAACAGCATCTGAACATCCTCACAGAATCTAAATACAGAGTGAGGTTACAAGAGTCAGATGAAGGAAAAAATGAACATTTCTCCTGGAAGAAAATTCCTTTAATTACAACAAGTCTTCTGCCTGGGACAGTGCCACCGACAGCCTGCAAATCCCAGCTATTTGTGCACACCAAAAACAGGAGCCACCCCCTAAACTCTTGGCTACTTCATTTGCCTCGCCTGTGTGAATGACGAGCTGTAAAAATGGACCAGGGAGAAAACCACAAATGGTGCTCAGATCCTCGGGAGCAAAGTCTGCTGCAAATGCCACATTGCTGGGGGTGCTTTCAGCTCTCAAAAACAACCTTGTTCCAATGATCAGAGGAATTTCTGGGTGAGAGGGATCACAGCACCACAGAAGGCACAGTTCAAAGGGACAGCAAGCCACACAGAATAATTCTGTGGCAATATGACCCCTTGAAACGCTCAGAGCAGCAGAGCCCTGCACCTTAAAAATCTCAACTACTAAAAAAGACAGGGTGGAAAAAAAAAAAAAAGGAAAAGAAAGGAAAAAAAACTTGTTTATAATAAAGACTACATTCTGTAGCAATTTCCTAGATTCCTGGGGTTAGAAATCTAGATTGCCAATGGATAAGTGAGCCTTAAAATCACATCCCTGCTGACAAAAATTCATTTCTTATAACCGTCTCCATTTACCGGAATGTTGAATCTTTCCCATGGGGAAGGAACAAATGAAAATGTTATTTCTCTGCTCATGAACTCATACCTTTCTGTCTGCTTTTCACTGTTGGCAATTTCATTCTCTTCCAAATTTGACTAAAGCCCATGACCTGGGGGAAATAATGTCTATATAATAATCTTCTGAAACTCTAATTCTGAGTCATGTTTTTTTGGATGTTGCCTCACACTTTATGAAAATTGCACTGAGCTATGAAATGTAAGTGATGTGATGTCTCCACCTTAACATAATAATTCTGTCTGGTGATCATGTTAATAATAATAATAATAATAATAATAATAATAATAATAATAATAATAGAATCTCCTTTGAAAACAACAAAACTAAAATAAAATTAGTAAAAAACCCCCGATCTATGCCTAATGGCAAAAAAGATGTTGTGGCACCCGGTTCCATAGGTTTATTCTCACTGCCCCGTGGAAAGAACTAGTCACAACTGGTAGCAAATTAATGGTGTGAGAGAGGAAAGCACAAACATCCTGACACTGTGGCTGAGCAGCTTAATAGCCCTAAAGCTGCCCTGGCTGTGCTTGGGGGAACCCTGTAAATCCTGGCACTCTGCTCCTGGGGCCCTGGCCAGCCTGAACCCCACATCTGCACGTGGGGAGAGAGCACAAACACCTCCAGAAAGCCCCATGATTGCTTGGGGCCTCTCCAGCAGCTTGCTGAGCAAACTCAGCATTGGGGATGTTTGCAGCTGATCAACTCTTCCCCCAAAAGCAGAAATAACTTCAGTGTCTGTTTATTGGCTCCACAGTGCCTGCATCCCTGCCCAGCTCTGTAAATGTACCCAAACAAAGCTGTACATTACCAGATGTTTATTTTATTTTTTTTATCCATGCCGACCCATAAAAATCTCCAATACGGTAGATCAAACGGTAAAAAAATCATTAAAAACTTGCTCTGAACAAAATTGGTGCTGCCATATGTTTTGGGTCTTCCTCCACGTGAAGTTCCACTTAGCTCCACAGGTATAAATCTAGAATAACCCCATTTTGAGCAACAGCTATTTCACATCTGCAGAGGTGCAGCCTTAGGAGTGATGGTATTTGGTCTCTCATGTTTCTGGGATGGATAATATATTTATTTATTTATTCCTTTTTTTATATATACACACAGATATTACACATCCAACTGAGAAATGCAAAACAAATCAGGAATGCTTTATTGGTTGGAAAAGAAAAGCCTGGCTATGACAACCTGAGAATTTTTTTACCTGATGTATGTACCTGAAGATCAGATTTGCAGTGAACCAAAGCCCACAGCAATGCATGCTCACTGCCAGGCAAATACCCTGTAAGTAAGATTTTTACAGTGCATCCTAAATCTGCAAACCAGTAGCCATAAAGTGCATCTTGAATCATGGAGAACAGGGGGAAGTGAGAGCCCAGCAAACAGCAAATCCCAGTGGCTGTGAGAATCCATTTTGTCATTTTATCTGGAAGCCATCCCTCAGAGGGACATCCTGCCTGGTCCAGACAAGGCACAGGCTGCTCCCCACTGCCTCTCCAGCCCTACAGCTTTCCCAGCTCCCTGGGGCTGCTTTGCAGTGAAATCAAGCCCTTCTTGCACTCCTGCTGAGCAGGCTCAGATCCTGGGCTCAGGAGGGCTGCCCAGGAGAGTGTCCAGGAGGGAAACAACAGGCACTGCAGTGGGAGTCCCAGGGACACAAAAAGCTGGAGGAGGATGGTGAATGAAGGAGGACCCTCACCCATGGTTTACTGCGTGCCAGGACTGGGTTCAAGGGTAGGTCTGGGGCTAAAAGCCCAGGGCAGGGCACTCCTGCAGGGCTCCCCAGGGAAATGGGTCCAGCTCCTGCCAGCCAAACCTTGCCAAGGTGAATCCCCCAAAATCTGGGACATGGCTCTGAGCACTCTGCCCAGGGCAAGGATTGCACGGGGTCTGTCCAGGTGGGTGAAGCCTTTGGGAGCCTCACCCCGAGCCCCTGAAGGGACACAAACACCCCCTGCCTGAGGCACAGCTGGGGACAGCACAGCTCAGCCCAAGGAGCTCAGTAATGCACGAGGTGCTGTGGACGTGTGCAGCTTTCCATCAGGCCTAGCACCAGAAACAGCCTCAGTTTGAAATCAATCATCTCTGCCATTTACCTCCCCCACACAAGAACTTTAATTTGGATTTTCTTCTTAAAGCACCTTTAGATCCTTGGATGAAACCATCTGAGAAGTGCATACTCTTAATTTGTTGTTGCTGTTGTTGTTAATGGTGGTGCTGTAATGTATTTTTTAAAAAAACCCCAAACTTTACAACTTCCTTACATGACAATGGTAAAAGGTTCATTTTAAATAATCAAGAAAGAAATCATTTCCATTAGATAAAGCAGTCAATAGCATCAGAAATGTGGCTGCAATTACTTGTTGCACTTTACAATGAAATCCTTGTAGTATAATAACCACAAGATGATGAAACACATTTTGTCTCCATTTCACATGACTGACCCCAATTTTGCCAAGGACATCTGAACACATTTAACATACTGAAATCTTCCATTAGGATAATGAAAATACACATTATTGAATTCTGTGTTTGCTTTATAGTGCTACAAATAGCAAATTCAATCTTTCTTACTTTTGGTAGCGACTACACCTGCATAATTGTTCACATTTCTCAGAGGCTGGAATAAGCTACAAAATGAAGGAAAGGAAAGATGTTGACCCCAAGATCCATTATGCAGCACTTAGGTGATTTTATTTGCTGTATGTGTTTAGTAAAAGGATTGTGTATAACTTTGCAACCTACAAAAGATGTACAGCTCCCCTGCATAGGCTGCACTAATCCAGCCAGACTCTGAGGAGGAGTTAACCAGAGGTGCTGGGGAGCTCCCTGGGAAGGCAGCAATTGCCAGGGCTCATAGCCATGGGCTAAAATTCAGCTTTGCTCCCAGGTACAAATATCTTGCTTTAAAATCACTGTGCCATGGCCCAGCCCAGCATGGAAACACGTGGTCAGCCTTTTGCTATCCCTTTTCAAGAGGGGAAATTCCAGCCACGGAAAACTCCCATCAAAGCCAGCTCCAGCTTTTACCTCTTCAGTGCAGATGACACCTACCTTCTCTTTGCTCCCAGCTCTATCTCAGCTTGCATTCAGCAATTTGTTCTAGATCGAGATATTTTCATCTCTTTTCTTATCCACAGATCTCAAATCACTGAAATTGAAGCCCCACAACTGAGATGCCCAAGGCAACACTGAGGATTGATTTATATCAGAGAAAAAGAAAAATCTGGTCCTTTAGGCTTCTAGTTGAATACAGCAAAGATTTAGACTTCAGATTTAGACTACCAGATGTAATAAATACTCCTGCCTCTTTTTGTTCTTTTCATTAGCTTTAAATTTCACTGCAATGCTGGGATCATGAGTTATACTTGCAAGGTCCCTAATGTTTCACTTGGCTTCTCTTTCAGTGGTTGGCACTCAGACCCCAGGAGGAACCAAGTAAAACAGCTAGTCCTCACCCCACTCCTCTCCAGGAGCAGTGCTCCAGGTGGAGTCACTTCTTATTCAAAAATAAAGGATCCGGTCATGGATCACAGCTTTCATCTGTTGAACTCTGTTCAGTGCAATCTGCTGAGACATTTACAGGTTATATATTCCACAGTCATTGCTCAAAACAACGTAGTAGGTCTGGAAGGCAGTGAAATTTGGGTCATTAACATCAGCTCCCCTCAAGCTCTCTAGTGCCCACATCTCCTCACCATAATTTCAGCACCTCAAATGATGGTTCCCACTGCTCTGTGAATATGAGGGATTTAATCTCAGACAATTTTGAAGTCTGCTTTGCACACAGAAAGCTCCAGTGTTGAAAATGACAACACAACTCCACGGGGAAGACATTCCCCACTGTGACTGCTATCCCAGCACCTTTCTGCTGCACTTGGCTGAAAGACAGGTATGAAGTGACAATGAACTTCACAGGCCACAAATGAAGTCTGAGTCCCCAGAATTCCAGAAGCACATGGTGTAAATTGTTAGCCCAGGTCTGCAACGTAACCAGGAAGGAGAGATTTTAAAAGATGCTGCAGCCCCTGGATTCAAACACCTCCATTCCAGCCCATTCTGAGTAAGCACCAACAGTGCACAAGGAGCTACAAGGCACTGGGCTCAGCAGGGAGCAGTGAGGCCACAGGATCATCAGTGTGCACAGAACTGGTGCCATCAGGCACCTCTGTCCTGGGACAGCTGGGGGCACAGCTTGCTAAAAACACTGAGAATTCCGTGCACTCTTGTCACAAGGGGTTCTGGATGCTGCTCTGCTTCACCACTTTTTCTGCTCAGAGGAATAGAAAAGATGGAGAGGACAACAGTGTCCTGCAGATGAGTCTCAGCCTCTCCCAGGGATCACAGCCTTCACTGCTGCTCATCTGCACTGCTTGGCTTTGGCCGTGTGCAGCCACAAGGCTCCACACCAGCACCAGGGAGGCACTGAAGAACATGAGCCTCCTCTCAGAGTCTAATGTTTTACAGCTAGCACAGAGAAATGTGCAACTGCAAACATATAAGCACAAAGCATTGGAGACCTTGGAAAGCAAATTGCCTTCATTTGTGCTTCTGAGTGTTTCGAATCCCATCTTTGATCTGATCTCTAAGTGTTACTGCTCTAACAGCCTGGAAGATCTATTAAAACTTTGCAGACTCTGGTTTTCTGGCTTTCATCAGAATGCCAAATTTACCTCCATCTACTTCATCTGAAGGAAGCTGAGTTACAACACTGATGCATTTGGAGAAGATGCTCTCGAGGCAAAAACCTGTTCCATAAAACACAGAATGTGAGCTGCGACTGAAATGCTGGCTGGATTTCCAAAACCATTCAAGTTAAATGGAATGGTTAAAGAATAATTTCCATTAAGGAAATTCAGGTTAGAATGGTTCTTTAGCAGTCATTTTGACTGACAAAGGATGGATTCTCCATGCCATTACACTGCTTTTCCTCCAGTGCAGTTCTATCTATTTCAGTGTTTACTAATTCCAGTTCAAGGGAGATGATCAAAATTAGAGTCAATTGAGTCTGATATAAAGAAGTTCTCAGATTTCTCCACTCCATTAACATCAATTTCTGCACTCCATTAACAGCAGCTTTATTCTGGTGTAACTGCATTGATTTCAAAAGAGTTACACCATCCTGATGTCAGTGTTAAAGAAACAGAAAATCAGACCCCATTTCTTTAACAGTTTTATTATTCTGAAAAATATGACTTCCCTTAGACCATTAGTGCAAAAGAAACACACAAATATTCTTGCAAAATGTAATAGCTGAACAATCTAGCAGATAAGAACTGCATTTACGTTCTGACCCAAAGCCTACTGAAGTCAGTGACTTTTACATCAGACACTTTGCCCCCTCTTTAAGCAAAGTTAACTCACCACACCAAGGATGCTGCAGTCCTGCCCTGCAGTGCTAAATGGACTGACCTTTGAACCCCAGCTGCTGAAAATAATTGCACTGAGCCACGTCAGCTGCTTCCACTGCTGCCCATTTGACAGGAAGCTGGCAGTTCCCACAGAAATTGGATTCCAGGACAAGGAGCTCCCCAGCACAAGGCTCTGAGGTTTGCTGTGCACAGACTCGTGCAGACACATAAATACCAGCTCCAGGTATCACAGAGGATGATCTGCTCTATTAACTTCCAGTCACTCAGAATTATATGTGCTGAGATCAAACAAAGAATGTGCATTGACTTCAATATGCTTTAAATCAGGCCTAAAATAAAGAGATTGGTGGGACTGAAGTACAATAGCCTCTTAAATATTTCAAAAGCTACAGTTTAGCAGCATGAAAATGTGCCATAGCAGTGCTGTTCCTAGAAAACACACACACACCAGTCTATGCACATGGCTGTGAATAAACAGCTGACAGTCTCTGCATTTACTCTGAAGCAATTGCTTAAATAAAAAAAAAAATTGTCTGTGACATAAATAATCCAGTAGGTTAAATTCCCAGAAGTGTCAGCTTTTGTATTATTGATGCCTAATATTTTAAAATAAAATCAAGTACGATTAATCTTCTTGTATTACTACAACGAGTGGAAAGAAATCACTGGCAGAATGCATTAGTGGTTATCAAAAACAATCAACTGCATTTTCCACATTCAACCAAAATGAGTGGATGATACTAGAAGAAAGATTAAATGGAAAACTGATCATAGGATATGGAAGCCTCTCTCTGTTTTTAATGGAAATACATATGAAAATATCATTACAACTGTGCTGCTAAGTATGCAATACTGAGGTTGCTGAACCAAAATAAATTGGTATTGAAATGCCTGACAAAAAGGTAATAACCTTGAAATGGGTTTGATGGTTCACTTTGAGCTCTAGTTCTACCAAATCTTTAAAAAAAGAGATAATAATCTAACAGAATACTGTGATACCACTCATTCCCACTGGGTCTAATGTACTGCACATTTTGAGTAAGACCCTGGCCCCTCAGTGCTAATCAGGCTGTAGAGGGCTCATGTAATGAAAATAAACCCCCATGACAATCACCAGGAGAGGGTTCTCAATCAAATACTGCCACACAACTCAAACAGTGCATTGTTTCTGAGGTCAGAGGATGCTTTTCAGAGAGCCTGGCTATGCAAAGCTTTACCCACACCAGCTTAATTCACAACCACACAGAAATGCAAACCAGAGTAAGCACTACAGATTAACTCTGTACAAAAGTTATCAGCTCTGAGTATGGAAGTACAGGTCTGTCAAGATTATATAAAATACCCACCCCAAAAAAGCACTATCCTTTCCCAGGAGGAAAAAAAAAGGGTTTAAATCAAAATAAATGCTTAATTCACATGGAAATGTAAAATCCATGGGATTAGATTCAGCAGTATTATATCAGAAATGCAAAACTTGTGTTTCAGTATTGATTAATGCCAGCAAGGCTTGAATTTGCTTGTAATTTACAATCACTTCCTTCAACAAATGTCTTCATTTAGTATTATTATGAGTTTGGCATGACAAGATTATTACAAATCACTCTCTATCAGGAAGAATCACCGAGAAACCCACCATTTATCTGGAAATACTGCAACAGACATGATTGGGTGAGAAGGTATAAACATGGTTTATGCACAGAGTGCTGTACATTACTCAAGTGCACCCGTGCCACATGCAGATCAGGAAAATTATTAGTTGTGTTCTGATGGTGTTCACAATATGCTGCAGCCAAACTCATGAAAGGTGCAGACCCTCCTGTCTGGAGATTCCAGCTGGAATTGCTGCTCTGCTGCTGGGCAGTCTGGAGGCAGCAGAGCCCCAGCAGGGCAGGGAGGGCAGGCAGCAGCACAGAGCCAGCAAACAGCCAGGCTGCCAGGGATGGCACTGAGAGCTCCCTTTGAACACACTGAGGGATTAAAATCAGATGGCCAGGGCAGTTCCCAACCCTTAGACCATCTCCTCCATCCTCTGCAGGCAGCTGCCCTTCCACCACAACAGAGACAGTGACAGAGCTCAGGCAGCAGCTTCTGCAGTGCTCAGCTTTCCATCTTAGAGTATTTTGTCTCCAGTTTGAGTCTAACTTAATGTGCTTTAGCAGCCATTCCCTCACCTGCCTTGCTGAGGAGTAATCTCCATCCCAGGGGCAGGACAGACAGCTTGAGGGTCACAGCCTCTTCAGCTGCCTTTGCCTTTGGTTTGCCACAGGCTGCAAGGCAGGGAGCTGAGGAATCCACTCACAGGGCTGGATTTCAACAGAGCACTATGGAGCAGTGGAATGTCTGCAACAAGCAGGGATTAAAGCCAAGAAGGTGCCTAAATGCCCAGCCAGACTGAGATCACTGAACCTGCACCAAGACTCTGGACCTGCCTGGACAGCTCAGGTGACAAAATTCATCCATGGGATGAACACAGGTTCTGTCCCAGCCTGTGTGTTAATTATGGACATTGACTTGGGCCATTCTAGATTCTTATATAGGAGTGTTGTTCTGAATGAAAAGCTTTAACAACCAATATCACAAAGCACACACGTTTCCACTGAACAGGCCAGGACTGTAAATGCAACATAAAGCAGAAGAGGACACACAATTCTTCCAGCTTTTGTCATTCACACTGAATTTGCAAAGTGCGGATCACGGCAGACACTGAAACATTTTCTCATTTTGAAAGAAGTCCAGGCAAGCACCACATGCTGTGAAATATTATCTTATGGGAGTTGTTTTGATAAAAACAAATGGCCAATCCTAAAGATTAATGCTTCAGATGATGTATTCAGGTTATTAATCCCACCTTCTTCTTTCCACCAGCCCCGGCAGTGAGTGTTTTCTGGAGAACTGCACAGAGCCAGATGGTTAACTATTGGAAATCTATACTAAAAAGATTAATGTTACCCCATGACAGGGATCAGTCATTTGTAGAGATCTCCTAATACAAACGGTGCCATTTGTTTATTCAGACTGGCTGGATGAGCCATACTCTGAGGAGAGCCTAATTAGTTCTCAAAGATTTTCAAACCATTGGGGCCCAGCTGCTGAGCTGCAGTTCCACATCTGAAGGGGAATTACAGAGGTACCCAAGTACCACCAACATCCAGGCAGGCAGGTAAGAGTGATGCTCTTCAGGTGCCTCTGAGCTCTTCATTCCAACACCGTTTGGAAGAGCTTCTGGAGTCCTGGGCAAGTGAAATATTTACTGGAAGACTCCAGTGGCAGGCACAGATTAAATATTGCAGTGCTGGGTGCCATCATGCTGGGCATGGCCACAGCCTGAACACCCCCTACCCCCATCAGTCCCAACAAAGGCACAGGAACAAATCCCAACCACCTCCACATGGTGCTTTTGTGTGTAAACTGAACTTACTGCCAGGGAGATGGGCAGGAAAGAAACAGGCAGGCACTACATGAAAATTTCCAAGTGTGAACAGTACTTACTAAATTTCACAGTAATCCTTCTTCCAGATGGATAAAAGAACCAATATGTGCAAGGCCACTGCAATTTCCAAAGCACTCGGATTAAACCCCCTGCATTCAGGGGAGCAGTGAAGCACATGCTTTAAAGTGAAGCACACACTTAAATCCCATTGACTTCAGTTATGCATGTGTGCTTACACGCTCTCCTGAATAAAATAGATGTAAGCATGTGTTTAAACTTGAACCTCTGCTTTGTTGAGATGAGACTGTGAAGAGGAGAGTGAAATTTAAACTGATGCAAGAAATGGTGCTTTTATCTCCAGGCAACAAGGCCTTTCCATCAGCAGAGAACAGAGCCAGGGGTTTTTGGGGGAAAAAATCTACACACAAGTGCTTTTCTTTTCTTTCAGAGGGACATAAAGAGTGAAAAAAAGCAAAAGAAAAAATTAAAATGGAATGTCTTTACATAAACTATCCAAATACTCAGTTCATCAGTTTGAGAACACGGCCAGGCCAGATGTTGAGTCACAAACAGCTGTTGCAGTTGAAGCCACTGCAAGCTCCCCACTGGTTGTTATTGGTCCCCCATGGAAGTTACCACATGTGCCCTGCAGCCAGCAGAGGGGATCTGCTCATGCACCTTCCTCTACCACCAGCAAAATCAACCACATCAGCTGAACAAAAAAAGCAAAATGAACTGGAGCTGTGATTAAATCTATTCAGTGCTGGGCAGGGAGGGAGGTGCAGGAGCACCCCCAATACTGGCAGGAGATTTCAGACACTGAGAGCAACTACAGCTGACATGGCCTCAGGATTCACATGCATGCTCCATATTTTGCAGTGATATATCAGCATTTTTTTTCAAAAAGTAGCACCTGACAAAGGAAACACATTAAAAAATGGCGTGTTTCAAGAATTACAACCATTGGAATTTTTTTTTTTTTTGGTGTAAAGAAAAGTCAAGTGCAATGGACTAAGCTAAAAATCAAAGTGAAGAGCACATGAAAACATCAGTTTTGTTGTACATTAACTTCTCGAGCAAAAAAAAAAAGCAAAACCCCTCAAAAAAAGAACATTTTTAAAAAATTTAAAATGTTTTTTAAAAATCATTTTCCTGGAAAGTTACACAGAAAAATGAGATCTGTGAAGAATGCCACACCTCTAGGGCCTCTCACTGCCTGATCCAGAGCAGCTCAGCAGCTGGGGCAGCCTGGCACAGCCACTGGAGCTGCTGGAAACTCTGGCACCAGACCTGGACAGATTCTCTTTTGAATCGTGAGCCTTTGCACATCCACAGCCACACTGATGGCTATGGACAGCAGCTGTGAACTGGCTCCTGATTTAGAAGATCACATAGTTATTTACACAGATTTTTTTTTTTTCATTATATTCTTTTCTCTCCAATGGTTTTGTTTTTTTGTTTTGTTTTTTTTTGGTTTTTTGATCTCAAACTTCACACTTCTCTTCTGAGCTTTCTGAGACAAGGACTGTTGATATATAGAAACTAATGAGAGGATCTGAGATTCTGCCACAGTACCAAAATCAAAATCATTCTGGCACTACATAAAAATTTAAACAAAAATGTTTTACACCTCATCCCTAAATCACATCCCCTTTGATCCTGTATCACTTACTCCAAAATATGTCCATTCATGATGTAGGAAAGTATTTTCTCCCAATGTACATGCAAAAGCTCCATGAAACAAAGTAGGATTAACTGAATTCAAATCAAGTCACCTTAATTTGGAGAAGTGAGAGCTTTAAAAACAGGTATTTATTAAGAAAGTGAATTTCTCAGTATCCTTCTCAGTGGTATAAATATCCAACATAGACTTAATCAAGAGCACATCTTGGAGGAAATATTAAAGCAGCATATGATTTGATACCAATGAAAAAAAGCAATCAAAGCAGAGCATGGCAATAAATTAATAGAAAAGGTTATCTATCCAAAGCAGACTAAAAGTAATTTTGTAAGTCAGCAGTAAAAAGTTGAATAAACACTAATTTAATCTATTTTAGATGCAGCAGTCGACAGATGAAATATTTTACTGCTCTCAAGCTATGTGAACACAGTCAAGTGACACAATAATTGAAAAGAAGAGAGAAGCAGGGACCCTGTGGAAGCAGGAGCACAGGAACATGGGACAGTCACAGATCTCCTGTGCCAGGGAAGCTGCCTGTCAAGGCAAAGCTGCAAATCAGGGTTTGGATGCAACGACCTGCAGATAATGGTTGTGACCTGTTCCTGCCATCCTGCCTTTCCATGTGCTTTAAGGCAGCTCAATCATCCCTTCACAGGGAACAAGCATTTCCCCTTCCTCTGGGGCATGCAGAGAAAGGGAACTGTTAGTTCCCCCAAAAGAGCTATCCTGTGTCATAAGCAACAAATTCCCTGGTCCTGTGCAGTGAGGAAGAAATAGATGGGAGAAAGAGAACAGGTTGCCAGGAATTTCTTGGGATTGCCACTTCTCCAAGCCCTGTATTCCAATTGTCTCCTTACATATTCATCAACAGCATCAGGCAGAGGCCCCTGGAGAGGACCTGGAGAAGTTTTAGGAAAGCAGGCTACCAACAGCAAAAGACTGCTATGATTTATTTCCTAGCTGACATTATTTATGCAAGTGAGCCTGTGACAGCCTACCCACAGCTCTCCCCCACGCTGCCTGAAGTTCTCTTTATCTTTCCAAACAAGCTGCAGCAAACCCACCTTCAGCTGAACATCCCAGGTGATATTTTCAAGAAATAATAAAGAGGCTTTAGTTATTATCACTCCAGGCATTTGTACTGCAGATAGGCGAGGAAAAAAGACTTTATAACTGAGCTCAGAAATGAATGAAGAGCAAATTCAAAGCACTTTAATGACACTCAGACAATGATAGCAAAGCAGAGGAAAGAAAAAAGAAACACCGGCAACCAAACTGCAAAGATGAAAGCAAGAAGTAATCAATGGATAATGATGATATGAGCAACAAAATTAAACCTAAGCTTTGACTCTGAAAGGCACCTAAGCAAGTGAGCTCCTAAGCCTAAAGCCAGGCACAAACTTGATAAAACCATCAGCAGGTTAACCCAACAACAAGCCTTCCTCAGGCCTTCCTTTCAAACAAATGAATGTAGACATTAGAACATGGTTTTCTAGTTAAACACAACAAAATTTCTACTGATTCAATGAGAACAAAGCCCTTTGAACCGATGAAGTACTCTCTAAGAAAGAATATGGTGCTCAGAGGGCTGTCAAGTGGCCTCTTGCTATGAATTCATAATGATGTTGACCTTTTATTTACTGTTTCTATATCACAGGCAATTTAAGTAAGCAAGATGTACTTGGTAAACCAAAACCATAAAAATATCTGCAAACTGCTGGGAAACACTGGGCAAATGAAGGGCACTGGGGATGAATGAGGAAAGTTATTAAGAAACAGAGGGGGAATCACAGGAAAGTGTGTTCATTTGCTTTCTCAGGGTCAAGGAGCTCTTCTACCACAGAATAAAATGCAGTGTCACACCAGGTGTCATTGCATTAATACATCACAGAGCCCAGGAAGACACTCTGCTCTCACTGTCATTTGCAGGCCTTTTTTTCCTTTTTTTTTTTTTTTAAACAACATTAAATTTGCATTAGCTTGGATGGGGAGAAAGGATGGCATATAAAGGGAGAGAGGGCTGAATTAATATTCATAAGCAGCATACTGGAAGAATGGAGAAGGGGTGATTTGAGGGAGCTTGGAGCAGGAAAGGAGAGACAGACATTAGTCCTGGAGACCTCCTGCATCACACACTCTGCTCCCGAGCAAGAACTGCTGTGTCTCTCCCCCTTCCACACTAAAAATTGCCTGCTCTGAACAGATTTTGGATTCCCCACTCCAGGGCACTCCGGGGAGGAAGCTGTTTTGGCTGAAGCTGGGCAGGAGCAGGTGGCACTCACCAGCTGTAAGTAATTCTGCTCTTGTTGGCACCACAGCGGTTCCTGGACCTCGCACAGTTGGTGTTCGGTGGGGAAGGGGGAGCAGAGAGGAAGCAAACAAGTCCTGGTGGTGTTTAACAGCATCCCAAGCTCCAGGCTGCCTCTTCCAGGCTGGCAGCTGGAGCAGAGGACACGGAGGTGGCTGCAGGGTTTGCTGTGAGAGCCTGCCCCAGCTGCCACGCCGAGGGGGAACAGCCCTGCAGGGCAGGGGGCAGCAAGGGAGGAGAGGAGCAGGGCTCACCTCCAGGTGGGGGTGATCTCTCTGCACATGGACTGTCACCAGCAGGGCCTCCAGAGAGCCCATCACACATCCCTTTCCCCAGCATCTGTGCTGCCAGCTCTCCAAGCTCTGCATGTGCCCATCTACAGAAACGGGGGCTGCAGGTGGAAAATTCCTGGGGCTGCTGCTGCCGTGCCAAGGTACAACGGTACAAATGCTTCAATTCTTACATTTAATGTCATATTTCAGCAAAGAAAGGAAAGGAGAACCTGGATGCCATAAGTGTGGCAAAGCCATCACACAGTCTAGAATCAGTTACTTCCATCCTCAGAAGCCACGAGAAAGCAAAAGTTAAGCATGGAAGCAGGACACGAGGCAGCAGCTCTCTTCTCTTCCCTTCTCCATCCCTCATCACGGCAGAGGGAATGTGGACTTGCTTGACCATCTCTACTGGAAGAATTTTTTTATGTTCTTGAAAAACCTGAAATCCCTCTCTTTTCTTTCAGCTGTGCACCTTTACACCTGGGGTCAGAAATGATTCCTTGAACCTGCAACACATTCCTCTTGCAATCACTGATCTACTCCAGTCCAGCACCTGGTTTGAAATGTTCCTTGCATTTCCAAATGGCACAAGTGTCACCATGTGCTGTGCTGATGCCACTCCAAACATGAACTTCACCCTCTGAACCAGCCTGGCACATGCACTCACCAGAACAGTTATTTTTTTTCCCCCTCCAAGCTCACCTTTCATCCCCATCCCTGACAGATGAGTTCTCCTCGGTGAGGATTAACATTCTGCTGATGAAGTTATCTCCTGATCTCTTGTTTTACCTGGTATCTGTTCTGCCATTTAACAACAACCTCTTTTCAGCTGCTAAGGTGGAAGGAACAATTAGTCAGTGCTATCAATATTAGGAGGTTCTATTACAGTAACAGCTGGAAATCTGACTGCCCAGTTCTCCACAAACACACAGCTGGGCACTCTGTGGTGAACAGTGCCACGGAATGAAATGAACAGCTAAAACATTCATAATAAATCCTCAGAGAAACTCCACTCCTTTCATTCACAGACAACTGATTGCTACAGGTTTTTTCCTATGAATTATTTCACAGTGATGCTACACAATATGGCCAAGCCCACTGATGTCACATGCCAACCTTGGGGCTGTCCCAGCAGCACAGGCAGGAATGCAGAGGTGTGCTGGCACAGCCCCCAGCAGCAAGGAGCAGCATGGGCAGGCAGC
>VZSR01003083.1:959434-972218 GCA_013398615.1 Brachypodius melanocephalos | reverse complement strand
CACCAACAAAACAAAACAAACATTAAAGAGGAACAGAAAACACTCAGAAACTGGAACAAAGACTCAAGAAGTAGACATATACAGAAATAGAAATAAGTTGCCAAAAGCAGAGAAACTGTACAATTGCCAAAGAACCTGACAATCTTGGGAATCAGGGTTGTTGTTTAGAAGCCAAAGAGTCACTTAAGTTTCAATTTCTGCTCTGTTTTGTGTTGCAAACCAATGAACCACCATCTACTTTAAAAGGAATTTGGCTGGGTGCAAGACACACAAATGAGCGAAAGCCATTCTTCAAAGCTAGGTAAGAGAAAAAGCTTTACTGCTATACAAATTCCAACTGTATTCCAAAACATCTCAACCTTCTGAAGTCTCAAGACAGCTGGACAACATTAAAAACTCTCATAATTCAAACAGCTTTCCTTTTAAATGTAAAGAGATGGTGGGGTTTTTTTTTCTAAAATTCTAACTACTATCCAATTATGTGATCTGACACCTTGATGAGATGTAATCTACCTTATAATCTGTCTTTGATGAGAGACAATGACAATTTGCAATGCAAAAAAATATCAAAGACAACTGGGAGATCCTCCAGGAAGTATTCAGTTATGATTTCTTAGAGTGCACCAATATTAGCATGCCTAATTTTTTTTTTCACAAGCACCAATCATGACTGGACTGATCCCACAGGAAGCAGTGAAGTCAGGCCAGAACAAAAGGCTTCCAGGAGAATGGGAAGGATTTTTACCTCTTCTTTTCTGACTGTTGGTTTAATAACATGCAAAAAAGGATGGGAAAATGTCTCCTCTGACAAGGAGCCCCAAGCCAGGTGAAAGAGACTCCAACAAAACTGTCTTTTAAACAGAACCTACAGAGCATCCCAACAGCTGTTGGAGTAGAAGAGAGCTGTTCCCAACTGAAATTCAGACTTGAGGGTGTATTTAGAGCTCCTTGACAGCTCTGCACCATCTCCTCTCCTTCAGTGGCCACTCCCACTGGTCCCATTTTGCTGAAGGCAGCTCATTACAAGGTTTGTTTAATCAAGGGCGGTTCTATCACCCAGCTGGGGTGGGTTAGGCTGAATCCCCTGATGGAGATTCCCAACCCTCTCCAGTGCCAGGGCAGGCTGTGGGGATGCTCTCCCAGAGCACAGGCAGTTTTCCTTTCCCCATTGCTCTTCCAGGAGCACTTACATAGAGACAAGAACAGAACAGTTCAGTCTCCAGCTTTGCCATTCAGAACTTGATCTCCTTACAGGATAAAATCAGGTAAGATCCCAGCCTTCACCACTGCTACTGAAGCTGCATAATGAATTACCGGGATGGAGCTATCACAGATATTAGAGGAATGATTTAACTTTATAAATGTTTCCTTAAACACTCAGTGATCTCCAGACACTCTATAGAGTAACGGGATCTAAAAGTCATTTTGGCTTTGCTGTAGCATGCACAGCATCCACAAACACTGCAGACACATGACCAACCACCCCTCAAACCTGAGTGCCTGGCACAAGCAGGGTCCTCAAAGGGCATTCCAAGCTGGACATGGATTATCTCTGTGCTAGGCAACATTCCCTGAACACATGAAGATCCCATTAATACTTGATTTAACCAGCAAACATGTGCCACTGAGTCCATACCTCAGTGTTCATTCCTTCCTGAATAAAACCTGCTTCCCTCTCCAGGAGATGTCCATCAGTCCGTTTTCACCTACCTGGTTCCTCTGTAACTCTGGTGAGTTGCAGTACGGAATATTTCACAGTCCAATGTACAACATACACCAAATCATTTCCAAGGGCCAAAGCTTTATTATTATCTCTTAAACTAGAAGTTATTTTTACTGTATTTGAGACCAGTGACCCCTGTTTTGATGTTCTGGGTTAACACCAAACACAAAAACTAACAGTCTTTTCTAGTTAAAGGCTTTGGAAAAAAGAAGTCAATTCAAGTGCATATTCCTTTGCACTTTGATAATACAATAATTACATTGATCAGAAACACATGCTAATTGGATCATTCTGGAGCATTTTTCTCATTGTCTGGTACCACAAAACACATCTGGGTTTTATTTGCCCCATGTAAGTTAATAAGAGAATGGGCTTTTTTAAAACAACAAGCAAGATAATCCTAAAAACAATTTTCCAAAGTGAAAAGGGAGGAAAAAACCCTTCATGTTTCATTCAAGACTGTGTGAGTGTAAAAACAACTTCAAGACAGAGACTGAAGGACATTTTCTACCTACTTGGCTATTACTGAGGAAAGAAAAAAAAATTAAAGAAAATTAAAGACTCTTAATACTGTGACTGTAGAAAAGAAACAGCTCAGTTAAATATATTAATGGCACCAACAAGGGATGTCTCTCCCACCTACACAGACCCAAACTGGGATGATTTAAGGTGCCAATCCATCAGCCCTAGAAGATGTCAGGCTTCTTCTTGTCACTAAATCCCTTGCTCAGGAGAGCTGGAAACTTTCAAGCTTTCTCTTGGAGCATAGGGGATGCTGACACCTTCCAGATTTTCACTTTAGTGGACCAACCCACAGACAGTATGGTGCAGAGAACAGCAGATGGCTTCTCTTCTGTTACCTCTGCTGCCTAGAGAGGAGGCTGAGCACGCTCTCAAACCGTGCATATTCAGCTCTCACTGCAAGGAGAACAAGGCTCATTTACCCATGGCACAGCCCTCCAGCCCATAATAGACCTGTCCCATCCCAGAGCATGGCTATAGACCTCTGTATGATCGGAATTTTCCCAGGCAAAGGAAAACAATTTGTTCTGAACTGTGGAAAGACATTCAAGGTTTCGTTATAATTCTAAATAAACGTTGAGCCATTTGATATAATTTTTCCCTTCATCCCCTCCCTCTTAAAAATACATGACACAACCCATGGCAAGTGATAAAAAAGGAAACCAGCTCATTTTTCTGTTTCACAACTTACCTTACACTGATCTTGATATAATTAGAACAACTACCACAAAACTTTTTTCACTTGAGGATGCTCTTTTCATACCTCACCACCAGCAGCGTGAACGTTCTGTTTGTGCAGAAGTCCAGTGTAAATCCAGCAGGACACAGCATTCCTCCAGGTATTAGGAAATTTCTGTGTAATTTTTGTGAGACCACACGTACACAATTTAATCCCCTAACTTCCTTACAGGATCACAGACCTCTACGACAAAAGACTAAATTCACCATGAGCTAATAGAACAAAATGACTCTCTGGGAATGTGACAAGAGTGCAACCAAGTTTTTCCATCCTGTAATTGAATACCACAGAGTTTACTTTTCCCCAGAGATCAATGAGAAGACAGAAGCAGGCTTTGATTATACTGATAACTTCATAGAGCAGTGCAATGGGACAAGGCTTGCTGCATTTTACCCACCTGGTTTGGGACACAGACAATGCTCTGCTTCTCCTACAGTTATTATAAAGGCAGAAAAGATGTGTTTGGACAATACAGCATGAGTTACAAGTGAAACAGGATATGAGCAATTTAAATATAAATCTTGGAAGAAAATAAGCAGTACATTGGATGGACTGGAAAACATTTTTTCACTCCCAAGCTTATCTGTGCAAGTAAAAGGTATACTGATGAATGTGGGAATGAACAGAAAGCTATGAATATAGACTGTTAAGTCAATACAGGTGCATGCAAATAAATCACAAGCTCAAAAAAACCTGATCAACTTTCAAACCAGCTGGGGCCTGATCTGCTTCTCAGGACATAAAATGTAAATCTGGCATAAATATAACTTCTGTGTTTTCCAGGAGTGTCCATGAGCCGTGGGCTTTTAAGCAACAGGTAGAAATCAGTGTGCCACGTTCTCTGGGCTGTGGTACACAAGAGATGAGGCAAGGCACTGTAATGGGCTCCTTAAAATCTGTGAATCAACAAGAACTGCTGCAGGGGGGAATCAAGATCCTACCACCTCCCATTAGAGAGCTGGTGAGACCACGGCTCGTTTTATTTGCTGTAATTGTGTAAACGAAGTGACGTTAAAATTTACGTAGTGATTAACATGACACCTGACTAGTCCAAGACAACAAGGACCACCAGGTTGGAAGTGTTACTTCCAGTGCACTTGTGGAGGAGGGAATCAGAAGGGTGCATTGAGGTGTGGGGCAGAGTGGGGTGGGTGGGCTATCCCCGTGTCCATGCTCTGTGCAGGGCGTTCTGTGTGAGGAACACCCTGCTGCACACGTGGGAAGGGGGAGATGCACTTACAAAGTAGCCTGTCCCCAAGCTGGAAGGAGCTGAGCTCTGCAATAAAACACAAAGACAAAGTGGGAAGTCAGCGCTGGTTTTTAACACGTTCCAATCCACACAGCTCATTACCAGCCCTTTCCAAGCTTTTCATCACCACATCACAGCCCCGCCGTCCTGCCCCTTGTCATCTGCTACTGAAACAAACACGCCGTTGCTTAATTTTTCCCTTTACATCCCTCAACGACTCGGAGATGGTAACGTGCTATTTACTGAATTCCAAGCTTCTGCGGTGGACGTAATTGCCAATTTATTTGACAGGCAGCTGGGTAATGAATTAATGATGGCATTTCGCCCTGCACTGAGACTAAACAGACACTCATCAAGCAGCCTCCCTGACATGCTGACATTCAATGCCCTGGACTCCAGCTCCTCAGCTCCGTGGCCACAAAGGGGCAGGCAGGAGGGGGAGAAAGGGAAAAAAACTACCCTGACTTCAAAAGAAAAAGCCCGGTGGGTTTGGATGACTTTTTCAGTGTATGACCTGTTTGCCAATTTATTCCCGACAGGCCCTGGTTAGTACACACATAGTGCTTTTCTAAAATGAGACATTTTGTAAACATAATTAGTAGTCTGAAATGTAAAGAATGCGTGGGCACAGAGAAGCTGCTTTAGTCAATGTACCATTTTCTGGAGAATGCAATCACTACAATTTCCCATTTGGATGTCCACACTGTTTGACAAACCAAGGATTTAGAAACAACAACAACAACAAAAAAGCAAACAGCAAAATATCTACAGTGTGAAATAGATTTCAAAACTCAAACCTATCAAAATAATTAAAACTAATATTGCTCCCATGGAAAATAATCAATTTGTTTAAACGCTTTTTTTTTTAAAAAAAAAGGCATCATGAAATTCAGTTTAAGTGGGGCATGATCACAACCTCACAGGCATTAAGGAGATAAAGGGTTTTGTTTCATTAGTTTTTCATCTGAGCAATGGGGATTACACAGCGGCTCTCAGAGCCCGAAACATCGCGGTGCTGATCCAGGTCAGGCTGTTCCATCAGAGGGGAGCAGCTCCCAGCCCCGGCCCCCAGAGCCCCTGGACACGGCACAGAGAGCACAGGGACACTCTCAGGTGAGCACGGGGCTGTGCAGACAGGCAGGGTGACAGGCAGGGTGACAGGCAGGGTGACACTCCTGCAGCCCTGCAGTGTGCGACACTCCTGTTCCTCAGCACTGCTCCGCTCTGGGGTGACACAGCTCGGGGACACCCACAGCTGCACAGGGACCCCAGCAGCCCGGAGACACCACCGGGAAAACACGGGACTTTGGTCACTTCATCCACCAGGAAAACATGGGATTTTGGTCACTCCATCCACCGGGAAAACACGGGATTTTGGTCACTCCATCCACCGGGAAAACATGGGATTTTGGTCACTCCATCCACTGGGAAAACACGGGACTTTGGTCACTCCATCCACCGGGAAAACACGGGATTTTGGTCACTCTATCCACTGGGAAAACACGGGATTTTGGTCACTCTATCCACCGGGAAAACACGGGATTTTGGTCACTCTATCCACTGGGAAGACATGGGACTTTGGTCACTTCATCCACTGGGAAAACACGGGACTTTGGTCACTTCATCCCTGTCCCCAGACAGGGCCCAAACTGCTGATCGGCAGGGCACAGCTCTGGCTATCAGAGAACTCCACACAAAGACAGACATCCCAAAGCCCTCCTGCCCCTGCCACCCTTCTGCTGTGCCACCATCACCCACAGGAGACCCCTCTGGTCCCAGGGGTGATGTCCCTGCCAGCTCTGCTCCCCTCTGTCCCTGTGAATGCCCGTCCTGCTGCACTGACCTGGCACAGCCCTGCCCATGCCCACATGAACCCTGCTTTGGAGATGCCAAAAAGACTTTTGCTTTTCATACATTTTTATATAACTCTGTAGGCTACTATTATATGGTTATGTAGCCCCTTAACTAACTCTAGTCCTTTTCCTGCCCTTTCTCTTAGATTTTAGAACAGTAAGCTCACCTTCCTGGACTCTTATTTAGTCTTGCCTCTACACTGAAACAAGGATGTTTTATTTTTTGTATCATAGACATAATAAATGTGGGGCTAGAAGCTAGGGGGTGGGCAAGGGGGGCTTCAGTGGAGGGCAGAATTAAAGGGGAGATTACTTAACTGCTCCTCTAATTGGACAATTTCTGTAAAGTATGCTAATTTGTTAAACTTATAAAATTGTCGAAGCCCTGTATCACGTGTGCATTTGCCATACTTGCACCTGCAGGACCTTCATTAAAGGTGACAGCTTTTTATCATCCTAATATTGTTTGGCTTGTGATTTTGGGCATCCCTGGGAGCCCCTGTGGCCCTGCAGCTCTGCAGCCCTGGCACAGAGCACCCTGCTCAGTGTCCAACACGGCACACATCGCCTTCCTCTTCTCTCATCCTGCTCTCTGCTTCATGCCATTGAAATTCCTTTCATTGAAGCTGGAGATCTAGCCACGAGTACAACACGTGCAATCATTATAAGCACTTTTGTTTCAGCTCTGTGCAGATGCCAAGTGAGTCCCACTCTTTCACTCACAGTTTTTTCAAACTTACTTTACTGGCTGAAAGCGCCAAAGTTTGCATTCTGCATCTGTGTGTAATTTTTTTGTCTGCTCTTTATTCCAAGTTTTGGAAGGATAGAGTATCAAAACAAGACAATAAAGAGGAAGGAAAAAGAATAAGCAAACAAAATATTTCCCACTGAATATTTTCATTCCTTCAAAAGCAATGCTGCAATGGCTATGGGAGGACAGTCGAAACATAGCAGTCAAATGACTTTCACTGAACAACTGTGCTTTTTCAGGGAACTTGGGTTTGCTGGATGGAAATATAGCCCTTCACACATTGCATGCTGCATATGGAGAGTACAGTTTGCAAACTCTGTTTAATTGAAGAATGAAAGACTGTGTGGCACATGCATGGATGACTGTCAGCTGTGTTGTGAACCGTGTGTTGACAGAGCACAGAGGCTGAAGCGAGGGCTATGCAAGGAGACAACTTCTCACCTTTTGGGTAACTCCCAATAGCGAAAGGATCCCACTACCCAGTGCCCAGCCTTGGTACCAACTGTACAAGCATCTTTACAAGGCCATGCTGAGTCGTGCTCCTGCACTGGGTGGTTCTATAGCTCTTACATAAAGTGTGCCTATAATAGAGGTAATGGTCTCACTTTCCGAAACCCTTCGCAAAATAGGACATTAGAAATACTGCTTGATATTCACACAACCACCAGCAGAAGCCTGCATCAGGTGCCCATCAGCAAAACACACTTGCTTAAAATTGACAGGGTTCTGGGCCTTTTTCCATTTTGTTTTGTTTTGGTTTGGTTTTGTTTTGTTTTTTTTCTTTCCATCCTTTTGTAAAGAGAAGAACTTTGGCCCAGAAGCAAAAATGTAGTAACCCTCGTGTAAGCATTAGTTTATTGTGTACCAAAGAAAATTACATCCTTGAGGTCTTGGAAGGCACAGTTATACCCATTTTGCATATATATTGTGCATTACTTGGGGAGCTGGGTGGGGAGAAAGACTGTGTTGTACATATTTGTTCTGGCTATTGTTTATGCAGGTCTGACTGAATGAAGGAACAGTGGGTATCATTTCAATTTCTGATGTCAACATCAAATTACTTATTTAATTTCATGCCTGGCGAAGCATTGTATAGCTACACGCAGAATCATTTCACTTCATTTGTTATGCTGTGTTTTCTTGGCGATTGGCTTGCCTTCCAACTGACAGCTTTAATTACGACATGAATTTGATTGCGCTGCCGAGGAATTAACATAATGCAACAAAGCATTTAAGCACCCAAGCTCAGACACACAAACACACACATCCCCACCCTCGCAGGCACACGCACACAAAGCACAGCCCCTGCTGCTGAGCACTGCTGGCACAGCACACAAACACACAGCTCTGCTCCCGTGCCTCCACTCCACACACAGCCAAGATCACTGCTGATATTCTGGGCAGGGAGCAGCACTGAGCAGCTCAGAGCATACCACCCAAAGACTTTCCCTCAATTTGTCTTTGGCTCTGTTCAGGTGGGAGGGATGGGAGACAAAAGAATTGAAAATATCCTGTATTTGGGGCTGAAACCATCAGCTGCCCGCAGGATTACCCTGCTGGAGGGGTTTAGACATGTCTTTTCCTGAAGCAAACAGCAACAGGCCTGGTGGGCAGGCGACTGCAGGATTGCAGGACTTGATCCTCATGGTGAGCACCTCGCTGTGGGCTTCTCTCAAGCACAAAGTACCCAGCACAGGAGGAACACACAGCTACAGGGAACAGGGGAGCACTCAGGAAGAGTGCAGCAGCTTTGATGAGCTTTTTTTGAGAGCCCAAGAGAAGACCTTTAATGTAGGGACAAATGGGAAAATTCCTGTCCCACTCCCTGTTCAGGAACTGGAAAGACATTCCAGACAGAAAGGTGCCAGCTGCAGCAAGAGGTGCTGAATCCCATCGATGACCATGTGGGAGAGGCTTTTGCTGTTCATCCCTTCACTATGAGCTGCAACCAACACCAGAGGCAGCAGCAGGGCTGCTACCTGATCAGGTAGATCAGGAATTTAGGAATGTGCTCCAAAGATTTGGTTTGATTTTGGGTTAGCAAAGAGGTGGCTGAACCCCTGAATGCTCGGTGCATTTACCACCCAGGTTAGCTGTAACTCCCATGTTTTCCTCGAGTAAATCTCCTGGCTGTTTTGTAAAACATGACTAAAATGTATTCCAAAGAGGGAAGGAGTCAATTAAAAATAAATACATACAAGAAGATAAGGAAAACAAGTTGACTGAGCTCCAAGCTGAGCGAAAGAGAAAGCGCTGCCATCTTGTCTCCAAGCAAGATCTCAACAAAATGAATTCTACTACTGGCAAGATTTTGATGAGATTAAACTGACTACAGCACCCTATATATAAAGGAGGAGCAGCTCTCCAATTTCTCTTTAAGGCCCCTGGAGCTACCTCTGCCCATAAAGGAAAAAACAAGTTGTCATTCCTTTTAAAAAAAAAACAACCCTATATAGGGGAGAAAGGCAGAGAGCCAGGGGTTTATGAAATTCAGAGGGGGAGCTGGATCAGGGCACTGCTTGCACTGGAGCATCTGAGCAGTCATTATCCCTAATCTAGCAGAGGTCAAATTCTCTGCTAATTATGTTCTCTCACAGAGGGGTGGGTGTGTGCACACGTGTGCGAGGCGAGGACAAAGAGAGGAGCTGACAGGAATCAGTCTCACTGCACTGCATCTGACAGGAATGGAGGATATTCCCCTTCCTACTGTCTGATGCTATTTCAAGCCTCATTATGAGAAAAGTCTCCTGTTTAACATGGTCTTTTCATGGAATTATCTTCTTCTCATTTTTGCCCACCTCTCACAAATGCGGCAAATTACCTGCTTGGATCTCATTAGCCCGGAAAGGAGTCACCCCTTGTAAACACACTTTGCATCACTCTGCATTATCCAAGAGCTGCAGGAACATTTACAATAGGCAGAGTTGAAAGATACCTGACAGGAGAGGGAATGAAGGCACTGACATGTCAGTTTGCAGCTGGATATTCATTATCCCCTCTCCCTCACTCTGCATCTGTCACTGAGCTCTCACTCAGGCCCTGTAAGCTCTGACATTCCTGTTCCACCAGCCTGCTCAAACTGGGGATGGGGAAATGGATCATGCACTTGGAGAACACACACTTCAGTCATTATCTGTATTTCCATACAGGAGCCATGCTTAATCTTACAGTGCTGCCAGGCAACAGTAGTGGAGAATCTTTATATTTCATGGCCAAAATTTGCTTTCTGACCTCAGGGTTAATCTGCCTGCAATATTTTATATTTTTTGTTCTATATTTTGTTGGGTACACAACTTTTTGCATCTTTTTCTTTTTTGGGAAAATAACTGTAAAACCAGAAGCAAAGCTTCAGAGAAAACTTACTCTGTTTTCTGCAGCTTTTTCTGGACAGTAAATAGGGGGCATCATCTGACTTCTTTGAAAAATATTATTTAAAATAACCATTTGGAAGATCTTGTCATTTCAGCACGTGGAGTGTCTGACTGGGAGAGGGCAATGGGATGGACAGGACAGAACTGATTTTGGGAGAGGGGCAATGGGATGGAGAGCTCTGATCTGATTTTGGGACAGGGGCACAATGGGATGGACAGCTCTAATCTGATTTTGGGACAGGGGCACAATGGGATGAACAGCTCTGAACTGATTTTGGGAGAGGGGCAATGGGATGGACAGCTCTGAACTGACTCTGGGAGAGCACAATGGGATGGACAGCTCTGAACTGACTCTGGAGAGGGCCATGGGAAGTACTGCTCTGAACTGAAGGAGCCTGGGGAAGGCCATCACAGACCCAGGCACAGTGAGAGCTGTCTCGTGCATTTTTCAAATCTCAGCTGAACTGGTAATGCCAGACCAGAGAGACATTGCTGGTATTGCAATGAATTATCAAAGCAGAAAGGAACTTTCCTTATTAAGCAAAACATAAATTATGTATAACACTTTAAAATATACATCTCCACATATATTTACATAATATTTCTTTTGAGCAACCTGTGAATCCCCTGTCCTCTCTGGGGTGCACTAAGGAAGTTGTATTTGCTCTCTACTTCCTTTTAATTTGCCACAGTGCTGAGACAAAGGAAAAGTATTGTAAAAACATCAGAGAAAAACTGGATTTGGTGGGTGGAAGGGGAACCAGGACTCTGCTCTCACTGCCAGGTCTGGCAGTGCAATGCTGTGAGCTGCTGAGAAGCCCAATAAACCTCAGAGCTCTCCACTCAGTACACTGCAAGGGAATGACAAAGCTAAATTAAAACCATGTTTGTAAGGGGCTGTGAAATTTTTTGCTGGAAGGTGCTGTGCAATTGTGAAGTTGGTTGCAGTGACTTCCCAGCTGCCACAGGGCTCAGACAAGCCAGGATGATGATGGTGACAGGCTGACATCCAGCTGCCATCCACTGCTACCTGTACAGAGCATTTCCTTGCTACCTCCTCTGGTTTCACTCTCCTCTTCCAGAGAGATCTTACAGCCCTGAGACTGACCTCAGCTGACAGCTATGAAGGGCAAGCTCTGAAGTGTTTAGCTGAGTGTAACCCATAAAGGCTGGCTCTGGGAAAGAAATAGACCTCTAAAATAATGTGACAAAGGGATGTGGAGAGAGAGTGCTACAGATTTCACACTTTCACAGAAAGAAAAAAAATCAGGCATCTGTTCCAGTGATATGCACAATTCAGCAAAAATTGCTAGCTGTGTGCCTTCAGGCTTAAATTTGCACAACGAAATGTATCCTTTACAAAGGTATTTCTTTTAATGCCTGCTCAGTTCAGTTTTATTGGATTGGCCTGTAGAGGACACCATCTGGTATCTGTCATCCAAATCTACACAGACATGCTATCGATAAAATCCCCATTTCCAAAATGTGGGTTAGTTAAAAGTAGGGCCAGATTGCTGGCTGGTACAAATTGGGCTGACTGATGTAGCTATCCATGCTCTTACCAGCAAAGGATCTGACCTACAAAATCCCCAATTTAGACACTCTTTTGGGACAGGGCTTTCTTTATATTCTGTGCTGCAAAGCATGTGGCACAGAGGACACAGAGCCATGAATAAAACACTCAAGGATTGTGATGGTACACATAATAAATAGTAATCTAATTGCAGCCACAGAAAGATTTCTGTAGTCATTGCTCTGTCAGAACAGCTCATGCGTGTCACTCAGTGAATGACCAGCATTCTGCGTGGAGAAAAACACTCTCCACAGGGCTGCCATCATCTCAGGCCCTTCCACAGCACTTTAGGTAGAACAATAAAGGCAGAGCTTATGCTATTGTTGGCCATGTTATATCAATTCATTATATATAAGTCAACTGAGTCTCTCGAGACACTCAAATACTCATAAAGACAGTATGTAGCCCAAAGAAATACATTCTTTTCCTCCACAGCTTGGGGTAAAAAGAGGCCATCTGACTTCCCAACTATGCAGAACATTTTCACTTCATTAAATGGCCTTCAACTGTTTCCAAAGAGCTGAGTGTTTGCACACAGAAAGACATTGTACCAAACTTTAAGAAGTTTACTGAACCGGGGCAGGAGACCCAAGTTACCTCTTCCTCTCCTGAACCCCCAAAGGGAAGGAGATTTTAGCAAGGAACCATCCCAGAAACCAAACCCTCCCAGCCCAGGGGAAGCCCAGCAGGGTGAGCCCGGGTTCCTGGGCTGCAGGGGTGCACTTACATCGCTGAGCCGTTCCCGGGAGCTGCTCCGCTGGAAGCCCTTGGAGTCCCCGCTGGCGCTCTCGCTGTCGCTGTCCCGGCAGCTGTGCTGGCCTGCCTTGAGCTGCAGCACAGGAGACACAAAGGGACAGCAGGTCAGCCAGTGCAGCAAAGGGCCCATGGCCCCCTCTCCTGCAACCCCTCCCCGGCCCCAGCAGCAGCGTGGCTGTGGCTCTGCTGCGCTGACTGATGGACACCACGGACACACAGCCCAGGGACACCACAGACACCACGGGCA
>VZSR01003083.1:918715-951493 GCA_013398615.1 Brachypodius melanocephalos | reverse complement strand
CCCTCCCTCCCTCCCTCCATGCCTCCACCCATCCACATTCCCATCCTTACATGTACAATTTCTGGCTATTATTCAGCCATTTACACCACTTCTACTCTTTGTTTCTGCTGTCTATATGCCCAAACCAGATTTTAAGTGTAATGGGGAGAGTCTTGAACTCTTGCTATGGTGCCTGTGCCCCTTTCCCCAGAAGTTCCCAACAGGGAGCAGTGCACATGCCCTGGCTGCAACACTTTCCACCAGGGACTGCTTTCTGTGGTCTCATTCAGAGAGTGGAGAACCAAGCCTGCAGTTTTACACCCACACTCTGTGTCTGTTTCAGAGCATGTGGCAATTATGAGTTTCCAGATCCTTTCCAGACCATTATCAGCTCTGGTTTTGGTGGTGACAGGCACAGGGGACTCAGGGACTCTGTTTCAGCCCTGGACCTGCGAGGAGTTCCTGTTTCTGTCATACAATAAAGGTCAGATGAGGTAGGAAAGTGAAGGCAAACACCACTTTTAACCTAAATCTTTGGAAAGGAAGAGAACAGAAATATTATCCCACTGAGCCCAGTGTTGATATCCAACTTTCTAAGGTCTCTCGTTGCCTTTGAAATGTGTAACTTAGTGAAAGAACACTTAGGTAGGAAGATCAGATCAATCATATGATGGAACAAACAGCAAATAGGTGAGGTTAAAAACTAGAACTGTCCAGAAATCCAGCTAAGAGCCTCCATCTGCTTTAATGAGGGGAAACATAACCCCAGAGTAGCTCCTGTAGAGTTCCACTTGTTCCAAGCCCACAGGATCCAAGCTCCTTATGTGCAAAGGGGATGCAAGAAGGGAGGAAACCTTTTGGAATATCTACAGAAATGAGGAAAAATCCCCATCTGCAGCCTGAGGAAGAGCAGAGCGACTGCACTCACTGGCTTGAATTAAGTCACGGTAGCCACCATCCTTTCCTTCCTCAATGCAGACCACTAATGTGACACCCAGCCAACATTACAGGAGTAAATAAATGTCTTGGAGGAGGAAGTATCGGTATTCATGGATGGACCTTGAGATGCTTACCACTGCTAACACAAAGGAGCCCTGTTATTTCATCGTTCAATATAAGCCCAGAATAAATATTTAATAATTTGGTTGCATAAATAATGATTTGAAGGTTGAGCTATTGGCTTAAAACTATAATACTATTTTAAGCCGTTTAACTGCCCAGCTAGATAAATTATTCAAGACTTAAAAGTCATCCTGTGGTCTCTGTACAAGGAGAAAACTAGGAAGTTGTAACAATAATGACAAAAGCAGGGCAAGATCAATCAAACCACATGATCGCTAACACAAACAAGCAGCAATTAAGCAGCAATCAAGACCAATCTGACTGGGGTTGATGTCCTTTTATGCCAATACTCTCAGCCTAAAGAGCAAAACTTAATAATGTTTTGCAATTTATCAAGGGAGCCATAACTCTGCTCTCAGTGACTTGGCCAAGAGGCTATTATGATAGTATTTCTCTATAATTTAATAATGTGAAGGGAGGCGGGGGGAGAGGGAGTAAAAGCATTTTGACATATAACTCACATCTATACATATTGTATTTTCCTCTTGCTTGAATGATAGAAGCAGAAGTCACAACAATATACCTCAGTACCAATTTGTTAGCAGGAAAGGGAAGCTGAAGTATCTGGCAAAGAAAATCTATTTGAAGCAGCACAGAAGGGAAGGGAATGAAGCATCTGAATTCATTAGCAGCTGTCATTGATGTGGAGATGAGTTTAGTCATCACAAATAACTCAGGAGAAAAGCAAAGGGAGGAACTATTGTTGAAGTTGTTTAAATCTGGATTAGTTCTGACAGATGGCAAGGTGCCACTCGGGGGAACACTCCTGGTGCACCTCCACCCTGTCGGAGGGAAGCTCTGAACAGAGTCAGCATCCCAGCATTTTGAGAGAAGCTCTGAACAGAGTCAGCATCCCAGCATTTTGAGAGAAGCTCTGAACAGAGTCAGCATCCCAGCATTTTGAGGGAAACTCTGAACAGAGTCAGCATCCCAGCATTTTGAGAGAAGCTCTGAACAGAGTCAGCATCCCAGCATTTTGAGAGAAGCTCTGAAGAGAGTCAGCATCCCAGCATTTTGAGAGAAGATCTGAACAGAGTCAGCATCCCAGCATTTTGAGAGAAGCTCTGAACAGAGTCAGCACCCCAGCATTTTGAGAGAAGCTCTGAACACACTCAGCATCCCAGCATTTTGAGGGAAATCAGCTATCCCAGCATTTGGGATTTTCATTTTTCTTTTTGCACACCTCTCTTCCTCCCCCATCCTAAGCAATAATGTAAAATATTTTGCAGCACCCTGCTTTCACCTTGGACTACTTTTGCCAATTGAAATAATGAGTCCTCCTGTTCGCAAATGTCCAAAAAAAAATTTCCTGATCAATCTTGTAGTCTGTCTTCTATCAATAGTGACCAAAAGTGATTTAATGCTTGATAGATCTGATGAGCTGCTTGCCTCAGTCCAAGCCCAAAACCATCTTCACTTGCAGAAAATCACTCTGCCAGCCAGTGTGACTCGTCCCTGTGCTGGCAGCCTCAGCAGAGGGGTGGCAGCAGGGTAAGACCCAATGCCCACCAGAATCCCAGGGGACAACTGCAGGATTGCCACTGACTTCAAGAAGCAATGTAGGGAGCTGGGTGTCCACCATAAATACTTGACAGATGGTTTCTGTACCCTATACTGACAAAACCCTCTGATTTAACAACTCTTTTCTATGCTTAAAAAGTGTACTAAACTTACCCATCTTGAAAATACAGTCAAATATTAGATAAGTGGAGCTTTATTATTGTTTCAAGATAAGTGCAAAAAATCTGTAATAAAGGACTACTATCAAATTACAGTTACTTGAATTAATCCTCATCCTGGCATTTAATAATTTGTAAAGTGCTTATTCAGAAAAAGGTCAAAAATCACTTGGAAAGATATGTTAATGGCCCTCTAAGTAATGTTTAGACTTGCTGAATAAATTTTCACACTTAAGTCACGTATAACAAGCATTACAAAATGTATTATAAATCGTGCTCTTCACGCTGGAGAGCTGTGTGTATGTACATGTTCCAGCCTCCCCAGCAGACAGCACTTCAGCACTTGGTTAAATTCACCTCAGCTGAGGAAAAGAGTGAGCTTATCTTTGCTGTTATGCCAGAAATAAATTCAATGCATGCTCTCATAAAGGGGAATATTTACCTGAGTCAGGGCCTGCAGGAGCCCATTGTTGTTCATTTACATGATTTAAAAACCCATCAGAAATGATAACCCAAATAACTGTCAACCCCCAACTTCCCCAAAAACTCAGTCTTAAAAAAAAAAAATTTAAAATAGCTGTAAATAATTGGAAATGGAGGAAAGCAAAGCCCTGTGCTGATGGATCAACATGGAACCCCTTCCACGCTTTGAAATATTTGGGCTTTAAAATGACCCACAAGACTCAAAAACTAAGTATCAGCAGGTGAGAAAGCACCATATTACAGTTTAAATCAACCATTATACAGGCTCAGCAAGCATCAGCACGCTCCTTCCATGCACTAAAAAACGTCAACTTCTCCTTGGTGAATAATAATTTGTGAAATAAAGCAGGCATGCAAAATATGGGTGGCAGGCAGCAAATGCTGAGATTTGGGGCACCGAGGTGTTTTAAAATTGTTTTTCGCTTTTGCATCCAGCATCTACTGAAATCTCAACAGATCAAAGTTTTGCAGACAAGGAAAAAAAAGCCTACAAAATTAATAACTATTTAAGTATTCTGTTTCATCATGATAACAAACAGATGGTTTTAATATTCTAGAGGCTAATTTCTGAACAATTAAAAACACAGCAAGACATTAACATCTAATGAAACATTTTAACTACCAGTATATGCATCTGCCATTAATTTCCACACAGTAAGGTCTTGGTTCTCTTCAATCTGTTCTTTATTAAGGAAAGTTTTTCCACTCTGAATCTAGTGAAGTAGAGAATTAACAACTGTTTTCAATCAGCAATCAGCATGATATTTCGCCAGTGTGCATTGAAACCGTCCACACTATCAGACATAAATTTACTCCTATGATGGCTTTGATCTGCACACTGAGTGGAGATGTTAGAGGGGAATTAATTTTCTAATTCCATTTAGAACATAGGAATTAACCTCTCACAGATCTCATGTCCCTTTTTAGCAACTTCAGATAAAGGACATCTACCTAAAATGTTGTGCCTTACACATTACTCACAACCCAGCTAAAAACAAACTAGTTTTCTAAAAATCAATGAAAGCATTCTCATGCAAACCACATGGAAATAAAATTCTTCAAAGGACAGGGGAATCCTATATTTATGAGCCTCTAATTTATATTTCCTTTGCTCATCTGTGATAAGAACATGGGGCAGTATTCATCAAAGCTCTACCCATGCAAACACTAGTTGCTGTTAACAAAATTTCTCTGCCCCATATGAGCTAATTCCCGTGTTCCCTCTTCAGATATGCAGCTTCGAACTGCTGATTAACTTTTCTGCAGGTTTTCCCCAATTTAGCAGGGAATGATTTAAATTCAGCCGAGGCAGGTCCTTCTCTTGGCTCCCAGGGTGCAGCAAAGGCTGATGTTATTCCAGATTTGCTGTCATCGCCTGGCTACTGCAGGAGTGAAGCCAATAAATAAATATCTTGGGGAATAACTCCCAACACCTCCCCGTGGGGCTGGAACAGAGGCTCCCAGTGCATTAAACACGTAGGCACCTCTCTGAGTGTCTCTGGTTCTCAAAAGGGTTAACTTAGCAAGGAACTGGGAATGATTTTAACAGAAACCACATTCTATCCACGTTCCTGCTTTGCTTTTAATCATGTAATTTATGTAAACATGGAATTGCAAGGCTAAACTAATAAACATTGAGAAAAAGCCCTGAGAAAACATAGATTTAGGGAGGGAGCCAGCTGCAGGACTGTGCCTCCTGGATTCACTTTGTGGCGCTCAGAGGGGATTTCATGGTGCACCAAGAAATGTTTGTACTGCAGTTAAGGAGAACAAGAGATATTCTGGTTACTGCTTCAAGTCAGGAGAAACAGGGCCATGAACCTGGGGCTTCTACCTGCAGAATGACCTCCTCAAGGGGTGGTACCTGCTCCATCTCCCTCCCTCTAATTTACACCAGAAATAACGTTCTGGGCTCAATGTACTCCCAACAATAATTATATATTTCCAGAGAGATTTCTATAACACACCACCTACAGCAAAAACACATCCCATCCCCGTCACACCCTGCTCTGAGTGCCTGAACCCTTCTCAAAGGCTCAGCCTGAACACAGCTGGCTCTGCCTCAGTACTTGCTATTTTCTTTTTTTTTTAACAGGCTATTACGGGTTTAAGGCCAGATCCAGAGAGGCTGAGAACACCCACAAACCTGTTTGGAATTTGGGTTTCCAAAGTCTGGAACCAGAACAGTAGTTAGGTAAGAAAGGATGTGAAAGATTATTTATTTGACTTCAAGCACTGTCATCATGACGAATTTTGGGGATTAGGGCTGGGAGTTTCCGAGCAGAGGCAGGGGTGTAACCTCACTGAAAGACAGTGAGCTCTTGGCTCATTTTATATCCACTTTTGGGGCAGTGAGATATGGCTGAAGTGGGCTCCCAGGAGATGCCAGATGGGATTTCAAGAGACCTTTCCAGCCAGTCATATCTGGTTCAGAGCAATGTGCACACTGAAACGACTGTACTGGGACTTTGCCATGTAACCATTAGCTCTATAACCACCATTAATATGCCTTGGAGGCTTTGCCTTATTTTTATATGTCAGACAGTTTCAGGCTAGCACTGTATTTAGTGAGGACAGCACAATATTAAAATGTGACTTTCATACTTTTTATGCTCCAAGTGCCTGGATCTACTCTTGGCACACTACAAAAATAATACTTTTATGATTCAGTTTTTCCATGAAATATTTATAATACAAGAATTGAGTGATGGAAGTGCCAGAATATTACGATTGCTGCACTTGAATTCCTGGAGATTGGAAGATTTTGTTTGGTCTAGCAGCGTGAAGGAAAAGCATCCTGCTAAACATCTGTCTCTCCCTGCAGAACCTCATGGGAAATTAAGATTTTGGGGCAGCACTGCCTGAAGTATTTGAGTCCTCAGCTTACCCACTGCAGCCTGAGTGCTGAGGAGTCTCAGCACTATAAAATCACAGAGCAGAGGAAGGTGCAGTGCCAGGTGGTGCCCCCAACCCAGCCCCCTGAGCCCAGAAGGAGCAGAGATCCCTGCATCCCTCTTGACAGGCAGACACTGAGCTAACCCAGGCCAAACCTGCTGCAGACACCCAGGGAGCTCTGCAGCCCTGCAGCTGCACCAATGCAGCTGCAGGAGTGACCTCCACAGCCCCAGTGCATCTCCTGTCCCACCCATCACGGACATGCACAGCACATTTCTCCTCTGCTCTCTGCAGCACCTTCCTGTGCTTGAACACTGTGATCAGTACCTCCACTCCCTCTTTGAAAACTGAATTGCTCCCATTCTTTCAAGCCTCTCTCGCAGATCACGCTTTGAGACTTTCTCCACGTACTCCACGTATTTCCCACACTGATTATTTCCCATTCCGAAGGGAAATTCCTGCAATATGCATTTGGAAATATGGAATCATATCAATCACACTGATGCAAAATGAGTATTAAACGAAATCTCTAAGCATGAAATGGGTGCTGAAAGCTGTGGCCTGCATTTAGCCAACTGACTGGTCAGGCAGGTTCACTTCTGGGTGCCAGTCTGAGACACCTGAAAATATCTGAAGTGATCACCTGAAGTGTTCTCAACAAAAACCCTTTGAATTTATGCTGCTATTTCCCTCCTGGAAGTGCTGTTAACTTCTTTTCTAAATAATACCAGATCTGTAAAAGATATTTCCTGAACGAAAGTAGTTACAATACAATTTACAGAACTGTTCAAGAGAGGCTTTGTTTAGTTCACTGCACCTTGATTTAGATCTCTCCTCATTCAAAACCTTATCTGAAACAGGTCTTTTTCTAAATATAAGAGTTTTCAACAGAAATTTTCCTTCTTAGTAGTTTTTTTTTTTCCAAGAGTTGGAGCTGCAGGGACCAAGTGTAACTCTTCATGATGCTTCCACAGCTGGAACTCATCTGCTGGAAGAAGCTGTTGCTGAAGTGATCTGGAGAAACACTTCTCCAATCCATTTTAACAGCTTTCAAAGATTGCTCAAAGATGCCCATTGTCCTTGCCAGGCCCTTCTTCCTCACTACTGCACTCAGTTACAGCAGGAGCATTGAATTAAATTAAAACTTTATTTGCTGTCACACATCCTGGTTAAGCAATCTGAAACTGTGAAGGTTTTGCTGGTGTTCATAAATGTATTTTACAACAACTAAGACAAGGAATGGCATAAGGAGGTGTTGATGTTTCTGTGACAGGCTGAGGACTGGCTTTGAGAGTTCTACACGAAAACCACATGAAAAAGGAGGAAGAGGAGAGAGGCAGAGGAGCTGCTGGGTGGGTGAAAGGCAAGGCTATTACCTCCTTTTTAAGGCCACAGAAATGCCATGCTGTCAACCTCTGGCATCCCCCAGCAAACCATGGCAACAGCTGCCTGGCTCTGTAGTAATAAACTGAACCAATTTAATAGCTTTTATTGTTCTGCTGTGGTGTTTTGAGCGCACCACTTCTTCCCTCCCAGGACTCCTGAGCCCGCAAGGGCAGCAACGAGAGAAGATCTCATTTACCTAAAAGCGCTTATAAATTTTTAATTTGCTTTAACAAGTAAATTAACAAGTCCCTCATTCAGGCAAGTTTTATGGCCTCTTGCCACTTGGGGAGGGCCATAAAAGTTTTATAGATAATCCAGAGCTACCGAGATTGCTCATAATAAATTGTCTGTTTCCTGTTATTTTATCAAACCATTGGGCTTCTAATGACTTAAAGTCACAGCTTCTTTATATCTACACTTTTTATGAGCCCATATTTATAAACTGTAAAGAATATCTTAAATTATACAGGGCCCCTGCTAATCATTACAAAGTCAGTTTTTTATTGGAGACAACCTTTTTGCTCACGCCCACCTAATAAATTTTAAGAGATTTAAGGGAAAAAAAAAAACCTTTTTGGAAACGGCACACTGATTGCACATTCTATTTTAAGATGTTGCTTTAGCCAAACTTTCATTAACGAATACTTTGAAGTGCATGGAACTCCCTCCACTCCGATTTCTAACAGTTCTTGGAAAAGTTCTCAGGATGCCAGGCAGCTTAGGCAAGCCTGCCTCTGGGATTCAGGCTTGGGGCAAGGTAACAGTGGAAAAACACCAGCTCTTCCCATAGAGCGAATGCTGCTGCAGTGGCAGCTCAGAGTCTGCCCTCTGGAGCACCACTGGTGACACTGGGACAGAGCCTCAGCCCTGAGCTGTCCCCACCAGGAGGTGCTGGGAGCAGTCACACTGAAATTGGAGCTGACACCCACGGCAGGGACACTGCAGAAGGTTTAAATCACACCAGGTTTAAATCACCAGCAGCCCTGTCCCCAAGTGCCACATCCTTAGAGCTGTTAAACCCCCAGGACACAGATCCCTCCTGGACTGCCAGGGCCAGGGCTGGACAACGCTTCCATTGTCCCCAAGAGCCAACCTAAACCTCCCCTGGTGCAGCTTGAGGCCCTTTCCCTTTGTCCTGTCACTTGTTCCTGGGGAGAAGAGCCCAACCCCACCTAGAAAGGGAGAGTAGGCTCTGAACTGAGAGTGGCCATAAGAGTTTTGAGGGAGTTTGGTTTTTATCTCACTGACTACACTGGGTGTAGTGAGACTAGACTATAAAAGAGAGGAACTCTCACTCTTCCAGTGGGAGGAACTCCTCCTCTTTCCCCTGATTGCTGACACAGGAATTATGTGACAAAAACATAGGGAAATGTCACTGGTTATGTCTCCTGATATAACATATTTGGGGTGGAGGGCAAGGAGAAGAGGAATAAAACTGCTGCAGATTCTGTCCTCCAGAGACTTGAATACTGTGACTGGATTAAAACCTGGACCTACTCTGAAATTTAGGTTGATGCAAAGCTACAAGAAATGGGACTGTGTTAATAATATAGCATAGGTTAAAAAAAATCTGTATTTTCTGTAAATTCAGAGTGTCATGAAAGCCTAAAACTACTTCAACTAAACACGGGACATTGAATTTGACTTTAAAACTCTCCATTACCTTTCTGTGAAATACAAGTCTGTGGAACTGGAAACATCATTTACCCTAAAGGAGAAAAACACTGCAAGATCAGAGTATCATCCTTTACTCAGCAGAGCTTTCCTGCTTAATGGGAAATTCCAGCAGGACAGGCAAGCTGTAAAAGCTCAGGATACTATTTTTGAGAGAGATGCCAGAGCTGGTGCTAAATCCTGGGATATGCCCATTATCTGAAGCACTGAAAGTGCTTCAAGTTTTATTTATTGATTTTGTTTTTCAGTTTGAAAGCGCCATAGATTCATGTCTCACAATATCAGTCCAGATTAAGATCCATTGTGTAATTGCAACCGTGCTCATGTACTTTCATTCTTCGGTGTTATGGTTACCACAGGCCAGTAAAAATAGGCTGCTGGAGAGAATGAACCTGTTGTTGAGGCATCATTGTGCACTAGAGGAGAACTTGTTCAACTGGCAATAACTGTAAGTACAGTGGAAACAACATAAGAAAAACAAGCCATGAACCCCTCACCAGATGACAATTATCTTCTGTTTCAGGCTGCAAATTCAGGGTTCTGCTCCTGCAAGCTCAGAAATCTTTGAGATGGAATGAAAACAACTGCAGAGAATGCCAGAGATCACATTTTTCCAATTCCCTGGAGTCCTTCTGGGTGACTGAAAGTCTATCTTATTTAAGAAGCAGAATTAACTCTATAAATTGCCCACCACAGCAAATCCAAGGCCTCACCCATCTGTGCTCACTAAAGATTCATCTCCCTGCATCCAGCATTAACCATTGTCTCATCACTTTGTAAAAGAATCTTAAGGTAGCAAGGAGAGTTGATGCCTTGGGAAGGCTGACCTGCAACAGAGACTGGACAGAGCTGGAGAATAAAGTAGGGATTTATTGAAAAGCCTTTAAGGGCACACTTTGGGCAGGACAGGGCCCAACCAGGGCTACACCCAAGGTGGACCCAAAATGGTCACAAAATGGACCCAAAATGGTCACAAAATGGCCAACTGGTCATGAGGTCTCACACTTTGATACGTTTTGGTCTATTTGCATATTGGGGTTGAATTGTCCCATTCCAGCTCCAGGCTGTCAGGTCCCATCCTTCTTGTTCCTCCCTTCAGCCACCCTTGGTTGTGCTTTTGGGCTGAAAGTTGTCCTTGGTGTGCAGCAGGAAAAGGATTTGTTTTGTGTCCCTGCTCTGTGCAGAGCTGAGTGGCACAGAATGTGAGCTCAGAACTGCACCCCTGGGTGCACAGACCATGAAAAACATGAAAGCTGAAACTTAAGGCATCAGAGTCATACAAAGATGATAAAAGAACAATATCCAAAGGATCCGACACTATAAGAGACCTCCAGCCCAAAATCCTGTTGACTGCTCCCAAAGAGGAAAAACCCTAAGGCTTGTGGTATGCAGAGAAAAAAAAAGGAAAAATAAGTTCTGTGAGCTGTGTAAAAGACTGAGGGTGACTCAAAGGAGACAAAACCATCATCCACAGAGCCTCTATCCAATTAGATTTACCCAAGCTGCAGTATTGGAAAGATGTCAGCAAGAGTGTGTGGATGTAACCAGGATGGAACCTGGTCAGACTGGCACGAGCTTACATGGAAAAGCCTCACCCCAAGGATATTTGAATCTGCAGGTAAAGGTAAGATGTGAAAATACATTTTCTGCTGATGAAAGCCATATATACTGTTGGTAGCAATAGTTACTAAAAATGGACAAAAATAGCCTGGTTCAGAGGAAAGGCTTAATTTTTTCCCTCCTACACTTCCTTCAAAAGTAGATGTTCTGCCCCATCTCTGAAATGCCCTCATGGCTATAAGTGGATGCAGAAGTGAGGAAGAAGAAATGCAGCAGAAACCCTTTTTTCCTGGAGAAACACTGACCACATATGATTCCCAGACTTTCTCTGACAACGGTTACAAGTCTTTCTGACTCTGAAGAGCATCCAGTCAGAAACTCATCTTGAGGGAATTGCTGTGCTTTCAAGACTCACCTACTCGAGCCCTGGCTGTGGCCTTTATTTCTCTATAAACACACACACATTAATTCTCTAACCAAATCCTCGCAAAAAACACTTGCCCGCCTCTGCCGCAAGACAGAAGATATTTCCATTAAAGTAAGCAAACTCATCTCTGGCGCACCTAAGGCCTGCAGAGTTCCTAAGATTCAGTTCACATTTCAGGTTAATCTTTTCCTTTCCTAAAGAACAGAACATCCTTTTTCCTGATCTCCCCGAGGGCTCAGTATTTGCAACATCAAACAGAACACACAAACCATCGCGCCCCCTCCAAAAGCCCATTATACTGTCAACTGCCTTCCTAACTGCAACCAGGGGAGAAAGCTTATATACTGACTCCAGAGCTCTTTTACTGCTGGAAAGTGTCCATGATTTCTTCAAGCTACTGCTGCATTTCATTTCTCTAAAGAACTCATAATAAGATGGGCAAAGTTCCAGGAAAGAAAGAAAGAAACCCGAGCAACCCTCGGCGCGATCCGCGCGCTCCCCCCGCCGCTGCTCCCAGCCAAAGCCACGGGACCCTCCTGCAACCCTGCCAGCGACCCCCTCAATAAATCAGATATTGGAATACACACACATGAAGCAGGCTGGGAAGGGAGAGCAGGACCAATGTCTGCTAGTGAAGATAATGGTGCATCTTGCAGTGTATTCCATATTCACCAAGCACAGAAACAAGTGAGACACTGGGAGGAAAGTCCTTATGGAGGCCACATACAAGCTACACGAGTTCAGGAGAAATCACTGACTATTTATGAATTTTGCAAGGAGACACCAGGGTGTTATTCTGGGAGGAAGGCCCAAGTGACGGCTGTGACTGGGCTGGGATTTGGGTCTCAGCCTCCATGGCTCAATAAATGAACATTTGCAAGGCACAACGTGAACCTCGGTGGGAAGCTGTTGCTGGAGAGTAACACACTATCACTCTAATTAGGAAATTTTTAAAAGGCAGTAAGAGAACATAAATCAAAACCAAGTGTGTCTGTGCAGCTCTACTGCATTGGGAAAAAATGTTCTGGTGTTGACAGACTTGACCAGCTATTTACATGTTTTCATGGTGTTTGAAGAGTTCATATCAGCTTTGGCAGATCACTGACTGGCCCCAAGCCTGAGTTAACAGCAGAGGGGTCTCGTTTTTGCTGGAGGAGCTCATCCTCAGGGACAGAATCCCAGCGAGGCACAGACTTCCTTCCTCATGGCCCAAGTGCCGCTGTCCTGCCACGGAGCGTGGTGGCTTCTGTCCAAGGCCTGAGCAAACCAGCACAGCCCATCCAGGGACTGCCACAGAGCTCATGGCACGTCTCATCCAGAGCTGCTTGGACACAGGAGCACTGAATATAACTCCAGCCAGCACCACCCACAGCTCTCATCACTGATTTCTCAGTGAACTCCTGGTAAACCATAGCTGACAGTGGCCACAGGTCTGGCAGATGGTATTTACAGCTGGACTGCTATGAAATCAGGAGGTTGTGTCAAGCTGCAGCATCCAAATGAGGGTAAATGGAGGCCTGGACCGTGAGGAAATGGCTGGAGATTGGTTACAGCCAGGAGAAATTGATCTGTCTGAAAAAACAGCCCAGGAATCACAGGATTAGTGTTCAAATTCCAGCTGTGTTGCATTGTTCCCTTTCCTCCAGCCCTCCAACAACAAAGACATGCCTCCTCCTCTGGAGACCAGAAAAGTTTTATTAAAAAATCTTCATACAACTGCTGCAGCCGAGGCCCTGTTAAAAGCATCATCGGAGAAAAATGCAGGATTCATAAAGCAACCATCTGACAATTTCCTCTCGATCTGGCATTGATTTCAAAGGGGCTACCTGAGCCAAGAGGCTTTGGCCAGCTCCCCTCTGTGCCCGGGGCAGGCTGAGGCTGAGGCTGAGGATGAGGATGAGGATGGCTGGGCGCAGGCACGAGCAGCGCGGGTGCGCGCCGAGAGCCGGGGGGAGCGCGGAGGGGAGAAAGAACAAAATGGGAACACTTCCAAACCTGCAGCTGTGCTGGCCCATTAAAAAGCTGAAACTCGTTCTACTGTTCGACCTCGTACTTATCACCACATAACTATTCATCAAAGAAATTTCGGCGCAATTAATTAAATTATTCCCCTGCCTGTGCCACTGAGTCGTTATTCCAATATCAGCTTTCACTCGCGCTCTCTGCAGCTCGTGTCTCGGTGCCAAGTGACATCTCCAGGGCTGTCCAGCCTCAATAAAGCTCTGCTCCTCACCACTCCCAGAGACCATCATTCCTCTCTTTTATTGCCATTTATTTTCCACTAGGATTTTGCTGCCAGTATATTGGCAGGACTTCCAGTATGTGGATGTAATGAAATCTACCACAGACACTTAACATCGGGTCAGGCTTCAGCCCGGCTCATGTGAAGCTGTAATATGATAAACAAATGCTTCCAGGAGGAGGATTTGATCCGCTCCAAAACAGAATGAGGACTCCTTTGGTACCCAGACATGAACTAGGAGGGAGTAATTTCAAAATCCATATGATAATTAGCTTTATAGCCAAAATGTGCTCAACATGAGAAACCTGAGTTAGCACAGATCAGCTTCTTTATAAAAACCCCTCGGTATCACAGTTTGCATATTCCATCCTTTTTGTGTGTGTTTTGTCTGTCTGTGGTTTGTTTTGGTTTGTTTTTAACAGCACTGTTAATGTAACTCCACTGGCTCAGCACACCAAAGTGTGGGGGATTTGGTGGCTACTGCAGGGCCTTGAGTTGACCTACCAAAATATCTAAATTAAATGCCCTGATGTCAACTCCTCCTCAGGTCTTCTGGAAATTTTGCAGGACCTGATGGCTCTGAAGATGGTCTGTCTGTGTCTACTGCCACAACAACTCATATGATGGCACCAGAGCATCCTATCTGCATCCCAACCAGTCCAGGTCAGGAGCACTGCCAATGGGATTAGGCTCCAAAAATGTGAATTACACAAGATACCAATAGTCATGTCCCAAGCCTCTCTAAGAGAACTTGTGGCTGGAGTTGAGAGATGAGAGAAACACAAAAGGGAAATAAAGTGTTACTTTTAGAAGGAGAAGGGAAAAAAAAATCAAACCTTGGAACAGTTTATATCTGGGCACAGTAAGTCTTGCACTACCTGGAAGGCTGTAAATCAATAACGAAGACATTCTATCACAGAGGCTTTATTTCCAACACGAGTTAATGGACATAAATCTCCTCCAGGCAATGGATGTAAAACATCAGCCTGTGTGATCAAAGGCGTGGGGGTTTTACCCTGGGTTGGTTTTGTGTCTAAAATAATCTTCTCCCAGGAACAATGGAATTATGCAGTTCTTCCAGGGAGACAGAGAAGAGGACAGAGCTGTTCTGTACCAGCAGAATTTGCCTCCCCAAGCACACATCAATACATTCCAAATGAATGCAATCTAGTCCTTGGATCTGATGTTTTCCTTCATTACAACAGGTCCATTCTTTCTTGAAAATAAGTAAATGCTTCTGCTCTGGCATTATGGCACATTACTGAAAACTGTGGAGAGCAGTAAAACTAACAGGCTGCCCTACCAGGAAAAATTTAAAATCCAAGGGGAGCAGCAGGGGCCAAGGCAGTGGCACTAGGAAACCTCCCTCCCCTCCATTCTGCATCAGTAATTTAGCTGTATATATACATTAACTATTGCCTAAAAAAAAAAATTTTTTTAAAAAAAAGGATTCACATTTCCAATGTCACATATAGTAAAGGAAGTTTGAATGGCACTTTACAGAAATCACAGAAGGTACGTTTTATCACAGTTGCTTTAAATTTTTTGAAACATTTAATCCCTTTCCAAAAGCCACTACAACATCTTGAATCCTTCACTTACACGTTTGTTATCTACCTCATTTGAATATGGCAAACAGACCATATTGATTTAGCCCAGACAATCCAGTGGAGGACTAACCTGTGCCCTCCAAGACCAACCAACACACTTTCAAGTATTTTAATAAAAGCAGTAACCACATAACAAATATAACTCCAGATAATTCTTACCTTCTGTTTCATAAGCACATCTGAGTGCACGCCATTTTGTATCTTTTAATTTTATTTTACTTTTTAACAGGAAAAGCATGAAATTAATATCTCGTGGCAGCAAATCCAATTACCTGCTCCCTGTGAATGATCTCCTTCACCTCTGGGGCACGTTCCAGCTGGACAGTGCACCCCACCAAGCCCCTCTGGGCAGGAATTGGGCCAGATCTGGCAGGCTGGGGGAGTGGGTGGCAGCACAGGACAGTTCATGTGTTCACATCCTTGATTTCAGTCACTTCTTCCCTGCACCAAGACCACGGGCACGACCTGAAATGCTCCAAATGCACCAACTTCCAAGGGCATCTGCACTCCATAGTGTGACAGAGTGGTGATGGTGACAAGTGCCAGTGGGTTTTGATCCTTCCCCCAGTGCCAGGGAGGACTCCCCAAGGCCACTGATGCCAACCTGCAGGTAAACCCAGAGCTCTCCTCGTGGGCCAGGCTGTACAACAGGCTCTGATCACTCTGGGTGGTGACAAAGGCACCAAAGGCTCTGCCAGGCACATCAACTCCTCAGCAATCCAAAGGAGCTGCAGCACCTGGATGATCCCAGGGACATGAGCTATCTCCACACCTCTGATCTAACAGGTTTTGCACAAACTCTGGTCTCACAACTTATGCAGGATATAAGAGAGCAGATGTCCATTCCTGGGCTGTGCTCAGTGGGAAAAGCCCATAATATGTTTGGTTGACTTTCCTATAAGTTGCTAGCGTCAACAAAATTAACGTGACATTTACAACTATTTTGAGGATAAAATGAAGTCGTTTAAATTATTCTGCAGAAGCAGCATGAGACAGAATTATTCAGTTGACAAAATCTAATTAGGCGTAAATTATTTCAGGTTATATGAATTATAAAACCTTTCACAGAGAACTCAAACTCAAGGCTCAATGTGATACAGTGAATTAACATGCTGGGCATCTGTTTGCCAGAGCTGGCTTTCAGTTGAGGACAAAGTCACACAGGTAATTAATTTCTTCTTTCCACCAGCCACCATGCTCAGGCAGGCAGAAGAAGCCCTGACCCATAGAACAGACATTTTATTACAACTGGAAGGCTTTTTTTTTTCCTCGCAGAAGGTTAGAAGAATCTGAGAGCTGGTCAGTAGATGCAAAAAGCAGCTCTTAGCCTTACCCTCGAGATAGAGCTGAAGTTCCTGAAGTTCCTGCCTGGGAATACATTGGCAGCAAGCTCTCCTTGGAGCCTGGTGTCCAGCTCCATCCTTCAAGCAGAAAATTCCTGTGCAGTCACACTGAGAAATGTGTTTAAGTTAAATAACCACACTCACTTTTGCAAGTGTACTTTGATGCTCTGCAGGACTGGCATGTCCAGAAACCTTCCTAATTACCACAGCATTTATTTCTACTGCTAAGTTTAATTTTTGCTTTCAGATGCAGAAATGCCATCATTACCTTCTACAGAGCCAAGCAGGGCATCTTTGAACCCAGACTACTGGTGATTTTAATGGATGAAAAGCAGAATGCTGAGAAGCTCCAAGGATGGCAGGGTGTCCTGTGCTGTGGCTGCAGAGGAGAAGGAATGATGAGCAGCTGTGTAATTAGATGTTTTGGGTGGGAGAAGATGAGTGCTTTATGAGCTGAGCATCAGCTTTGCTCACTGGCTGTCAGCCTGGTGCAGAGGGAGGGTCTGGGCACTGTGGGAAACAAGCAAATCCAGTTCCCACAGGAGGTTTAGAAATACACACTGGGATTTGACGTGATCCTGATTTTCCATTTAAATGCACCACGATTCCACATGGATTGCTAGATCTCATATGGGACTCAAAATACCTTCCCACACTGCTTTCCAACTCCTTGAACAGCCCATTGCAAGGAGACACGAGTTATTTACTACTGCTCACACTCCCTCTGTAAGGATCAGAGAAAACTACTGGAAGCAAAGCAGAACATTTGGTGACAAAGCCTTGGGAGGACACATGCAAAAACCCCACAGCCCTGATTTTCACTTTCTCTTTAAAAAGTTCAGCTGTGCTGCTAAGCTCCAGCTGGGGCCTTTCTCAACGGATAGACACTGCAGCTTAGTTTAAAATGATATGCAATGCTATCAGCTGCTCTCTTGTTCCATTTCTGCACAGAACACATTTCTTACACACTGTTGACCACAATCCCTTGAAAAGACTGGTGAGGATTACATATTTTACATGCCACCTTTTCTCCTACCTCAAACAATAGACAGTAGCAAGTGAATTGGGAAAATAAACCCCAGTTAAAAAACAAGCAAAAAAGCAGACACAGAGAGAACATGTGTGTGCATCAAACATTTAACAATTATTTGCCCAAACTGACTCTTCATTTGCTTTAGAGATTTAATAAATAAAGCTTGATTCCTTGCTGTCTCACATTACCTAGAGCCAGAAGAGCACACAGTGCCATTCCAGACAGACATGAGCTGGATCTGAGGTGTGGGATGGATGTCTCCTCAGGAAATCCAGCTAGCTTTCCTGCATTCTCTGAGGTCCTCACACTACCCATTTTCTAACTGAAATCTTAACTACAAAGAGGTTGGAAATACCAAGAATGGCCTCTGATGCATCTGTGCACTTAGGCAGTGTCAGAACCCTTCTGTGTGCAGATAAACTGCACATTCAAGAACAGATTAGAATAGAGAGAATCTGGCATTTACAGAAGGAGCATACAAAGTCATCCAGAACAACTGCCATGGACATCTCCTCTTCCTTCCCCCAGTACAGACAAATATGAGTATATATATATTTAATAGTCTGTCTTAATCTTACACCAAGATGCCAGGGAAGATGAAATCAAAGCAAGATAAATCCAGCACTCTTTGTTTCTATCTTTGTAACAAGAGCTGGTGGCAGTGACAGAGATCTGAGGATAAACACAGATCTGCTACGGTTCACTAACCTTCATTTCACGGTGATTGATAACTGTATTTTTAAGTGCTGCAGGTATCAGGCTCAGCTCTGGGCTCTGTATCTCTCTCTCTATCCTGTTTGTAAGAACATGTTGCAATATACTCTAAGACTGAGGGACCAGACAGCTTCTCCAAGACCTCCCATGTTCATGCCAGGATAGCGGATGGTGATGGAAGAGGTGAATATCAACCCAATTTCTCTGCTTCAGCAAGAGCAGCGCGGCTGATGAGGACAGCAGGGCGAAAAGTAAAGGAAATTAAACCCAAAACAAAGCACAGGGCAGGAAAGGGCGTTTGTAACACAAAGTGATTCCCTCCCTTCTGCCAAGGCTCTCTCCCAATTGTGGAGGAGTTAAGGCAGAGCAGAGCTGTCCCCGGGGTGGCAGCCAAGGCCACTCACCCCACGATTAGAGCCTGACAAGCTCTGTCAATGCAATCTACCGAACGCCGTGAGTGACAAGCGATCAATATTCCCCACTCTCATGGGTCATCACAGGTGACAGAGGTCTAAGTAATAAAACAGCCCTGGCTGCCTCCTCTAACTTAAATGCTTCCCCAGCCACAATATTTCTTTTTTGTCTAAGCGCCTCTAGCTAAATTCCTCCCAGATCGACCCATCGGATGGGCTGCGGGTTCTGAGGAATTGCAATGTGCCAGGATTGATGCTGGCCCAGCAAGGCTCAGCAGGCTGGAGGTTCAAATAAATCACAAACGAGGAGCTCAGGGCTGCAATCTGCCAGAGCCAGGCCCTGTGGCAGCCTGGGGACACGGGGAGAGTGTGGGGACAGAGGGTGGCACAGAGCCACCTTCCAGTCCAAATCAGCTCTCCGAAAACACTCCCCACAAAGCCCCTCCTGCCCTAATCCGTGAGCTGTTCTAAAAATTACTGGGGGGAACTACACAAATTGGCTTCATTGGTGTTAGCAGAAGACAAAGGCGCTCTGCTGCAAAGCCGAGGGAAGTGCTTTGGGACTAAAGCTCATGGGGCTCCTGAAGCAGTGGGAAACACTGACCAGTGGGTCTTGACAGCATGAAAATACCGTCCTCCCTTGTGAACACTGGAAATGAGTGTATGGGGTTTTAAGGGAATCCCCTGCTCTATTCCAGTCACCCACCCTTACACTGCCATGCCACGAGGCACCTGGTGGGACAAGCAGAGGATTTGTTCTGTACAACTGTGCCACAGCCAACATCCACAGAGAATCTCCTGGTTTTATAAACCCACAGACTACCTCACCCTTTAATAACTTGTTTTACAGCTGTGTGCCAAGGAAGAGAGCAGGCTTAAAAAAAATGCAGAGATTTACAGGTCAGAACCCAAATTTAAGGCAGATGAGGAAAACCCCCACGTTTTAGCCCTTTGGAAAGCCCTGCCCCAATTCCTGCTGTCAATAATCATTATGGACACAAGCCATTGATGTCCATCTGGGATCTGAATGTTGTCCAGTTTTTTCAGATGTTTAGAACCAGCTTTTATTGGGAATAATCTCTTTAACCAAACAGCTTTGCAAACACCACGTTTCGCTACATTCCTGGGAGACAGGCAAGTGATACACACCAATTTATAGGGAATAAATGGAGACACAAAGCACAGCCAGAGGCACAACTGGACACAAAACCCCACGGGAACGTAATTTCACACTTCAAACTTTGGACAACAAATATGTCCTGGAAGAGAGTCTCTTCTAGGGGATGACTGTCAGTTGTGAAATTCTGTTTAAACAGGTGGCAGGATGATGCTGTGTTGTTTGGAAATAATTGGGGCACTGTTTACACACCAGTCTCATGATCTAAGCCACGATAAAAATAGACTATAATGCCCAAAATCTGTATTTTTACACAAGTTCATCCTCTTTCACTACAAAAAGTAAACAAAAAAGCTAATTCTGCTTAAAACATGCATTTATTCTGCCAGTTATTTATAGTAATTACAGAACTTTCCTAATTCAATTCTTGAAGCAACTCAGTTCGCCTAGGCCAGTGTGGTTTCCCCAGGTAAATGTTTGAGAGCAGAAATAATTATCAGTAGGATTTTTTATCTGTGCATGGGACACTTGACCTGGAATGGCTTGAAACAGAAAAAATAACTCAGTTCATGGGATTACATCACAAACCTTTAAAGGCTATCAATGAAATCATCTTCTGTCCAAGGGAAGCTGTGTTCTTTGTATGGCCAAGGAGAATAAATGGAGGTGGGAACTTTGTAGCACTACCTTTTGGAATACACAAAAACAGATGAGGAAGCATATTTCCTAAAGAAAAACTGCTCTAACTCTTGGGATAAAATTAGATGTCTCATAAAGAAAAGGTCAACGTTCTAATGTAGGATTTGGTTCTTCAACACACTTGACTACTGGCCAACTCAACCAGCTGGACAAGCACTGGAGAAGGGCATGTGGGAAGATCTATTTCAGACCAAAGTAATCTTTTTAGCCACTAAATTCAGCTGATTTTCTGAATGATTAGATAAAGGCTGGGCTGTTCCCACATCCCTGCTGAGGAAAGGCTGCAGGACAGGAGCTGGGTTAGGATGTGAAGCAGCAGATAAACACAGCCAGCCTGGAGACAGCCCGTGGTGTTCTCAGGACAGGCTGGTGGCAGTGGTGGAGGGAAGGGCAGACTCAGACCAGAATAAGCCCAGTCCAGCTCTGCCTGGGGCACAGGGCAGCTCTGAGGGGATTCTGCAGCAGCTTAGAGAGGGGAGGCCACGTTCCAGTGTACAACTGCCCTCCTGCTGTTCCTAAAATTTTACACTGCACTGTACGAGCTCAGCTAACCCCACACTGCACATGGAACACATTCCTGCTCACACTGGAGTTTCAATGCAGATACAACACACAAAACTCAAGTGAGAGAGAAATAAAAACTGTGAAGCTTTAGTTCTTCTCTCCACAAGTTTACTGCTATTCTCTCCCAGTCAGCCATCCAGCTTTTTTTTTTTTTTTTCCCCTTTGGTCTCAGAGGCTTTTGACTTTCTCTAGATATGACTCCAGAGTCATTTAAAAATAGAGAATGAAAGCAGTATGGCTACAACGATCTGATAGCATCACATACAGCTCTTAACCTAATTTATTACTGATGATGTAGTCATTAATGTACTCTGAACATGCACTATACACTCCTCTTTAATGAAAAAGTAGCTGGGGAAGCTCATCCAACTTGCTTCAGAAAGTTGAGTCCCTAGAGGCTTACATGTCATCTACCCTTAGATTTATCCAAGGCTGAAGGAGATATTTTAAAACATATCTTCTTGTTATTCTTTTAAAAGATAGTTCCCTTGATGCTGAGCCTTGGAAGTTTAGCAGATCTTATTACCAGCAGTGAACTAAACTAAAGCAATTGGTGTAATGGTTGTTACACTGTGGGTACAACTCGCTTGCCATGTTCTCTTCTCATCCACTTTCATCTCAAAGTGTTTATATGAGCAGGAAAAGTTACTGCAATTTTTCTTCTCATCAGCAAGGAGAGAAAAAGTCTGGCAAAACTAGACTGTGGAAAGCACAGGAAAAGGAACTACGGAAATAAAAGTCATTGGGACAAATTCATCCAGCACTCTGGGAAGATAAGAGGAACCACCGAGACAGAGAGGCAGCAGAGCCCCCACCCAGAGTGCCAGCAAGGATGGGCTGTAATTGCCTAACACTGACTAACTGTGGAAAGGAACTTTTTAAAAGCCATCACGCTCCTCTCCTCATGACCCCATTGATCTGTTGAAGCCTCTGGCTCCAGGAGCTCCCAGCACACCCCAGGTCTGCAGCCACGGCACTGGGATGATCCCATCCTTCAGAAACTCCACAGCAAGCTCAGGGCTCAGGAAATCATGAGCTCCAGGCCACAACAGTGCAACAGGAAAAACTGCTGGGGAAGCACAAGGCTTCCTGGGGAATGAGGTAGAAAGAAGAATTAAAAACTCAACAAGCCCAAAAATGTGAGAGAAATATAAACCCTCTCTCCCAAGAACCAATGGTAGATCATGTCTCATGCAGTGAGAAGGCAAATCATTCTTTTGGAGAAAGACCAAGCACAAGGGAAAAACAAATGAACAATAGGGGAAATGAACAGGTATTTGAGCCTGGAAAGTGCTCAGTGGGAAGTGCTGTTTCCATGTATCAGGTCCATAAATCATCCCTCCCCTGTCCCACAGGCATGCTAACTCCTGTAGAGGAACCACAGTGAAGGAAAGAGTGATAGGGATTATCTGGATATGATGTACCCTTCTGCATGCCAATTATGATGCTAAAAGGCCAGCAGAAATATTTAAGATAAAAGGAGTCAACACCTCTTCATTCCTGTCTGGTGAGCAGCTCTTCATGCTTTTCATGCTTTATCAAATATGGATCATGTCTGCCCAGGAAGGTTAAGTGCAGTGCTAAGGTTCCCAGGTTAACTGCAGTGTAACTTTGTCAGCATTTCCATTCCAGTCTCTTTCTAAAGGATTTAAATACTCAAATCTAAACGTGCAACTCAAAGCCAGTTTCAACCTGGAGGATTCCTAGGCTAGGGGAATTTTTTTTTCCTTCTGTGAAGGAAATTCTTACTATTAATTTATTCTATCAGTTCTTTTCCTTCTTCCAAGGTGTAAAGAGCAAAAAGACAAAGATTAAGTTATTTTGAGCGTAGGAGTTCGGACATGATGGAGTCCAGCCAGACTCCAGCCCTGTCTGGAGGCTCTGTCCCTTGTGAAACCCTTTGCTGTGGCTGCAGCCAGGGGAGCTCCAGGCTGGAGGAGGCATCGCTCCTGCTGGAATCCTCCCTGCTGACACCAGAAGGACCGGTAAATGTGCTGTGTTAGTCTAAATGTCTTTCAGGTCCGTGTTTACCGAAGATAGCATTATTTGAAGGCGTGTATTTGTGATCCAATCCACCTGGAGCGCCGCTCCATCCTACAGGAATAAGACAAGGACGTCCCATATGGTGGCGAGGTAGAAAATCTCCTCCAATGCAAACCACCTCTGACCTCGGGGATAATAAATTCTTCTGCAAATGACTGGGCAAAGTCCTGGAGCCCGTGTGCAGGGAAGATAAACAGCCCTCTTTGTCCTCGGGGCCAGAAGTGGCCATTGTACAGAGCTGGCCCAAAGGATTAGCGCTGCCATGATTATTTGTGTTATATGAGCTATTTCAGGAGCTAATTGACCCCGGCACAAAAGCCGGGTGAGGAAGGCTTTTGTAGCTAATAGAATGAGCAATACAGCAAAAGGGTAAGGTGCTTTGAGCGATTGGGCCGCGGTATACAGACACTGACTCAGTTTTAGCTGACAGCATCAAGCACGGCAATCTAATCTCCCCAGTTAGCACTAAATCAGCCTCGTATAAATGAGCCCATGACAGAACACGGAGAAATGGGACTTGCTAAAAGGATAACTGAGGATAACTGCCTTGTGAAGCATAAATATTGAAGATGTTCAGAACTCTTCAGTGCTCGAGCTTAGCAGGCCTGGCAAGAGCTGTGCAGGCAGAGCTGTTGGATACTCCAATCCCTGCTTTTGGAGGGCATGGTGGTAAATGTCACTGTCTACATAAGGTATTCTGGAATTACAGATATATGTTCCCTCCTTCCCTCCCTGTCTTGGGTGCTTAATGGCAGGGGGAAGTATTGACACTGAGAAACTGATGAGATACTTAAACACGAACAACAAAAAACAAAGGCATTTTCTGCAGTATGACAGGCTTGAGGAGGAGGATGGGCTATGGCTGTAGTGTACAATCATCCCAAAGTAAAGTACTAGCCTCTAAATCCACCTGTGAAGAATCGTGGAATCATTACCGTTGGAAAAGACCTCTAAGATGCTTGTGAAGAATTATGCATTTAAGTGGGAAAAGTGAAGCTGAATTTAGAACTGAACATTTCTTTTGGCATTTAGTCACAACTCAGGAAAGCCGGTTTTATCTCAAATTCAGAGCTAAGCAGAATAAAGGCTACAGGGAAAAAATTAAATCACCCTGACCTTTCTAAAGCCACTAGAAAAGCTGCTGCAACATAATGCATTACATATTCTGTACTAAATAGGGTGCAAAAGAGAACACAGCCATGTAAATATGCAACAGAAGAGAAATAATCATATTCATCATTTATTTATTGAACCTACATGGACCCCTCGCTGCACTATCCGAGGCCACCACAAGCATAAAGGAATTAAACAGCACAAAATGCCAGCCAGGAAAAGCAGAATTTATAGGTGCTTCACAAATGGGGTAATGAGGCAGAGAAAATAGAAGGTCTCTGTGGACAGACTGAGCCTAAAGCAGAGACAAAGTCAAGCCCGTGTCCCCTGAGCCAACACATTTTACTGCAGGATTATTATTCCCTTCATGTGTTTCATCAGTGCCCATGCCCAGGAGGAGCTCCCTGCCCAAACGTGTCCCAGCCTTTCCATGAATCAAAAGGCTTTCCAGAGCTTTCTGCAATTCCACAGGAACACCCTGAGGATCAGCAGGAGAGGCCATGGAAGCCCCAGCAGCTCCCATGATGGCACATGTCACTGTGGTGCCCAGGGTACCCCACTGCAGTGTGACAGGACAGACCCTCAGCCCAGGACACCACCCCAGGGTGCTCCAGCCGTGCTCTCCAGGGAGGAATGCTCAGATTCAAGGTCTGCATCCACCGCTCAGAGCCAGCAAATTGCTGCTTTGATTGTACCCAACACCCCCCACACCTCTGGGGCACAACAGGCACCTTCCAGCACGGGCTGGGGAGGCTTTGACCTCAACCTCACCCTGTCCTACAGCAGCCAGCTCAGCCTGCAGCCACAGCGACCAGCACGGACATGCTGGAACCCTGCAAGTTGAGAAATTCAGCCTTTCTGTGCTAACAGGCATTGACCCCCAAGAAAACTCTGCACTGACCTGAGGCCATGGAACAGGCTGAGTGACAGCACTGGGATTGTGGGTGTGCAGTTTGAATAGAAGGGTGTGGTATCACACGGTGGAAAACTTTAAGGTTTAAGAAAACCACACTTACACACCCCAGAAGCTGTGGGGCTCTGAAGTCACCTTGTAATTGATTTTCATCACCTTATCCAGAACCATGGGTCCTGAGCATGTTTACAAGCCCACCATGTGGATGGTGAGCACACCTGCCTTGGCACCCACAGCTGCACTGACCTGAATGCCCTGCTCGGGGACAAAGGCAACCACAGGGTTAAAGTCACCTATTGCTCCTGGCCTCTGTAAACAATGCAAACTTACTTAGCTGAGCTAATGTTTTATGCACACTTATTTCCATGAAGCAAATCTAGTGTGTAATTCCAGCATTAGTCCAGAAACTAAGAAGCTTTCTGTTTTCAGCAAAATTAGTTTTCATTTCAAAGTTTAGTTAGGCCTTAGAAGTTAATCACAACACAGGATTTCACAGTTTCACATACACTTCTTATAAGCAGAGAGATCACCAAATTAAAATATATACAATTGTAATGCTGAGAGAGGATTTTTTACCATTTCCTTTTATTCAAATAGATGAGGAGCAAAGAAGAGGAAAGGAGGAGTTAGTACTAATGTGCAGGTTCATCACTGACACTGCAGTCCTTATGGGAGAGATTTTACAGGCCATGAGACTTGTAAAGATCTACAAAGATAAGGAAAAGATCCATTTTTAATGTTTCTGTAGGCATTAATTCTACAGACATTAGACAATAATGAGAAAATCAAAGGAGGCTCCTCCAGAGCACCAACATGTGTATGTACCCAAACTTTCAGGAGGGAGAAGGAAAAGAACCAAAGCTGGATTTATCTCAGACTAGGTATGATCCAAGAAATACCACAGTTGGTTAAAATAAAAATGTCTCAGGTTCAATGTTAAAGTTAGCACACTCATAAATATTAAGGATCTGCTCTCTTTTTTTGGTGTATCCTTCTATAATCAAAACCTCAACTTTTACAAGAATAACACAGCCATGAGCACATGTCTTCTATTCCCTTAAACATTTCCCAGTACTACTAGAAAGAACTGGGATACTCTGCCTAGATTTTTAAAAAGTATCAATGTGTTTTTTTACACACCCAAACCAACTGAATCACTACTTAAAATCCTGTTCCAAACAAAGAAATAATTAATGCTCAAGTGACCAGGGAGGCTGCTGGGAGCAAGACAGGACCATCAGTATTTGGGACCACAGGCTCTGTGCTCAAGTGGTGGCAGTTTATAAAGGGTTATTCAAGCAGACATAAAGGACAGTATAGCAATACAAATATTACAGATGGGATTTTCACAAGGATGGGTGTGCTTCTTGGAGTTCGCTTCCTAAAGTGCTCACACACTTTTAAACATCCCATCCTAAACAGTGATAAAATAAACATTGAATTGAGTGAAGAGAGTAAAAAAAAATAATGGAAAAAATAAGCATCTATTCTCCAGTCACTTACTGATGCCCTACAGGTCATTTCTTTGGTGAAATTCACATTTATTGGCCTAAAACTCCCCAAAGAGCAGATCTGGGAGTGGAAGGAGCCAACTCACCAGGGAGCTCAGCCGTGCTCCACCACAGCAAATAATGTTCCTTTGCTTGAAAGGTTTCCCTGGAGGCTGCAAAGGACCCTGCTCATTTCAGGCTGCAAAGGACCCTGCTCATTTCAGGCTGCAAACACTGTAAGAATTTTGGGAAAGGTCCTTGTCTCACTGCTGAGGCTGTGGGCTGCACGCCCCTCCACACTGCATTTTCCTCTGCATGAAGGTGCCTGGTTTCTCAGATGCTCAGGACCTTAATGGCAGGTTACACGAGGTTGCTGAACGATTTTCCACCCTCCTCCAGCTGTCTCACTTCTTCATCAAGGGGATAAAGCTCCCTTGGCCCAAAGCAGGGCTCGCTGAGTTGTGCTCTGTGCAAGGCACAGCTCTGCTGCCTCACCGTGTGCCTGGAAATCAAAGGTACAAATGCACACTCCACGGAATGGCTTACATTAGTGCCATTAATTCCTACTTTCAGCATAATCCTTCATCTGGGAGTTATTCCAAAACATAGGAGTTAATGACACTAATATAAACCATCCCAATGTAGCATGTGTTTCTTTAGCTTTTATTCCCATGACTAAATGTCTTTTTAATGCACTTTTATTTACCGTGATGGAAATAGTTTTTCCTGCTTTACTCCATCAGAAGTCTGGCTCTGTCACATTAACCCTTTTCTGGGCAAAGCTCTGTAGATGCATTTCCCATTATGACTCCCAAATGAAAACCTTCTGCTGACATTCCAGCAGAGCACTTTCAAGAGCCGAGAGCCCTGATGGCAACCCTGCACTGAGGGATGGTGCTGGCCCCAGCACGCTGGGCAATCTCCTGGTGACACAGGGCCCAGGGCGCTGAAATGCTTTGGGATCAAGCAACAGAGCTGCTCTGCTCCCCTGGTGCACAAAGCCCTTGGTCCTGTTCCCTGGTGACACTCCCACCCAGCTGAGGAGAAGCAGTGCCTCGGGATTTTCTCAGAGGTGTGAAATACAGGCAGAGGGGGGAAGTGGATTAGAGGGATGGAGAAAAATACTGCTACTCCCCAAAGAAGGTATGGAGAAATTCCTGGTCAAAAAATGGTCTTTTGCTGGAGTAAGTGGAGGAGGAAGGAAAAAGCACATAAAAAGAGAAACGAAAGGAAAGCAAAGTACATTATTTTGTCTCCATTTTGCTTTCCCTTCACTCCAGAGTTGCCCCAAAAGCAGAGCCCACCCTGTTCTTGGCCTTCTAAGCTGAAGTAACTTTATTGTTCACAAAATTTTCCTTTTCTTTTTAAAAAAAAAAAATTATAACTTTTAGAATTAGGGTTAACATTTCTAATCTCTTTGTATTTTCTTATATTCTTCTTCACTGTTGCTGAACACAGGGCAGGTGACAAAGAGCAGGTAGGAGAGGATGGACTGTAAAAAGGCTCAGAAGTAAAACAAAAGCAATTTGCCTCTGAACAGTACACTAAGAAACAAAGTTTAACCACTCTGAAATGTTCAGTTCTCCCTTCCAGTTTACCTAATGCTGCTCAGTACGTAATCTCCTTTTTAAAGCCTTTAAAAGGAAATATAGAGAGCCATCCTTCAACAATCCTCGGGGATTTTCTTGATTGTATCCACGAAGGAAATACCTTCCTGCAATGACACTGCACTGCATTAACCCAGCAATTCAGCAGCCAGCACTTCTCCAGAGTTACACAGTATATAAATACAGGGCACATGAGCAGCATAAACATGGGACACTTGCCAAAACATAATTCTGTTTCGTAAATCGGAGACTGTATCTGAGATGTTCAAAGAGTCATAAATAATACAGGGGGACCGGCTGCCCCCAGAAGTCAACAGGGTCGGGCCTAATAGATGGATTTCAATAAATTCAGGCTAAACCCTTACCACAGAAGATGTCTATTGATACCTTCTGCTAAGACTTCAAAAAGCACAAAAGTGTTTTGAGGCTCTCACTTTTCATTATCGAAGAGATCCATTTCAAAAAAATTCTCAATTAAGTAAATTCCTCCATCTGATTAGTTTCTTACAGTAAAGATCATTTACCCTTGCGTTTAGATTTGAAGTGTAAGAGGCTGAGCCTGAGATTTTTGTGGGGAACGGGGAGATTAAGGACAAGTAAGTTTTTAATTTAAATAGAAAATGTTTTGAGTATTAACTGGTTGATCTGAAGGTTCAATGATGAATGCCGTAGGCAAAGAGCTTGTTCTTTGGCACGGACACCCCTGAGGGGAGGGGAACTCAGAGGGAGGGCAGGAATGCAAACCTCTAAACATCACAGATCTGTCACCACAACCACCAGAAAATCAGTTAGCATCAGTATGATTTTAATTTTGGCAGTGAGATAATAAAGCCACAGTGAGGGTGAACATAGTGAAATCTGACAGAAAATGAGAGGAAGAAAGAAAAAGATGTGAAAGTAAATCTAGTTCTTCTAGAAAAGCAATCTTGGCTACAGAAGTTAATGATAAAAACATGCATTTCTACTCAAGTGGTTTTCTCTTACCCATTAGAAGTTAAAATGGAACCTGCTCAAAAGAAACAGACGTTGTTAAGAACATCCCATCATGAACATTCACATGCATTTAGCCTCAGCAAAGCCCCCCTGATTTGGAGAGGGCTCTGGAGCTCCAAGGTCTGTCCCTCATTCAAGGCAAGCCTGGCACAAGGGTGAGGCAGGGATTCCTCACCCACAGGGCCTGGCCTGTGCTGGCAGCTCTTTGTGCCAGCAGAAGCACCAGTGAAAACCAGGTCTGAATTATTCCAGCACAAGATATTCTGTCTCTCTCCAGCCCTTGTCCCACAGTTTCCATGGACCACTGCAGTTCCAACACTGCAGGAGCTCTGTGGGGCACTGGGTGAGCTGCCTCTGCCTGCAGCGGGCAAAACCAAAACCAGCTGATAACTGAGAGAGCTGTCAGCACACAACACCATCTGCAAATATCCAGGCCATATTTTTAATGATTTTTTTTTTTGATGCCATGAAAGGAGGAGAAAGGATTTAAACCCACCATGAAGTGCAGTTTATTTAACCTTGGGCAGTGCAGCAATGCTTGAGATGCTGAAGCTCCAGGTGGGCAGGCAGAGCCAGCTCCCTTTTGGTGAGTGCAAAATGACTTTCTGACTCTTTCTGACCACCAGTCAAATATTCTCTAGCTCTCCTGCTGTTGCAATTTGAGAGTTTGCAGTGCTTCCTTTCCAAGATCCATTTGGGAGCAATACAAATGGTGACCTTTGGAAGGAAGATGCAGCCTGTAACAAAGGTCTCATTAACCTCCAGTGGGGACACATGCTCACCAGCCTCTGTGGGACACTGGAAATCTCTCCCTTCAAAATTAACAAAGAACCTTGCGAATTATGCTTCCTGGACTCTTGGGATCACAGTTCTGGACTTCTCAGAAAGAAAAACTTTTCAAGAGAGTAAATGAAAAGGCTCAATCCAAACTCACGCAAGCACTTTCTTTTCAGGGCCAAGCACATTGGAATCAAGACTGTATTTGCCTGCTAAGGAACAGGAGTCACTTGAAAGAGGAAAGGAGCAGACTGGGAGCTCGGAATACCACGTGCAGGGGTAAGAAATATTCTTTTGATTTCACCCACAGCTCAGTATTTCATCTGGAGAGTGCACTCCCAGCAGCACTATACAGCTTTTACACTACCCAGGTGTTATACTAGGTAAATATGGATCCCTAAAGCAACCAGAAAATGGAGATTTATGAGCCTGTTACTACTTCAAATCACACATTCAACCCTTGATCAAGCAGTACAGACTCAGCCTTGAAGAAGTAGAAATCTTGGATGTATCCTCTTCCCAGGTACAACTCCACCCAGGGAACTATTACGTCCATAGCTGTGTGTCTTTAAATCCCTCTCATTACCTGTCCCCTCTCCCCACATCTTCTCCAAAGTGCCCCCTGACCTGGCAGTGGGGTGTGGTGTACCTATGTGACACAGTGTGGGAACTGCCCCCTTCCCTGGGCTTGTTTTGTGTCACCTGTCTCTCTGTGGCAGCACTCTCAGTACCAAGTTTCCTTGCAGACACTCAGGGAAGCACAGCACCTGCTCCCAATGCCCTTGGAATCAAAAGACAGATGGGCACCCAGCTAGAAAAGGGAGAAGAGTTAGGAGGGAGAAACAAGGGTGGTAGAACAGAAAGCAGTCGTTGTCTTCTCCCTTCTGTCACTGACCCCCCTCTAGGGACAAAATAAAAAGCAGCCAGTGAAAAGCTTTACTATTCATTTTCCTTGGTACTCAGATCAAAAGAAACCAGTTGTGGTTTTTTCCTAAAAAGACATACCATAACCTTTAAAAAAAAAAAAAAAAAGAAGAAGAAGAGATGGGATTGTTTTAGGCTTCTCGAGGATTTCCTGCAGGAAGCGCCCTGGAAGATGACAGAGATGACAACATGTGCTTTTCAAAATATAATGTCTGCATGGATGTTCAGATTTTACACACCACACTCATATTCTTAAAATAGATGACTAAAAAACTAAACTTAAAAAAAAAAAAAGGAAATAGAACCAGAAATTCCTGCAGTGTTTTCTCCAGTAAGCAGTAAGTGTGCAGTCTATCTTTCTTAAGTGCAATACACTCCACTATCAATTTGTGCACTGGACCATTTTTCCTGAAAGTAATATCCCCAAACATAATACAGGGTTTATTTAGCTCTACAATTGCATTACCAGTGTTTCAGAGTTTAAAACAAAATGAAGACAAAACAAAGACCTTGGTAAAAGAGGAAAAAAAGTGTATTATATCAGGTTCAGGAAAGCTATGAGAGGCAGAGAGCACAAGGGACCAGGATTTGTATCCAAAGAGACAACACAGAGAAGGACCAAACAAAGGCTGACCAAGATGTGCAGGCAGCAGACTGAGGCTTCTATTACTCTGAGAACACATGGACTTGTTCTCCATATGGCAGCTCTGCTTTCCCAAGGACTCTACCTGTTGGCAGATGAGAGATCCTGCTGTTTGCATCTGAGGCAGGCAGGGAGTGGAGCTGCATCCTCAGGCTCAGGAGCACGGGGATGGTTTGATGCAGAGCAGGGAACACTATGGAACTCTTAAAGGTGTTGGCTTGATCAAAGCTTCCCTCACCAAAGAGAGATCTCCATTTTACACATGGGAAAAACTGAGACTCGTAAAGCAAATTAGAATCAGGTTTGGAGTTTTGAGCTAAGCCTCCAGGACGTATTTTATGGATAAAATCTGTAGCCATCCTGTGCTTCGGTTTGATTGTCTACAGGGCTACAAATATCACAGCCTGAATTTTCACCACTGGTTAGCAAAATTTACACTTCCTTTGAAAAGAGAGGTGAAATGCAATGAGCAATTCTTTTAAATGAAATATGAACAGCAGGGTTGACTGCTTTCTTACATCACCAAAACTGAGTGCACTCACGAATGCTTCAACAGAAACTACCAATAATGCTAATAATAATCCAAAGATTCTGTGCACAAACTGTCTAGAGCCCAAAATAACCCAAAGGCATGCTGAAACTGTCAAGTTACAGCAAGTTTATTGTTTTTGCATTGCATGTCTTACAAGGCAATTTTACTTGCTAAATACGCTAAATTCCACTTTTAATTTATGTATGACCAAACATCCCTTATAAAGTTTTAAGAATGTCTCCTTCTAATTATGGACCTATCTTCAGCTCATTTACAAAATTTGCTTATAGGTCTGTACAGGTTTAAATCCATTATTATTGCAAGGATTATGTTCACCTGGAGGGCAGGTTTGCTTCTCCACAAAGCAAACCTCCATGTAATTAAAGAACAGCTATTTCATTCCTGCCTAATGTGGCTGCACCAGGCATCAGATACACAAGTGTTAGTACACACCAGGAATTGATGGAGCTGGTGAAAAATAGCATCTGGCATAGGAAACTGCAGCCCTACAATGCAATTAGACTTATTAACGATGTTACCCCACAGAGATGCCAGCCAGGGTGATGCTCTCTGTCATCCAAGCACCCTGGCCTTCATGTGACACACATCCTTCTACAAATCCAAATGACAGCTCCATGACGGCATGGAAAGCTCCTTTCCAGGCTTTGAGCCTGTGTTTCTACTCATCAACCACATTAACAAACGTACTTGAAACAGAATCCATTTGCTAACTGCCCCCACAGAACCAGAGAATGTCCTGAGTGGGAAGGGACCCTCAAGGATTGAGTCCAACCCCTGGCCCT
>VZSR01003083.1:906481-918615 GCA_013398615.1 Brachypodius melanocephalos | reverse complement strand
CTCCTGGCTCCAGGGCACTGCTGGCTCAGATCCCACTGGCCAGTGATCAGGACCTCCAGGTCCCTTCCTGTTGCACCATTGTTGGGTGAATATTTTCAAATCATAACACCCAGGAAACATCCTGCATCTCAGCTCAGAAAGCTGGCCAGCAATGTGGAAAACTACAGAGAATCATAAGATATTTTAGGAAGGGACCTTCAAGACCATCTACCTTCAACCCCCTGCTATGGGCAGGGACACCTTCCACTAGAGCAGCTGTTCAAAGCCCAATCCCAAGAGATGTCCTCCTGTTATCCCTCACCCTGATCTGCTGAGATTTTCGAAGATCATCAGGTAAAGTCCATTTTAACTCTGAGCAGACCCACCACAACCACTGCACACCCTTGCTACACCAGACTGTACATCTCTCATATTCTCTCAGCAGTGTCAGCTGAAAATGCATCGAGTGATGTCAGTGCCTGAGCAGGCTTGGCATCAGGTCCAGCCCTCTGGAGCAGCACAGGGGCTGCACATAGCCCTGGCCAGCTGCCACAGGCTGCTCCCAGTCAGCCTTCCCCAAAACTCTCGGGGCTGGAGCAGCACAAAGGCAGCCATGGGAAACAGGCTCCAAATGAGCTTCATGGTGTGTGCACAGGGCACAGGCACTGCCTGCCAGACAAACTGCCCCCCTGGCATGGGAACAGGGCAGGGAGCACCAGAGCTGGGCAGGGAGAGCTGGAAATGGCCAGGGAGCACCAGAGCTGGGCAGGAAGTACCAGAGCTGGGCAGGGAGCACCAGAGCCGAGCAGGGAGAGCTGGAAATGGCCAGGGAGCACCAGAGCTGGGCAGGGAGAGCTGGAAATAGCCAGGGAGCACCAGAGCCAGGCAGCCATGGGGAACCCAGCAGAGCAGCAGGAGCGGCTGTCCCGCCACAGCCACCGTGCCAGTGATTTCTGTCCATGCTGACAGCATGCAAGAGAGCACCAGCAAGCCTTGCTGGGAGCATATCTAATCCAAATGGCAGCATAGAAGTCTGGAAGCCTATCTGGCAATTTTATATCCAGACATCAGGCATGATGAAAGCGTGGTGGAAGGACAATGTGAGAGAAAACATGCCAGATTTTGCAAGTGTGGACATGGCCTTAAATTTGTTTTGGCCAGGAAAAAACAAACTGTCACCCTTCTAATAAGCCCTGCTCAAAGCACATCCTTTTGGAAAATGAGCTGGCCAGACATTTATCTCGGCCAGGGCAGAGATGACTTTATTTTTGATGGAAGTTGGCAGGAAGGAAGCCAAGGAGGCTGAGCTGCTACGTGTTTGCAATGAGAGAAGCGACTGTGAATGTCCATCCTACACCCTCTTCCACAGTCTGTCAGAGGGGGAATGCTGCCTCAGTCATCTGCACACCAGGACACAGACATGCTTTCCCACACTACACCTCAAGGCCTAATAGATCATATTTAGCTGAAAATTGTTTCCCAGAGCCTGGAAGATCTCAGAACTTTGGAGCAATTAAAATTCACTCCATTTCCTTCACCTGTTCTGTTGTGTTGTCCAAAAAAGTCTGTGCAGTTTATTCAGTGTGGCTTACTTGCCTTAAACACGGGAAGAAGCTGTACAAACAAATCCTTCTAAGGAAATCTATGGGCTTTGAAAGACTGGACTACACTAACCTCTGGAAAAGAACACTGATACCTGTAAACTCTTACACTTAGAAAGTAATTAAGACTGAGTAAATGAAAAATGCTCCAAGAGCTCAGTACTCCCAGCAGCCAGGCCTTCTTTTTGGCATGAATTCTCCCTTTTTTCAGTGTGCTGTGAGGAACTGAGGGCCTGGAGGGGTTGCAGAGGAGGTGGGGGATGCTGTCAGCACGTTGCTGCAGATCAGGGACCCTCCATGGGAGAAATCCCTGCTGGAGCTGCTGCTGTGCCCCAGCACGGGCAGCCAGGCTGCCTGACCCACCTCCCTCCCAACCACGCGCCCATCAATCTGCTCCCCCTCCGCCGTGGTTCTGGGGATTGACTGATTATATTTATCACACTTGTAGTTCACAGGGCAATGGTTTAAATTTCATTCAATACACTCCATCTGGGAGCGCTTTTAAAACACACCCACAAGCACATTTCTCCCTCTCACCCCGCACCCCCGCAGCGATCAGCCATCTGTACTCTGGAAACAAATCCTAAAAAATTATTCTAAATTAAAAACTCATTTTAAAAGAAAAGTAGTATTAAACTGTTTTATAAACATAATAAACCACAGTAAGCCTTGGTTGCAATAAATATCCAACTCTTGCCTACAGCTATTAGAATCCACAAGCGTATTTTTAAGTTTGCTAGCAAACAGTATATTTATTCTGACCATGATTTGTCTTCTGTGGTTTAATGCTCTCTCATGTTTCTTTCATATGTTTACAGAGGTGGGGGGAGAGAAGAGAGAGAGAAAGCAGGCTGTCCTGAAATCTGTTACAGACTCCTGCAAGCCCTGGTGGCTCTTGAAGGACTGCCATTTCTGCACTAGGGCTGGCTCGGTGTGGGGACACCGGTGTCGCCAAGACATGCACTGTCCCCTCCCTGCCTCATCTGCTTTTGGTTACACGTGGTCAAACTGGTCACATTAAAAAAAAAAAAAAAAAAAAAAAAAAAAAAAAAAAAAAAAAAAAAAAAAAGGAGAACAAGAGCAAGTTATAGCCCATAATGCAGAGAGGCACCACAGTGGGAATCTGCTGCCTCTAGCAGAGGTGCCTACGCACAAAAATAAGGGTATTGGTGGGAGGATGAAAGAAGGTAAGGAAGAGGAGGGGCAGACATGGTAAAGGAATTAACATTAAATAATAGGGTCATATGTGGGGTAGAGCTGGTTTAGCCATGTAGCCCTGAGATAACACCTATGTGCTAGTCCATAACACCAAAGAAATCAGGATGCTAATTATTTTTGTTGTACGGGAGAAAATATCATATCTAGACATCTCAAAGGACTTACAATCCAGTAGACCTGTTGGTTCACGAGAAAATGCTGCTCACCTGTTGGTAAAGAAAAAGCTGCTGTTCCCCCAGGCTGATGGGAGCTGGGTAGAACATGGGGCACCGTGTGGGGCAGGCCCTCAGCCCCTCTGGGCAGGGGTCAGCAGGGAGCTCCCCCAGCTCAGAGCCCTCACAGGAGCCCCTGCAGCACCCCAGCCCTGGAGGGTGTGGAACCATCCCAGCCAGTGTGTGGGGAGGTGCCTCCATCCTGGCCCCCGCCCCCATGGAGCCATGCCCACTGCAGCCCTGTGGATTTATGTCAAAACACTCTGCATGTGGCCATGCAATGACTTCAGAGGAGAAGTACACTTGATTTTTATCAGATGTTTGAGGCTATGGTTTTATAAACTGATGGAACACATGTCAGCAACAGCCCCTAAGCAGTCCTGCTGCCTTCAGAAGTTACTGGCAGATGTATTGCTTTCAGAGACCTTGTGTGGAAAACCTGTGCTCCACCTCTGAATGCCCCCTGAAATCACCAGATTTTTATTGGATTCAATTATTACTAATTATCTTATGAGATGTGATCTGACCAAAACTAGGCAGGTCTACTCAAAGGTCTCCAAAGAGGAGGACACCTTTCATGCAAGAACTGCACCAAAGGTTGAGGGATTAGGTACTTCCAAAGTTTCTTCACATGCATTAAAAAGATAATCAATGCAATCAGGTTAACTACAAAGCTATTCCTTCCCATTTTCAAGACAATTATAGCTCATGATGTGTGAGTAACTAACACAAGTTAGGTTTTAATGACTGGAATTTATAATGCTACCCAAGAAAATGAGGAAAGGGAAAGTGATGGAGCGCAAAGTCCTAAGCAAAGCTCCCACACTAAGGAATTTATAAGCAAGAAGAACAAACATTCTCTTTGGGAATTACTCAAGGCAACACAGCAAAGAATTATAGCACATAAACTAAGGTTACATAAACAGTCTAATAAAATCCTGAGACTGATTTATGGAGCAGAGACATCTTGTAGTGTACTTCCATGGACAGCAGTTTCTGCTCAGAACAGCAACTATGTTGTAATTAGTGAAAACCAACAGAGCATCCTATCTAAGAGGGGACAATAATAACAGCCAAACATATAAATAAATAGCCCAAAACAACAAAACCAGTTGAACGCTTCTTCCTATAGGCAGATACATAAAGTAATGGCTGGAAATCTTTGATCTTCCCTGAAATCACCTCTGTAAACATGTGAAAACACAGATTTACCTAATTGTCAATGCAAAATTTTGGTTCCCTGGAAGTGGTGACCTGTAAAATTAAATACAGGGCAGAAAGGATGCCCCAGGAGCCACAGCTCAGTGTGTCACATGGGATGGAGCACATTTTCCCAGTCCCAGGGCTGGTGTCTGCTTTGCATACATTTTTATCATAGAATATTCTGAGTTGGGAGGAGCCCACAAGGATCATGAAGTCCAACTGCTCAGTGAATGGCCCATAGAGGAATCAAACCCCACCTTAGTGTTTTTAGCACCACCTCTAACCAACTACTTTACTGAGGTTTGTGATAAAGCTGGCTTTGGTGCCAAGGTCAGACACAATATCATCTCAGTGTGCAAAGCCAAAAGAACACCAGCAGCCCCTCCCCGTCCAGCCCTCTGTGCCACTAGTTCACTTTGCTCTGCTCAGCAGCCACTCCAGCCAAGTTCCTGACACATTTCACTTTCCGCCTGTCCTGCCCAGCTCAGGGAGTCCCTTATGCAATGTCCCACAGTTCTGGCCAGCAGACTCTCAAGGAAAGGGGCTGGGAGGATGGCAATGCACCGAGTGTCTCTGCAGTTTGTGTGACAGGATTCACATCTTCCCATGCTGTCCAGGCTCTTATGCAGTTTAAATATAAGCCTTATTCATGCAGATGAAGTACAACCAATGCCACAGCCTTAAGTGATAGCTCATTTAGGTTGTAGCTACTATTTTTGTGCCCTCCATGACACAGAGAGGTGATGAAACCGGTAGTGGTGGAAGTTGTCATCACTTTTTAATTCTCTCAGGTAACTGAGACACTACAATGGGCCTGATGCACAAGGGGAGGGGAGCGCCAAAATAAAGGTGGGTCAAGAATACAGAGGGGTTCCCCTTGTCCACTGCAGATTAAAGAAACCAGAAATGCTCTAGAGGAACTGGGTCCCAAGAGGGCTTCCTAGAGGGGTTGGTGTTACTGATCCAGGAGCAGAAGGACAAAAGCAGCTGAATTTGTGCAGCCAAGAGGTCACTGAGGCCTGGCAGGACCCGCCTGCCACCGCCGGCTCCCTCCGGAGCCAGCAGCCTGTACGAGCTTTCATGGAGCCTCATGAAGAATAGGGCTGCGACAGAGTGCTGAGGCCCCTTTAAAACAGATTCTCCCAGAGAAACTTCCAGAAGGAAGGGGCTTGAAACAGAACTAAAGAGTGCCATCTGCTGCAGAGAGCTGGAGCAGCCTCGGCCCGGGCGAGCGAGAGGCCGGGCAGCGGCAGCGCCAGAGCTGGCACCGAGCTGGGGCACGGGAAAGGCTCCCGGGGTGTCAGGGAGAGAGGGCTGAAGGTTAATGTGGGGTCACTGCTCCCTCGGTGCTGTCTGCAGGGTCTGCACCCACATTCTCTGCAGGCCCGTGGGGTCTGGGATGCGCCCTGCCCTGCAGGGGGATGCTGTGCAGGGATGCTGGGGCACCGAGCCGAGCCCTGATGCGCTGGAGCTGCCAGCAGCCTCGCTGGAGCAAAGCAGGGATGGACAAAACTGCGCAGCTTCATCTCCTGACCGCAATCTGCTCCTGTTGTCTTTTACTCCAGCTCACAGCGTGACACCTCACAGGCCGCTCGCTGAAGAGAGACTTGAAGAGCAGGGTTTGAACTTCAGAGGGTTTCCACAGCTTGCAGGCAAAAAGTCTCAAATACAGCAGAGCTCAGAGCAAAACCAGCCATTTGGGCCAGCCAAGGGCTGTGCTGGCTCAGGGCACAGGGACAGGCTCAGTGAGGAGCTCCATGGGCAGGCACAGCCCTGGCACAGCGGCCTGGTCACCGCGCTCACACCTGGAGCTGGCACCAGCGCTCCCCTTCCCTCTGGGCCCCGCCGCAGGGTGTGAGAGCACCCTCCGAAAAGGCTCAACAACCCAGGCTGGCCCTGGCACAGCCCTTCCCGAGCCTGCCTGGCTTCCAGGTGCCTTTTGTCCCTGCGAGTGCCGGAGCGGAGCGCGGCGAGCGCCGCCCGCCCTGGTTCGCAGCCTGCAGATGGTGCTACCGACCAGCTTTTCCCCGATCCCAAACTTCAGCCCCAGGAAAAACCCCCGTGGTGCCGGCAGCACAGCTCCCACCGAGGGGCTCACTGCCGTGCCAGGTGTCCGTGAGACACGGTGACACCTCCCTGCAGCACCCCGTGCCCTGGCTGCAATGGGGCAGAGGAACTAAGAGGGTTTTTGGAAAGCCGCTTTACAGCCGCACAATCGCGGCTGCCTCGGTGGAGCTACAGAACAAATGATCCCGGTGCTTGCAGGCACTGCCCTGGCCCAGCAGAGATCACCCCACGAGGGCTCAGGGGGACACCCAGGGTCCCTGTCCTGCCCTGACCCCTGGCCGCTCTGTCCTTCTCCATCGCTCACGCTGGGAAGCTCGGGCAGCACAAGTGAAAGTGCTCAGAGCTGACCCACAGCTCTCTGTATTGTGTCCATCCCTTTTAGGAATCGGGTTTAATCCTATTAAACCCATGGGGCTTTTGTAACTCTAAGATAGGGTTGCATCTATTTCCTCCCCATCAGCGCAACTTTTTTTTTTTTTAATTAATTGAACTCACAACCCAAAATGTATTATAGGCAAAACAGGTGCCAAAAAAAAAAAAAATCCACAAACAACAAAAATGCCCCTCTTGGGTTACAAGTTTCAAAGCTGAGTCATGACCAGATCACCACTCTGATGTTCACAATTAAAAAGCAAAAAGTAGATTTCTACTCTAAGGGAAGAAAATTCTTCGAATTTCCACCACTTAAAACATTATATTTAGGTGAAAATCCTCCACCATTTTATTTAAAATAACTTTTCCTGAAGTATATAACAAAATGTAGGTTTCCTGAGTGCAGCTGGAATACCTTTACAGCAGCTGCCAACACAGTGGGCTCCCCAGAAGCAAAGAAAATCACTGTGTTCCAAAATCCTCTTAAAACTAACGACAGCTGAAGAAGCTGAGCTGCCTTAATAAACGGGCTGGTTTTATGGCTTTATCCTTCAAGATGCCAAGTATTCCTGCTCCAGTTCAGCAGAATCCTTCAGGACAAGCTTAACTTTAAATACAGGGAGAGTTTTGTTGAAGTTAATGGTGCTGCCCAGGGGCTTAAGATTAAGCACATGCTTAAGTACTTTGCTAGGCCTGGACCCACACTTACAAAGATCAAGCTCTTAAATTTTAGAGCCTGAGTGTATGTTTAACTGTTTACGTTGAGCCTGTCAAACTTCTGGCTTCTGATTATTCCTGCAAGAGAATTATTACATCAGACATAAAATCCAGAATAATTACTGGTTTGGAAAATCTAAAGACAGGATAACTGGAAGAAGAGACCTGTTAAGAGTAAACAGGAATTTAATAAAAAGACTTTTAACAAAATTCCTACAGAAGTTTTATAAATAAAACAAGTTCTGACTCTCAATGTTCACAGGAGGAGAGGGGCACCCATAGATTTGGTAAACTCCTGCTCTAACAGAAGCTGGGCTCAGTAAACCCAAGGGCAAAGGGAAAGGCACAGGCCCAGAGCACCAGGGCAGTGCTGATTGTCCCAAGAGGGCAGGTTCACACTACCAGAGAATCACAGAATCATCAAGGTTGGGAAAGCCCTCCAAGAGCAGTGAGTCCAATCACTCCCCTGCACTGCCAAGGCCACCCTGACCCATGTCCCCAGGTGCCACATCCACACATCTGTTAAAGCCCTCCAGGGATGGGGACTCCCCCACTGCCATGGGCAGCTGGGCCAGGGCTGGACAGCCCATTCCATTCAGAAATTTTCCCTAATATCCAACCTAAACCTACCCCGACTCAGCTCGAGACCATTTCCTCCTACCCTGTCAATTGTTACCTGAGAACTTTCCTCCTCCTTCATCTCATCCTTCCACCCTTCTCTTCCCTCTGCACCAAGATTGGTTTTTTTGCTTTTCTCCTATAACCTGTTTTAAAGCTTTGAGGAAAACAGTCTGGTAAAAGAAGTTTACATAATTCTTCATATAATAGAACTAAAAATGTGAGAGAAACTCTCATGAAATGCTGAAGAAGAAAAACCACTAAATTGCAGTAAAGCAACCAGGACCAAGTGAGATATTACTGGTAATTAAACTGCCACTGGTTTCCTTTGAAAATAGGGGTTTTTTTCTTTGAGTCTCTTAATTCTTTCTCTTATTTATTTTCTCCTATGTACTGAAAAAGTAGGAAAATCCCGTGTATTAATGTTTTTATTTCAGTGACCTGTATTAATATTCATTGATAACCTTTGAAAAGGAATATGAGATTTGAAATAGCAAAAGCTGTAAACACATTCTGAACTGTAAGCAAACAAGGCTTATCTCATCTGAATAAGCAAAGTCTTCTGGAGCTGGGGTTGATATTCTTAGCATCTTTTCAGATTGAACAGATAAAACAGTAAAAGGACCCAGAAAGCAATTAAAATGCATGGGATTATACGTTTGTCAAAAAATTATTCTTCACAAATTGGGCATCAGATCTGTAGCAGGATAGAGGCTGGCACCCTGAGCCTTCTTGGCTATCGATGTACAGAAGATCACAATCGATTTTATACAAATTATTTACATTGAACAAGACCCACTACACTAAAGGCATAAATCCTTTAGTGTCACACTGGATGTGACAAATATAAACCAGGTTTGACACTTTCCAATCTCTCCTCCTCTGTTTAAAGCCAGGCCAGCAGCGAGGGAGGGCAGGTAATGAAACTTTTTCGTCTGCAGCTGAGCCAACCCGGGGCATTTCGTCAGGTTGGAAAACAAGCAAGACATCGGTAATCTCTGCAAAAGTCTACACCAAGGACATTCCTGAAGGCCTGGACTTCAACTCCCGAGCCTTTGTCTCACAGGAGAAGGTCTATAATTATATAAGCATGTAGAAACACTTTAAATGCAACTGTCCTGAGGCTTCAGTCTCAATAAACTAGATAAAATGAACTCGACTAAGTTTAAAAAAAAGGGGGGGAGGGGGGCGATAGGAGCAAGAAAGAGAATTAAAGGTATGTGAGAAAATGTTTCTCAGGCTCTTTATGGCTGATTGAGCTAATTTACTGTGGAATGGGCAGCAGCCTATCTTTAGATAAATGCTAATGAGGACTTTAATGCTTTCTTCAGTCTGGCTGCTACTATTATGCTGAAAGGGAAGGTCAACAGCTAATAAACCCAGTTAACAAGCCATTCTGAACTTCACTTTAGCTTAACACTCTTCAAAGTTGCAGTCATTAAATCCATAGGCTATTAGGAGCTGCCCTCCTGTTTTCACTACGAGCAAAGGCAAACTTTCAATGTAGTCATTAATTGAATTAACAGACTCTAATCCAATTTGATGTAGTGTAAATTGAAATGCACGTAAGAGTGAAGATGTGTGTAAAGGAGTTCCCCCTTTTCAGGCGGCTTTGTCTCAAACTACTTCTGTTATCACTGCTGCCTGTCTCCCGTGAAGGGTGCTCTCATGTACATAACCCTTAACATCAGCTACTCTTTGATATTAATATAGTTTGCTAGGAGAAGACAGAGGCTGGCAAGACAAAAACATGTCTTACAGCTTATTAAACTCCTCTGCTCAGCGAGACAAGCTGGTTAGCAAGGATCTTAAAATATATCGCCACCATTACATTGTGTTACTCTGCTTTGAAGTGGAGAAATATCACACAGGCTTGGCAGACAGGGAACCTGGGGTAGGGAGATGTTAAAGTGAAGGAGGCTGGGGTAGGCAGGCAGGGAAGGAGAAGCCTGAGCATCTTTCTTTGCCGTCCAGAGCCACAGCTCCCCTGTAGGCAGTGTGAAGTGCACACCGGCCTTCAGCCACCAGGAAGAGCTGGTGGAAAGCCCCACAATCACCAGAAAATGCCTGAACTTTTTTTAAAAAAATCTAATTTTAAAAAGGGCAAAAAGTGCTTTGCTTTGTGAAGTGGTGCATTGACCCCGTGGCAAGTGGCTGCTCAGGCTGAGCACAGCCTGTGCCTCCAGCAGCACCGAGCAGAGCTCCCACCCCACTGGGGACACCAGGGCCCAGCACATCACAGGGACCCCTCCCTGTGACAGCCACAGACCCAAACCCGAATGTGACAGCAGGAAATCAATGAATTCTCCAGCTCACACAGGGCAGAGGGAGCTGCTGGATGGTTCCACACCTTTCCTGCAGGAGCTGCCAGCATGAACCTCACACCCCACAAGCAGGGCTCTGGGCTCCCTTCAACACTGAGCCCTTCACTCGCCCACAAGGGTGCATAAAGCACCACCACTGCAAATTTAACAGGGAATTCAGTCCTAGAGGACAAGAACTTCTCCAGTCTCCACAGAAAGAACGGTATTACAGACACTTGAAAATATCTAGGTTACCCATTAATCCAAATAAAACACAAAGACAAGGAAGCTAAGACAGTTATCCACATACAAAGTACTGGCAAGAGTGAGATAAAGCTATTCTAAGCCTACAGAGACCATTTATAATATTCCTTTAATATTGACCTGCATAATTGGCACACCACTGGAGCAGAAATCCAAGTTTCCATTATTGGAGATATGAAGATATAAAACCACATTCAAGAGGCAATAGGACATCTGGAGAGGAAAATGCATGCATATCCAAATCATTGTGTTCTTTCAGACACAGAAAAACACAATGGAGCTTTAGAAATAACTAAATATAGTAATTTGAGTTCAACTGTAATTAAGGAAGAAAAAAGCCTGACTTCCCCCCATCCTTTTAAGAGTCATTGTTCAACGTCACAGCGATATTCAATTATTCCATATAAAGAGCATTTACTTTCTTTTCTGCATCATTATTATATTATCCACTATTTGTGTGACTACAGAATGAGCAGTAATACAGGCCCCCAGCTGAGACTGACAGCCCCCCTCTGCTCAGCACTGTGAAGACATATGGCACAAAAGCATCCCCGAGCAGCTTTGTATTAGCACAGATAAGAAAGCCTGGAAGAAAGGGAAGGTTGGTATTTTTATTTCATGGGTGGAGAAACGAAGGCAAACTGAGAAAAAAAAGACCCAGGAACTTTATAATAAATGATTTCACACAAGATTGGCTCTGTCTATCATCAGCGGGCAGGGCTCTGTGGGTTTCGTGGACACATTTTCAAGGCTTAAGCAGGAATTTAAAGCACACATCAAACAGTGCTCACCAAAGTAGATTTTGGGCACAGACTCCCAGCCAGCCTAGAGAAATCCCCCCACCCACCCCAAGGCTTGTGTGAGCACTGGGTGCTCAGCACCAGCTTTTGACTTTACTGCCATAACAAGGACTAGGAATCCAAAGGGTCCCTGGCTGTGGCTCAGGGCCTGGCAGCAGGTGCTGCAAATCCTCCCCTGTCAGTAAAACAAATGAAATACCAACAGGCAAAGAGTAAAACCCCAAGCCTACATATCAGCTGGACCACATGTCTGTATTTTCTGATTGCAGCAACGTTTCAACTGTCACTGCCAGGAGAAGTCCAACATGCACCTTCAAAACGTGAATATTCTGTCACATCTGATAATTCCTCTTTTCAACAGACACTTTTATCAGGAAGATTGCAACAAGAAAAAGTACTTTAAAAGGCTAAAGTGACAATGGTGGCAGGAGCTGACACTGGAAAAGCATGTTCATTTAAAATACCACTGAAAACACACAGGGGAAGAAAAGAATCTCTGCAGCCTTTTCCAGGTTCCAACAGACACAGACAAGAAGTCAAACAGGAACTGAGGTGTCCATCTCACTGACCAGCTACACAAACTGTCCAGCAGAAGCCCCTAAAGTTGGCACTGTCATCTGCTGCCCAGAGGCTTTGCAGCTCTCCATGGACAAACCCTGCAGCTGAAGGTGGCTCTGCACAGGGGGAGAGAGCCAGAGCCCGGCCCCAGGGACAGCAGGAAACATCTGCTGACAGCTGGATCTGGAGCTGCCACCAGGGCTTTAGGGTCTGCTTTGGGGT
>VZSR01003083.1:864671-906381 GCA_013398615.1 Brachypodius melanocephalos | reverse complement strand
TGGAGATGCTCCAGTTCCTCCTCATCCTCACAGCCCTCCAGTTTATGGGAGGTCTGAAGAGCTCCTGAGTAGGAAGAAAGCAAGGAGCAAATGCCTTCAAGTCCATCTGCCAGTGTATTTGTGGATGATTTAAGGTCATGAACACTATCTGCAAAAGCACAACAAAGACCTTTGCTAAGGTCACCACCTTTTAAACACAGGTTGAGTAAATTTGATGAAAATGTGTTTTTTAAAGCATTTGGGGCACAGAATCAGGTTCTGGCCTCTTACAAGAAGGGCAGTTTCAGTGCAGGTTTGTTAGCACAAGAGTCTGTAATTGCCAGCCACCAAATGACGTTCCAGTGCATGAGAGCATGAAATGTGCAGTGACAAGCACCTCTCCCTCCTTCTCAAACATCGCTGCTGTTACTGTGGAACACACAACCACCAAGCCTGTAAGGTTCCCAGGGAGGAGGTAAAACCACAGAGGGACAGTGGAGCTGTTTGCTTGGTGCCTGCAAACCTCAGTGTGGGGAAAGGCTGTGCCTCCCCAGCTGGCAATGGCACACACTCAACCCTCAGCTACCAGCCAGGGGATTTGCCTTCTCCCCCAGGTGCCAGTCCTAGGAAAACAGCATCAATATTAATAGAAGACAAAAAGATGCAAGAAACCCTGCTGAGTGCACACCACTGGGAGGTACAGAATCTCACACTGGGAAAACAGGTAGTTGATGGAGCTTTGTGAAATTTGTGTATTGTAGCAATTTTCACCCAAGAACCTTAGGATATGTTTCAAATGTAGTCCAACCTCAGGCAAAAAACCCCAAAAAAACCCTCCCAAAAAAAACCAAAACAACAACAACAAAAAAAACCCCAAAAAACAAAACCAAAAAAAAAACCACCCAAAAAACCCCCCCAAAAAACAACAACAACAAAAAAAACCCAAACAAAAACCCAAAACCAACCCAAACAAAAACATATTGCTGTAGCATTGTTGTATCTACATGGAAGTGAAAGGAGATGTGGAAATTATGGAAAACATGGAACAATACCCAAAGGATGGGCTCTCTTGGCATGATAAAATCCAGTGGCTGCAAGCAGAAGTGAGAAAAAAAAGTTGGGTTATAAATAGGATGCTAATTTTTAACTGTGAGGGTAATTAACCACTAGAACAACTTCCTGCGGACTGCAGTGGTTTCTCAATTACTGGCAATTCAAAGTGAAGACCAGATTTATTTATTTTAAAGATATGCTCAAACAGGAATTAATTACATCAACTCCTGCTTCCCGAGTGCTACAGAAGCTCACTCAAAATGATCCAAATGATCTTTTTTGGCATCCTGCTCTTGGATCAGATTGGACAGCAAGCCAGAACAACTGGGGGCCCTCACAGGGAAATGCAATTACAACTGCACTGGTGCTGGCCTGGAGACACCATCCCTCCTCTCAAAAGGGTCACCATCCAAACTGAGCATCAACACAGGGAAAACGGTCCTTGGATAGCAATTTATTCACTTGGGGTGCAGTATTCAAATTCCCCTTTACAGCAACAGAGAACAAGAATTAGATGGGGCAGCACCAACCTAAAATTTAATTCCTTTGTAAAAGGCATAGCCATAAAATTCTTTTAGCATATAAGACATGTATGAGGCTCTTCATCCATTTGGGGGATGTTTTTCTGGGGCTTTGCTTGGTTTCCTGTTCCCACACAGAGCTGGTACTCTTCCCACATCTCAGAATGTTGTTAACTCACAGACTCAAATTCACCTTGATACAGTGGAACACAGGCAATTATCCAAGAATTTACATTTTTGGGGAAAGAAATAACTGGGTAAAAGATGGAGTTCAGCAAATGCCCAAACTCTGGAAATGTCTCCCCTTTCCTCTCCCATCCCTTGGAGGCAGCAGCAGAGCCCAGGCTGTCCCACTGATGGTGCTGGTTTGTGTTTGTAGCTGTGTTTGGCTGTTTTTATTAAATGACACAACACTCCTTCATTAACAGCGTTCAAACAGCAGGACAGACAGGAGCATCTCCAGCTGGATGTGGCTGACACACAGTAGACACACTGCAGACTCCAGAAACCCCAAACTGAAACCCTCCATTCCAAACAGGGCTCTCCAGCTCCTGTGGTGTTTTTGGAGGCTCTGTGATGGCCCAGGGACTGCTGCCTGTGCAGCACCTCCCTGCCAAGGCAGGCAGCAGCTGAAGGGCTCCACCACAACCTGCCAAGGCATTCTGTTTGCATTTCCATTGTCACTTGATGTAATAAGTGTTGATCTCAATTCACTAAACATTTGTGTCAATTTGCCACTCCGTTTGGTTTCGTTTTCAAGGCATTTCTGTTGTATTAAAAAATGGCGTTAAACTGTAAATTAATTAGTTGGTTTGCAAACTTAAGGTACATTATTATCCTTCCAGCTCTCTCTCCTGAACTGCATCTTCATATTTTTTCAGTGATGTGCAAGGAACAATTTTTACCATTAAAATGTAACTTTCAGGAGCTCTCAGAGGAAAGCCATCAGAGCCAGCAGGTGCTGGAGCATTGCAAAGTGCATTATGGACTGTATTTATAGGAGCTGTCTAGCCATTTAATGGGCTCTTGAATGATTTGCTTAGGTGTTTACTTTTCCTAAAAGCAGTTTATAACCTCTGCTCTTGTCTCTGAAGTCCCTCTTAAATCATTCTGAAAATGCACCACAGGGCAGTGAGAGGGAGGCACTGCAGTTGCCCACCTTGGGCTCTGTGCTGTGTTTGCCCTCTGGGATGTGCAGATTTGTTGTCACAGAAATAGGCCATGGCTGACCTCGATATGGGGCTGTGTAATTCCCAGACAGATTCAGCTCAGTAATCTCCAGTGGAGACACTTTCACTGCACTCAGTGGATGTGCATCCCTGGACGTCTGTGTTTCACAAGCCTGGGCTGTACAGGAAGGCATCCAGAAAAGTCAAATATTGGCTCTTTGCACCCAGCCTTCAACATATGCTTTTCTAACCATGTTTTCTGGATGTGGCACCTTCCCTTCTGGTATCAGCAAGTAGAGTTTGGGGCTGCTCCTCTTCCCACCTCCCTCTCCCCCATCCATTAAGAGTGAGAATCTGGCAATGCACTGCTGCCTCTGTAATCTATCACCTCGAGGCCCTTTCATATATCAATGTTTGACTGCTTTCTATGTAAAACAGGTCATTAAGTTAATCAGAAATTGACTACTACTACAAACACCTTTTGAATAAGGTCAAATTAAGATAAAAGTCCTTGCTCTTTTCGTCTCTCAGCAACAAAGACTATAACCAGGCTGCTAAACCCACCATTAATGTCAGTGTGCAGATTAAATGTCATTAAACGCAATTTGTCACTTACATACACACTTATCTCCATCTAATAATTAGCAAAAGGTCAGGCAGATAAACCTATGTATTTCAATCCACAATAAATTTCAGCTGCAGGAAATGACAAAATAAAAGTTTAACCATATATACATGTATTTATGTTTGAAATATATGTGCATAATTAAATCCAGGAGGAAAGAATAATCTCTGTGAAAGACCTCACTAGTTTGAAGCCCTACTCTGGCACTTTGCTGAAGCTGTGAGGAAGCAATTGCATGATCATGGATCAAAGTAATTCCCCAAAGGAGTGAGCAGAGCAGCCCTGGCTCAGGGTGTGACAGCCAGAGAAATGGGGCACAGCACTGCCCAGACCCAGCACCACAACTGGGCTGATCCAGCCAAGGTGGGAGCTCAGGTGAATAAACAACAGGGACTGAATTACTCCTGACCTGCAAGGTGACTCCTTCCCTTGAGGTGTCAGGAGGAAGGAGCAAAGGACACTCAAGTGAGAAAGGAAACACTTGGGGATGAAGCAAACCCTTCAATTCCTCAGCCTGCCATCTCCACACCTCCCACGAGGCTCAGGTGTGCCTGTGGAGTGCCAACTGCAGGTCTGCACAGGCAAGGGGGAGACCAGCATGCCCCATGTGCCTCCTTTTCACCTCAGTTTGCAAGCCCAAAATCCCTGAGAGAATTCTACACAACCTGTAGAAAATGGAATTGCCACAGCGTGATTTTGGCAGTTATGGCAAATCTCCTTTAAATGATGCTCTGGCAGTGTGGCTGGCAGGTTTGGCTCAGTGAGGAGCACAGGGGCAGGGCTGGGGGCAGGCAGGGCTTTCTGCCCCATCAGTGCCACCTCTCCCCAGGGCACAGCCCTGCTGCAGGGCCTGGCACCTGCCAGAGAAGGTGACCAATTCCAGTGTGTGCCAGGCTGGACATGAAACCATGGGATGTTCCCTGGTGGAAAAGGATAAACTTCAAATCTCTCACCATTTAACAGACAAAACCCAAACAGCTTCTAAAATAACACACTCAAAGCTGATAACCTCACCAGTACCTGAGTCCACTCTGCCATTGGATCCTTTACAAATTGTACAAATTTACATCCTGTACAAATTCCTAAGCCCAATCTTTGTCCACAGACCATGCTCCCATTGAATATTTCAGACTTTCCTGACTCCAATCACCATTAACAGTACATTTTCAGATCCTTCCTGTGAGGATACAGCTGTGATATGGATATTAATAACTAAATAACATACAGAGACAGAGCAGTATTTTTCAAAGACATTTAAAATTACTCTGGTCATGTTTTGTTTGTTTTATTTCACATTGGCAGCACTTAACCCATCTTCAGTATCTAAATAGGTACTGTGGCAGTGCAATGGCAAATTGTCAGCACTCAGCCTCTGCCTCTGCTTCTAACAGAGCAGGGACACTTAGTTAACTCTGGGTGATGATGTGTTGTTTTAATCATTCATAACAAAGAAAGATGGTTTCAAGGAATCATGCAATTTACCCAGCTTCTTGTCACAAAGGTACTTCATGATTAATGGAAAGTAGATGTGTGAAACAATATATTACAGCAAAACAGGATTTTTATGTCTCTTAGCTGGAGAAATTTTTGGATACCTCATTTAAAAAAAACACATAAATCACAGCAAGCATGAGTTTTAAAAGCAATGGCAAATTCCTCTCAGCAAAGGTTTTTAAAGCTTCGCTGGGGATTTTTTTTTTTTTTTGTAAAAGGTTTACATAGGGATGGGACACAGCCTTAAGGAATAACTCAACCTGTTTAGAGAGAGAGCTGCTGCCCTGACTGTCTGACCATCATCAGTCAGGCACAAAGCCTTGATGGGTGGAAAACTCTGCTCATCCATTAGTCAAGTGCTGCACCATGCATCCCCAAAAGGTAAACAATTAACAGGGAAAATACAAAGGATGGTAGGGGACAGAAACAAAGTCATCTTCAGATTACAAGATAGAATCTGAGGGAGAAAATGTAAGGAGATGAGTGGAAGAGCTGAGGATAGATCCAAGTCTGACTGCTGGCTAATGGGAGCAGGGAACAGATCCCAACAGCAGAGCACATCCACAGGTGGGCTCTCATCTCAAGTCTGCTTCATCAAAAGATGCTATTCCTACACATCATCACAGCAAAATATCCGCAAGTATTTCTAAAGTAGAAGAAAAATGAAATTTTAAAAGAATCAACCTCAAACACAGCTGCTTCAGCACTGTCTGGTCCCTTTACTTCAGATTCTGTCCACATTGAGGAAAGAAAACTGATCTGTCCCACCTCTCATTGGGTGGCAGGAAGGCTTCTTCTGGCACCCCAAGAGCTGGCTGGAGCAGCTGAAGCTGCAGGAAAAGGCCTTGGCTTTCAAGAGAAGCCAGTGATTTTGGGCTTCTCAGGGGTTTGGCACATTTTATTAGAGGACGGACCTTGGCATCAACGCTACAAATCAAAGCCTGAAGGACACTGTACTCACAGTTCCCCCAAGCTCTTGAAAATGGAGGCTGGAGTATGTTTATTAACCTCCCTGCTTTTCTCCTTATGCAAGTGCCTTAGCTTTCACCACCTGTACAAAGTGAGCTGCAGGAGACTGATCTGAGGAAGCATGAGTCATTTTTATCTGGTATTTGGTTTTCAAGATCATCTATGGGCTGGAGATTCCACCACTGGGATCTCAGTGCCCTACAATACTCATCTTGGTGGGGAGTGTGTGCCTGTCTGTGTCCCCTCTGTGCCCAAACACATCTCTGCCAGAAATCTCACACTCTGCTGATGTGAGGAAGAAAAGAAAGCATGTGTAGCCTTCAGGATTACAAGTAAAAGATTAATCCTTTGGCCTGAGGTCCAAAACCTGCACCCCAAAGGCAGTGAAGAGCTGTGAGTGGAGGTGGATCCAGTGTCATTTCACAGCCCTCAGTAATGAACTGTTCTATCCCAGCACAGACAGGAGAGCGTCCTGATGACACTGACACTATCATTTGCTCACCACGGCTTTATATCCACAAAGTAGGAATTCTTCCCCCTTTTCTAAGCAGTGGAAGCAGGTGAAGGTCAGGCTGAAGCAGCTTTGACAGTGCTCCACTCTTGCTGCTGTGCCTGAGAGTCCCAGCCTTAGGAAGGTCAGGAGTCTGCCAGAACAATGTGCTACCCCACAGCTGTGGTCAGGACTGCTATGTTTAAAGGTTACAGTGATTAAGCACTGTGATTAATTTAGTCTCAGCAGAATCAATTCCACTCAACTACTAATCTAATTTACATCCTGGAGAGGACTCTGCTCTTCCCTGGTCGGCGTGGGTTTGAATTTAGATTCATTTTTTCCCTAAGAAGTATGTTTTGAGGGATCACACTGCAATTAGCAAATGTTTTGACAAAGCTAATGGGAGAGCTCTGTCTCTGTGTCACTGCTTCCTGCCATCTGCCCTTTCATAACCCACAGTGAGTTCCCAAACCTCCTGAGTGTGGATGTGGATTCAAGGATCACCTACAGAGGAGCAGGTTGGGCATCACTATCCCACTGTAACTGCACTATGGCAGGGAAACCAAGGCCAAAACTTCCTTCAAAGTGCCTGGACAGCATAAAAGCAGCACAGGAGCAGGCCAAGGGTGGGGATTCCTTGCCTCTATCCTGTAGTTGTGACATTCCCACTGGAGTCCTGTGTCCAGCTCTGGTGTCCTCAGCACAAGAAGGAGATGGACCTGCCAGAGTGAGTCCAGAGGAGGTCACAAAGATGCTCCAAGGGCTGGAGCCCCTCTGCAGTAAAGGAAAGGCTGAAAGGGGTGGGATTGTCCAACCTGGAGAAGAGAAGGCTCTGGGGAGACCTTAGAGCCCCTTTCAGTGCCTAAAGGGCTCGAAGAGAGCTGGAGAGAGACTTTGGACAAGGGATGGAGTGACATGACAAGGGAATGGCTTCCCACTGCCAGGGGGCATGATTAGATGGGATACTGGGGAGAAATCCTTCTCTCTGAGGGTGGTGAGGCCCTGGCACAGGATGCCCAGAGCAGCTGTGGCTGCCCCTGGATCCCTGGCAGTGCCCAAGGCCAGGCTGGACATTGGGGCTGGGAGCAGCCTGGGACAGTGGAAGGTGTCCCTGCCCATGGTAAGGGGTGGAACCAGACAGGCTTTAAAGTCCCTTCCAAGCCAAACCATTCTGTGATTGTTCCTGAGTTGAACAGGATCCCTCAGGAAAGATTTATTCCTAAAAGACAAGATATGTTTGTCAGACTCAAAAACGTGATGAAGATTACACAGGGTGTAAAAGCAGTGAATGCAGGGCAGATGGGTCTACTAAGGCAGGATTCTGGTAGCCACAGAGAGGAAGAGGGGATACATAGTGAATTCCCATCAAAAACAAACCATGGGACTCTACATGTCAGTATGTATTAACAGGGAAATTATACCATTATATTCTGAAAATTCAATATTATTGTATTCTGAAAAATCACTACCTAAGTTAGAGGTGAGTGTGCAAGACAGACCTTGATGCCACTCAGCCAAACATTTAGATTGAAAGATCTACAGCTCTCAGGACTGGCAGGGATGTGTGGTCTTGAGAGAAGCTCCATCCGAGAGACAATACAAAGAAATTACTTTAACAGCTGTTATTTGGTCAGTGTATGACTGGAAGTCACTGGAACATGCATATCTGCTAATTTCTAGTTTTCTTTCTGAGTAGTTATTTACAAAATTTCTCAAGAACTTCCCTTCTTTAGGGAAGCATGGGAATGGCTGAAAATGACATGAGCATCTCCTCTGAGCAGACCAAGGAGAGAAAACAATTGCTACCACGGATTTGCTCCACCACAACTGATATAAAATTAGGATCCCGGTAGCCAGTGCAACCTGAACCCTCACAGAACACCCCTGCTGAGCCATCTTTGCTGTTACCTCCTTCACCTTCCTGCAGAAACACCTTAAATTATAGATCCATCAGAGGAATCCGATCTGCAACGCCCCCGGCACATCCTGATCCACAGCACGTCCGTCTCCCTTTCAGCCCGGGCGCTCCTGTGTTCTGTCAATACCAGCCTAGTACAGCTTCAAATATTTAGCTTAACTTGATCTTCCGAGCTGCAGGAGAGAAAAGCCAGAGTCTCCTAACACCATTTGTTGAACAAACAATTGATCCCAGCAGAGGATGGCGGCGGCTGCTCTGCCCCTGGGCCGCCCGCGTGCGGAGCCGTGACAGATGCCAGCGGTGACAGCTCCGTCACTTGGCAGGCCAGGCTGACAGCTCCTCTGATTCCTTCATCAGCCGATGTGACTGAGTGACCTTTTCCAGTCTCAGCAGCTGCCTCCCTTCTTTACTCAATCATGGCAGAAAATAAGTCCCTTTGGGGAAATCCTGCCCTTTCTGTAATTTCAAATGGCCGCGATTGTCATTAGGGCCTTGTTTGCTAAATGCGCTGGTGAGCGGTGGCAGAGTCCTCGGTGAGAGCACGTGCCTGGCGTGCATCCCTGCAGGATGGGAGAGCTGGATGCTGCTGGGAGAGCCCTGGGAACGCTCAGAAATTCCTTGTCAGTATTTACCCACCCTCGAGGGGGTCTCCACGACCGCTGTGACAGCCCCTGGGTTGGGGAGGCACCCGCTCGCATCTGAGTTTTCAGCAAGAAGGAACAAAGGGTGGCAGCATGAAAAATGGAATGTGTTCGTGCAGCTCCACAGACACACTCTGTTCTTCACGGTGGGAAAAGAGGAATGCCCTTAATTAATAACAGTGACAGGGTAAAGGGGTTTCAAGTAGCTTTGCCATAAACCTGCTTTGCATCCCTGCTCATTTATCAGGCTCACTGTGGCTGCAGGCATGGGGAGATTGCCATGGCCCTCAGTGCACCCCAGCCATTAGAGAAAGCAAGTTAAAAAAAAATATATATTAAACCCACGTTCCATGCAATGAGCAGTCAGTTTGGAATTGCAGTAAGTCTGCTCTGACTCAGCCTCTGTCTGCTTCACGCCTGCTTTCTGCATAAAATTGAGCAATTCAATCTTACCAGCACAAATGCTTCAGAAAAGGGAATTTCAAAGTTGCTCCCAGTACTAAAAGAATCATTATTTACATCTTCACAGAATTACTTTTGCTGAGAAATCACATCCACACAGCTGATCACAGCACAGATTTATTTTTGGCACACGGACTGCCTGCCTTTAGGTATTACCCTGTGAGCCCCTTTCACCCACAATAAATTGCAAAAGGCTTCCTTGGAGGTTCTCATATGCTGTAGAATATCTGTACCATCACAGAGCTGTCCTACATGACAAGACACCTAATGTGACAAGTGAAATTTTAATATTTGTGATAAACTCACAGATTAAAAAAAAAATATTTTAAGACAGAAAGTTCAAGCAACAAAGAGGAAATCACAATAGCCTGTATATACACAGGCTAAAGGGAAAAAAACAGGCTAAAATAATTCAATGAATTTTTCCTGTAAATCATTTACTGCACTCTAGCAGAGAAAATGCTGTTTTAGGTAGTGTGGGACAGGGCAGGTAATTGCAGGGCCACAGGAGGAGCTGCAGAGAGAGAAAGAGCCAGAGCAATGTGCAGTGCCTGGGCTCTGCCCTGCCCAAAGCAGTCTCAGTCAGCACTCTGAATGCCACAGTTCCAAGTGCCCAAGGAATCCAATCTGCTCTCTGCTGAAAGCTGATACCCAAAAGCATGATCTGTGTTTATCTCCTGTAGCCAGTAAAATCATTTCCTTCTGTGCATTGACACAAAGATGGCAAATGGTGCCCAGTGCCCACCCAGGCTGGGCTGAGTTTGGCTTTAAGCTCCTTCAGGGCCATTCCTGCTCAACTACAGAATTCTGTGAGCCACCAGGCTGCTTCACAGGATAGGAGCTTGAAGCTGCAAGTTGCCCAAATGAGAGGAAAGATGGGAGGGAGGGAGAGTTGTCAGGCAGAAAAGCAGAGGAGAATTTCCCAGCACAAAGTGCTGCTGGTGCTCGGTGCTGCCGGAACCTTTGCTGCACCTTGCCATTATTGAGGGATTACAGGACCTTCTGTGCAGCTGCTGAGCCTGCCAAGCCCCACGAATGCTAACCAAAATCCCACACAAGCTGCTAAAATCTTCAGGGGGTTTTACAAGACAAATTTCAATAATCCTTTTAAGTGCTTCTTTAGAATCGAGCATGAATTTGCCAAATCCAGGGTAGCTTATTCTTCTTAAATTCATAACACAACTAACTAGTGCTACGTGCCTTGCAATAAATGCTCCCTTGAATAAATGCTGCAGAATTTTAATATTCATTCCCTAACTACTTGATATGAGAAACTGGGCTGGAAATCTTGGGATTGCAGACAGCATGAATGGTACTGCATTTCTTGACTTTGATCAAAGAGAAAAAAACAAGGATATTGATGAACAAGGATTACACTCAAATTCAGTGTTCCCACCTCTTCAAGGAAGCCATTAGCACTGATTAACTTTGCAGACCAGAAAAGTCTAGAAGTATCAGAAAGCAGTTATCTGTGAGGTGAATATTTTTTCTCTGTTTCAAATTAATAAATGCAAGAGTAGAGGGGAAAGGAAACTATTGTTTCATCAGGCACTAGGAGGAATTCTGAACAGATGAAGGAGAGCAGGAACCTAGAAAAATAAGGTGGAATGAAAAGGGAGGCAAAGGGAAAAATAAAAAAGAAAAAAGGAGGAAAATTAGTTATTGGAATGAAATTTTGTTACACTAAAGGAGGAAGTTAAAAGAAAGTCATCCAAACCTCTAAGTCACTCCTGCAACTCTCCCACCCATATCCACTTGACAAAGTGCTTGGAGTCATAGAGCACTGCCTTGGACACTGGGGAATAAGTGATCCCCTGGATCCAACCCCCAGAGCACACAACTCTGTGTGCCCTCCCCACTTAGAGCTGATCCTCCTTGTCCCCTCTGCCAACACACACAAAACCACACACAAATACACAAAAACAAACACACACACAAACACATACACAAATACACACACAAATACACAAAAAACACACAAATACACACATAAATACACAAAAACAAACACACAAACACGCACACAAAAACACACATAAAAACACACAAATACACAAAAACAAACACACAAATACACAAAAACAAACACACCAACACATACACAAATACACACATAAATACACAAAAACAAACACACAAACACACACAAATACACACACAAATACACAAAAACACACACAAACACACACACAAATACACACACAAAACCACACACAAATACACAAAAACACACACAAACACACACACAAACACACACACAAACACAAAAACACACACAAACACACACAAACACACACACAAAAACAAACACACACACAAAAATAAATACATAATCACACAGAAATACACACACAAAACACACACAAATACACAAAAACAAACACACAAACACACAAATACACACACAAACACACAAAAATAAACACATACACAAACACACAAATACACAAATACACACACACAAAATAACCACACACACGCAAACACAAACACACAAAATAAACACACAAATACACATGCATTTGATACAGAACAAAGCAAACAAGCCAGCACAGATCCAGATTTCTTTGAGATTCAAGTTTGATTTAGCGTAGTGGTTCAGGCCCTAATGCAGACATTGGGTCCCTAACAGGGAGAGCTTGACCCCTCACATAAAGGAATCCTATATTTGCTCAAAGTGAATTTTTTGTTTTCCATCTGATGTGTGGATACTGTTTTCATCCTGCCTGTCCTTACAGAAGCAGCTGGGATGGGAATCTGCCTCTCCTATCACATTTCCAGCACAGGTGAAAAAAAACAGAAGAAATGGATTGGATCACAAGAGAAAAAAAAAAAAAATCCAGAAAGCAATCATAAGGAGGGAGCCCTGAGGGTGCCCTTAAGAAGCCAACCACAGTCATGGTCCAGAGGTGGGAAAAGGGGATGTTTCAGAGTGCTTTCAGTGTTTCAGAGTGTTTCAGAAAGCTCTGAGCTTTCCAATAACATCATGAACCTGACCCTGTGGGGTTCACAAAGCTCTGATTTTCCTGCTGACAGCTGGAGACTGCAGCACTGGTGGCTGGGCTGAGAAAAATGTGCTCTAGAGGGTCTCCAAGACAGGGAGAAAGAGAAAACAAACAGTGAGCCCCATGGTGTCACTTTTCTAGTCACTTCTGTGAAAGCAGCCACGCTTTTATACATGGCACTCAGTAAACAATTCACAGCAAATGTTTTTTTGGCTGTGGGAAGAGGATGCTCTTTTCAGCACAGACAAACACAATGCAAAGGCAAACAAAGAACAGAAAACAGGATGGCTCATTACTACCTGTCTTCTTCCAATTACACTTATTAATCTGGAGGTGACAGGACCAATAAATGTGCAACAGAGTGCCAAAAAAAAAAAAACCAACAACAACAACAACAAAAAAAAAAACCAACAAAAAAAACCAAAAAAAACCCCCCAAAAAACCAAAAAACCCCCACCAAAATATATTCACTCTGCAACAGTATTTTCTGAGAGAAATGTAGGAACATCCAAAGTAGCATTAAATAAACACACTCATTAGAAAAATGGGTTCAACTCTGCAAATCATAGCTCTCATCATCAAAAGGAGATTGCCATGGTATCTTTAATAATAATTATGCATATTGATACCTGCAAAACTAGACTGTTAGTATTGAATTTCCAATTTAAAATGCATTTTAATGCATTGTTTTCTCCTCAAAAAAGTTTCTATGGTGCTCTGCAACAAAGGAACAAACTGACTTAGGAAAGGAACAAACAAAAGAATCCCTGACTTAGACTGGTGAAAATCATAGAATGGTTTGGGTTCAAAGGGACCTTAAAACACATCCCATTCCACCCCTGCCATGGCAGGGACACCTTCCCCTGTCCCAGGGACACCTTTCACTGTCCCAGGCTGCTCCAAGCCCCAATGTCCAACCTGGCCTTGGGCACTGCCAGGGATCCAGGGGCAGCCACAGCTGCTCTGGGCACCCTGTGCCAGGGCCTGCCCACCCTGCCAGGGAACAATTCCTGCCCAATCTCCCATCCAGCCCTGCCCTCTGGCAGTGGGAAGCCACTCCCTGGTCTTGGCACTCCAGGCTCTTGTAAATTGTCTCTCTCCATCTTTCCTTTAACTTCTCTTCAGGCCCTGCAGGGTGACAGCCAGGTCCCCCCAAAGCTTCTCCTCTCCAGGTTGAACATTCCCAGCTGTCCCAGCCTTTCCTCCCAGCAGAGCTGCTCCATCCCTCTGCTCATCCTGGAGCCTCCTCTGGGCTCCTCCAGCAGCTCCAGGTGCTGCCTGTGCTGGGCCCAGGGCTGGGGCAGCTCTGCAGGTGGGGTCTCACCTGAGCACAGGGGCACAGGGGCAGAATCCCCTCCCTGAGATGGGCTGGAACACACCTGCACCAGCTCCTGGTGCAGACACCCCATCTCTCACCCCCACTCAGGCCTGTTCCAGCAGCTTGGCTGCTCAGGATTCATTAATTTGACCGGTTCTTCCCAGCTTTGACACAGCTTTATTTGCACCGTGCTCATGGTTTAACCCTGCCAGGTGGGACTGAGGAGCAGAGTTTGCTGTACTGAAGAAGCCACACCAGGGGCTCACCATCAATTTGCCTCTCCCAGATGAATCCAGCCTGATTTGCCATCCCTGGGCAAGGCAGGGGTGAGGGGGTACCTGCTCATCTGAAGCTTCAAGCATGTCCAGCAAGCCTCAAAAGCTTTCAACCCACAGCACTGCAGAACCATCACAAGAGTCACATTCCGACACTGCAGAGCAGGTGGAAATCAAAGGGAATACAGTAATTACAAGCACTACATACAGCCATTTCTGAGATACTGGAAGTCATTCCCATTCCTTTCCACGTGTAGCTGCATTGGAATTCTTTGTAAGGGTCCAGGTTTGTATTCCAGGAATACAAAGCAAAAATGTACCTCTGTGCTACAGCACCACAGTGGAAGGGACAAAACCCCCTCGAATTACAATAAAGCTGCATCAAATTTTCACAAGCAGAGGAATGCCACAAAATCACAGGATATTCTGGAATCCCTGAGACAGGGATACAGAAGGCTGCTGGAGACACTGCAGCTCCACAGTGTATTTTCAAAGCATGTCAGAACACAAGAGGAGGATTAAGTTCCTTACACTGCCACCTCCTCCTCCTTCTTGCAGGGATGACATTGCTAACAGGATAAAGTGAGTGACAGGGTTATATGATCATTACATAAAGGTAGTACACATGCAAAATCCTCAGAACATGGAAAAAAAATTATCAAAGAGGTTGCACCATCTGTCTGTGGAGAAAAAAACAACAGCTGGTGCAAGGAGCTGCAAGATGCCAGCCTTGCGAGTGACAAGATGGGAAATGACAGGAAACAGCTTTTCACTCTTCTAACAGCAAAAGAAACGTACAGCCCGTGTTCTCGTGTTTGAAAACCTCCAGATGCTGCCCTCTTCTCACATTTCCATATCTTTGTTCATGCAACATCTGAAAGCTTTTCTATTTTTACAGAGGGAGGGGAGGAAAGCACAAAGCCATCAAATGTATATATTTTTTTTTCCTTGTGAGAGGATGTTGAATGAATTTTAATCATGATCATGAGAAAAAAGGAAAAGAAAAATCAGCAGTATTTGATGTGAGAAACCTTTGAAATCTTCTCCTCCTTAGAAGAAATTGCAATGTTTGGCCTTTATAAAGGGTTGTGTATGATAAATATTAGCTTATTCTGAGACTGATTAAGCCTTTATATTGATTCAGGACAATGCTAAGGGTCACCATCAATCAGAAAGTTATGGAATCCCAGGATGGTTTGGGTTGGAAGTGACCTTAAAGATAATCTAGGGACACCTAGGGACACCTTCCACCAGAGGAATGTTTTGTGGCAGCAGCAGGCTCCCCTTGAGCAGGTAACAAACCCCCTGTGCCAGGGGTTCCAAACATCCCAGGCCCTCGACATGGCCCTGGGCTGGATGTCCCAACCTCCCCTGTTTGCTTTTCCAAGGCGTTTGCCAACACCAAGCTGTGTTGAAGGAAGAGACACCAAAACCCACTCCACAGAATCCATGGGGATGTTCCGAGGGCTGGGACGGATCCTGGGAGGAGTCTGTCAAACCTGACCTCGTGTGACCCCACAACCCCAAAATTATTTACCACTGATACACAGTACCTCACAGTAGAAAACACACTGGGAAGTCAGTGCCCACTTGCCATGGGGTGTAAGCCCTGGGCAGGGGCAGTGTGGGGCAGGCTGTTCCAGCACAAGGCTCAAGGAAAGCTCACTTTGAGGACAGCACTGATCTGCAGATCAGGGATGGATCTGGGCAGCCTGAGACTGATGATTTCTACCTCCCCAGACAGATTAGCCCTTGGCTCATCCAAGTGTTTTGCAGCAGGAGATAAACTAAGATTATTCACTCCAGAAGGAAGCGAGCACAAGGAAAGGTACCCACAGCAAAGCAAGATTCCAGTGCCAGGTCTCAGCAGGAATCACAGCTTCACCTGAACAGCCACCCTGCAGGACACTCAGGGGCTAACTCTGGGCTTCACCTCTCACCCTTCATCAACAAAACACTGCCTTCCTGGGATTTATTTCTATCCTGATAGAAATCAGAGATCACTGCTGAGATTCTTGGTTATTGCATGCCAAAAAGGCTCTGTCAGGGACCAGACTCAGACAGCAATGCACAGATAACTGAGAGAACAGCCCAGCAGCTGGTGGAAAATCCAGGTGGAACAGGTCCAAAATACTGCTCCAGGTCAGGCAGGATGGGTGTGCAGGAGGCAGAGAACCAGTCCTATTTTCCTTATCTGACCTTTGAGTTTTTCCCAGCTAATCCTTCTCACAACAGCAGTTGGGTTTTTTTGAGCCAGGAGCAAGGTTCCCAAAAGCCATCATGGCATGAGCACCAGCCCATGCAGAGCAAGTCAAATCATAAAAAAACCACTTTAAGCATCATCAAGCTTAGAGAGAATTTACAAGGTGCTGTTTATTTCTACCTTTGATTCTCTACATGGTCTCTACAGATCAGAGTACTTAGAAAACATAATTATTTTAATTAGGAGTAATTCAATTAGAATATCTCATTGCCAATAACATTGCTAATAAGAAATGAACACACTTGACTTTTTTTTTTTTTTAATCTTACCTTTGGGGACTCTCTGAACACTTTCCCAGATGTGGAAATACTGCTTTGATGTTGCATGTCTAATTCTTTTCTCCTGTAGGGCCTGATTCAGTGTGTACTTAACTCCACTCAAGTCTTTCCTTTGCTTCCAGAGGGCACAGGGCTGTGCTTTATGTCAGGGGGGATATGTGCTGTAACTCCCTTGCAGGAGAACAGTGAAATGAGCACCCTGTCTATGAAAACAGTGATGCCAAGTAGGTCTGGCGGAGAAACCACATCAGTAAAAGGGTAAAAGCCACCTCCTGGTGGTCCCTTGCTGATGGATCTTTGACAGTAATTCAGGAATGTGCTTTAGGCCTCTTCAGTGAGTCCATCAGAGTGAGTGACAAGAGTAATAACAGTATTTTGCTCTAACAGCACCATCCAGGCCAGTTTGGGAATGTGCACTGTGTAGTATCAAGCCCGGTGCACGATGTTTGCTCAAACAGAGTCCCTGGAAGGGGCTGCAGCACTGCTGGGGTCACAGAACAGCACCCAGTGGTGTAACCAGAGCTGGTTTATCCCCAAGGAGATGGGCACCCTGGGGTCAGGGAGCTCGTCTGCCCCTCTCCCTGGGACACTCTGGCTGTTCTGGCAGTCAGGAGCCACATCCCAGCACCCAGGTGACCTCCCAGTGGCACAGACCAGCCTGGCTGCACACCCAGTTTGTGCTGGGGGGGGACAGGGATGGCTGGCACATCCTTCCCAGTGCTCATCCTGCAGCCACCCTGGGCAGGCAGCCTGGTGTGAATCCCAGCACTGGGAATCACCTCAGATCTGTGCTCACATTTGGACACCCTTAACACCAACAGCAACCACAGAGACGGGGAATATTTTACTGGTTTTAACCATTTTCTCTGTGATCCAGCCAGCAGGGCTCTGAGAAACTTGCCTTGGCAAGCAGGGCTCAGCTGAGCTGTGGACAATTAGCTGCTTTACCCAGTTCATGCTCATCCTCTTAACCAGCAGCCAAAGAATATTTTAATGCTGATCTGTCTCAGCCTCAGTTGTGACACCCTCCCAGCACAGTACAGCTTGTTTTAGATTGTACTGAACAATAAAGGGTCCTGTTATCCAAGGGTGGTACTTGAAAGCCTATCTGCAAGAACAGATCTCATTATTTTAATTAAAAGCTTCCACGTATTATTTTCTGAGCTAACAAATACGGCCATAGTTGTAATTATGGAATCACCAAATATAGTCTTGAGATCTTGTTAATAATGATATCCTTTTTAAAATCTCATAATCTTAAAAAAATGTTGTAATTAAGTCACCAAGCAACTATATTTGTCTCCATGAAATAAAGCCAAATCTACAGATAATTGCAAAGAACTCATTTCCCAGTGGATTAATTTTTTTGTATGCCAATTAGGCTCACAAATCTCAAGCTGTCACCTTCATCTCCAGACATGCAGCCAGCTGAGAGCACAGCTATAAACAAAACAGCCCAAGTGCCTCTTGTTCCCTCAGTAAGAGAGAAAATGAAGTTAGCAACACACATTTGTAGATGTCAGCCCCTCGAGAGCAGAAAAAGGGGAAAAACTAATCTTTGGATGATTTTTTGGATGTAGGACAATTAAACCACTTTGTCTCGCTTTTGGGAAGCGTTCTGGGAAAGTCCTGAGAGACTTCTGTGGATGCAGTTTTGGGGTAAGAGCTGCCTGGAGACTCAAACCCACACATGACCCAGCACCCCCAGCCATGGAAGGTTTTCTCTACCATGTGCCAAGTGCTGGGAGCCCTTTGTGACCCTCAGACATGGGAACAGCTCATTTCTGTCCCTGCTCATCCCATGGCACCGGAGAGCTCGTGGGAACGGGGCCTTGGCACTGGCAGAGCTGGCAGGAGCCACAGCTGGAGCTGCTGCTGCCTCCACCTCTGCCCAGGAATCCTTTTGGGAGGCCCCAGGGCAGAGCTGCTGTGCCCCATTGTCGCCCTGATCTTTTACACCTTCCGATGTTTGCATTTGTGCAATGGAGTTTCTCACAGATTTTCTTGTAAACGAGTAATGTTATCGTAATTGTTCCTTTTTGTTTTCATTCATCTCTCCAAAGAGGAGACAACTGATGGACTTCTAGTTTGGCCAGTGAGGTTGGAGAGGTGGAAACCTCATCCTCCAACCCACGGTCATTGTCAGAAATCTATATAAGAGGAGTACAAAAATAAACTTTTCTCTTTTTGCCCTGACGACTTGCTGTGTGCGTGTCATTCCTGTCCTAGAGCGACACCCCAAACTGCACCTCCTGCAGTCCCTCACTGTCACCTCTGCTCTTCCCCAGTGTCCCCCAAACCTGCTGGGAGCTGCTGACACCTGCTTTGTGCTAAAGCACCCCACACCCCAGCAGGGGTTTCCAATAGGGAAAGGTTGAAGACTCACCTTAAAACCTTTTTAAGGGAAGAACATCAGGAGTTTCTTTGCTCTCCTGATAGCAGTTGGCTCACAGCTAAGACAAAAACACTGACAGGTCTTTTTACTTGTTCTTCAGAAAAGTAGACATTCTCTATTGGGCTGTTTGCCAAAAAAACCCCCACCCAAATCATGCAATACTTAAGGGAGAGCAGGAGGTTTCTCAGCACATTCTCAGGGTGTTGTAGAAGGTGTCTGGGACCTGTCCCTACACTGTGTTTGCTTTGCTCTTTGTTTTTGTATTACATTCTTCTTTTATTAAAACCTTTTTTTGCTTTTTCAAGATACATTCCAACATGCTGTCTCGCTCATTATTTTAAGCCATTTTCTGTGAGGTGCTGGACACCCTCAGAGGTATTGAACCCTCACAGAGCTGATTACACCTGGCTCTTGGAGAAATTCAATACTGCTTGGGGAATATTCCAGAGCAGTAGCAAACAACCATTTCTTCAGAACATGCTGGCAAGACTAAGCACTTGTCCCAATCAAATCAACAAAGCAGCTCTGCAGCCTAAAAAATTCAGAAGTGTTTTGCAGCTCCTACTCAGATGCAAGAGAGTCCTTTTGCCTGCCCCTGCTGCACTCAGACATGCAACCTGCCCCAAACAGCTCCACAACAGCAAAACTGCCCAGAAGCACAAATTCAGGGTATCTGAGAGGTTACACACTCACAGAAAAGGGGAACAGCTCTGTGACAAGTCTCTGTTTAAAAAAATAATGACGCACAACTCACAAAACTTGAAATTGAAGCATCAAGGTGTGAGCTGGTGGCCCGGGCTGAGCACACCTTTAACATGTGCTCCTTGGCCCAGAGTCTTCTCCTGGACAGGTGGCTCAGAGCCTTGAAGCTGCTGAGGTGAGAGTCTGGGAAGCCTGGGCTGATGGCCCCTGGGGGACACAGAGTTCCTTTGACTCGCTCTGTCCTTCTCTGCAGTGCAGATCAGATGTTTCCTCACAAAATCCTCATGCCTGACAGGCAACCCATCAGCACTATCCCTGTTCCCATCCTCGAGTCACCCAAGATTCCCTTCAGCCCACGCAGTTTAATTCTTTTCCCATTCCTTTGGAACAATTCCTGACTTCACTCCTGCAGGGGAAGGGCACCCCAGGTAACCTGGAGCTGTGCCACCTGCACTGCTGCTGCATCTAAAACATGCAACTTTTCCATCCTTGTCACTGTGCAACCCCTCCTTTGCCTGCCCAGCTGGAGGAGGACATCACCATGCACACACCTCTGTAAATACTGCTGCCATCGTGGCCCTGCTTTTGGTTAGGAAGGAGAAGAGGCCAATTCTTGGAGAGAGCTGCACTTAAAGGACTTAAAGATTGCACAGAAGGCAAAAATAAATCCTGTGGAAAGTAAAATTGCTCAGATGGGATATTACCAATACATCTATACCCATAACCAAGGTGTCAGAAATGCTGATTAATCCCTGCAGCCTTGCAGCATTGGAGGTACATCTCTGTCACATTTCTGAAACCTTGGCCACAAAGTCCCTTTGTAAAGATGCAAACAGCCTGAAAAGCACATTCTCCCCTTTGTCAGCATCACTGTAGGAAAAGAAGAAACAACCACAAAGTGTTTGTAACAAAACACGTTGATAGTCATGTAGATATTTCATTTTTTCCCTTCTTGAATTTAACAAAAGCCTGGATCTACCACTCAAATTAAACACTGTGCAGTAAAGCATAAAGTCTGCATTCAACAAGTTTAATTACTGTGTAAATGAAAGAAATTATTATTCATTCATGACATTTATTTCAGTTCCAGTGCTAGCTGCCTTTATAAAAGTGGGACTGGGGGTGCAGGGGGTGGAGGAGGCTGGGTGTATAATTACTACTATATTTCTTTGCCAAACATTAGTGAACTTAAACAAAAAAGCGCTTGTTTTCGTTGGAGAGGAAAAAGCATGTGAGCTATCAATGATGGATCTTAAGGACGCTCACAGCCTTGACACGGTGCCAGGCTCTGCTAGGTACACCGGGGCTGGGGAGGCTGATAACACAGGGCTCATTGAGGCAAAAGCCCAGATCAGGACTGGGGAGGGTCAAAAGCCACCCAAACGATGGGAACAATCCAAGGCAGCAGCCCCTGGGCAGTAAGGGGAGCCACTGTGCGACATGAAAGATAAACTGGCAGCTGATGCTATCAACAGCAAGCCAACAATGCATCTTTTTCTGATGGATTTGCACAGGGCTTAAACTTCAAACAAAGGAAAGGGAAAATAAAGCCCTCTAAGCTGATTCAGATCAGGCATTTTTGGGAGTCTGAAGAAGGGGAGGGAGAGGCTGCAGGATTCCTTCCTTACACGATGCCATAAACCTGACACACTTATTCTGCCTCATCCTGCACATTGTGCTGATCCCAGGAGAATAGCTGTTACCTGCTCTGATCCACCCAAAACACCTGAGCTTTCCAGAGAGCACTGCAAACAAATTCTAGTCACTAATCAAAACATCTTCCAAAAATACGCTTTTCCTGGGAGAAACAATTCCTGTACTTTCCCAGCCCACCAACTACCAGCATTTAATCACTGCACTGCAGGAGAGATTATGCTCTGGCAGAAGTGTCCTCAGTTTACTTTAAGGAATGAAAAGAAAAAAAAAGGGGAAAAAAAATCAACACTGGGCCACACAAGTTGTATGTAAGAAATTACAGTTGATGTATTTAGGTAAGTGGAAGGAGCAGGGATGGTCCTGGAGGTCAGCCTAAGTGGGGGAATGACTGCAGTGATGTTTCACATCCACATTTAGACATTCCACTTCTCCTGCTGTGCTAGCCAGAAAATACATCCTTTTTAAGAGGGGCTGGGCAGAACTGCCTACCCCAGCCAAGGCTGTGAGGTGATCCTCTGAAAGCCCATGAAGTGTGTGCACTCAGCTGAGGGAATAAGCATGACTAATTTTTTGCATTTCAGAGTAAGACACGTCAGAGTCAGCTCTGATCTCATTCCCCATTCAAAATGAGTCGCTCTGAAGTTTGTTCCCAATTCCTTGCTGAACCTAATCAAGCCAAATGGAACAAGCCATAATCCAAGCAGAATTCAATGAACTGCACCCTTTAAGAAGGCTATTAAAGCTTGTTCCCAGGGTTTAAACCAGAAGAAGATTTAAAGTGGAGAAGAGATTATCCCACATCTGCCTCCCATGACCTCCCTCTGTTGGCACCAGCACTGCCACTGTCGGAGGAAGCAGATGCCAGAAGGGTGGATTTGAGACACTGACCTATTCTCTCACATCCTACACACCACTGACATCCCAGCTAATTCTTCTGCCCCCAGACTGCACCAGGATCCCCTCAAATGCCTGATTCTCTGGGAGTTTCAGGCTCAGAGCTCTCAGAGCTGCTGTTTTGGTTCAAGCACGCTGCCCCTGCCATCAGTCGGGCTGCTGCTGCAGCTTGATCCTTCCTCCTGATTAGAGCAGGGCTTTGCAGACACAAAGCACTGTCTCCTGCCAAAACCCGATTACTGCTGCACCCTAACAACCACACTGATAACAGGGAAGGTAATTACACCCAGAAATAGGTTACACACCAAAGCCAAGTACTTTGGCCAAGCCTGCACAACAATATCTGCATTTACTGTTTCACCATGGCTCAAAATAATTGCTGAATTTAGGCTATTAGTAAGAGGAGAGCAACAGCCACGTCATCTTTGGACTTTCCAGCATCACTGAGAGCCCAGGAACAGTCAGGGACAGCATTCCTTACAATGCCCCCATGGTCAGTCTCCTGGCTGGGTGGAAACATCAGTTCACAGGGAAAGGGATGCTGGGTTGGTGTTCTGGGGGAGCTGAGGAGGCAAATCCACTGCCCCAAGAGCTGAGCAGTGACTGCAGCATGGAGCAGCAGCTGAGGGAAGAGAAGCAGCCCAAAGCAGACACGTCAGCAGAGGCATTTCCAAGCAGCCCCTGCTGCTCACCCTGCTCCTGTGCAGGAGCTGCAGGACTCCAACCAGGGAAAGCACTGCAGGAAAACACTTCCCTGCACACTGCCCACACCTGCCTGCAATGGCTCTGCCTCATCTCGGCAGCCAGGAGCTGCCAGCTGCCTGGAGAAAGGAACAGAAATGGGCCAAGGGATCCTTTCTGCCACCTTAAGCACTAACTTCAGCATCATTCAACAGTAAAATGGGCAGGAAAAAATTGTTGAATTGATAGTGACAGTGATAATTTCTTATATTACTATTTCTGGCCTGGTAGCCTTGGGCAATGCAGGATCCCCCCTGACCACAGAGGCTTTACCAGAGAGGGCACCAGCATTCATTGCCCTGCAGAAGAGGAGAGGGCTCAGTGCACATTCCATGGGAAGAGGAAACTCCTGCCCTGACACAGGAGCTCACAGGCAGTGCCCAGGCAGCCTGGAAAGCACACTCAGGCTGTCACTGGGCATTTCCACGGCCAGCTGAGATGCATGAACAACTCATGTAAGGCAACACCAAAAATAAAGCTAATTACTTTAGGCTTATGATAAGAGAGATCTTTTTCTACAGGCAACTTTGCAAGGTCACCTTCCTTGCTTTAGTCTCTCTCTTCTTTTTTTCTTTTTTTTTAAACAAATGACATTGAGCTGCTTTCAAAGCTTATCTAATTCTACCTCAGGGCAGGAAGGGGTTAAGACCTTAAAAAAATACATAGAGATGAATAGAAAGCCAGGCTGGCAGGGCAATGTTTTAAAAAAGGAAAGGAGGGGGAAAAAAAAAAAAAAAAAAAGGAAAAAAAGGAGTATTTTCTTACAGTCCAAACAGAGGCACAAGCCCCGAGTTTAAGGTCACTTCCTCTCCTGCAGTGCTGGCAGCAGTGATGTCAATCAGCACGGGGGGCTGCAGTGTCCCTCGCTGCAGGGACACACAGGGACACAGCACGAGTGGAACATTGACCCGCTGGGAAAGGGGGATGGGGATGCAGCTTTCAATTGATTCCAAAGGTCCTTGGGGAAAGATGGAGCCTCTGGTTTATTAGCTCTGACATTCAGCTCTCTGAGTAGCAGGCTGATACCTATTTAATTTAAAGCCATTTTCCAACAGGGAAATCAGTTTGTCAGGCTCTTGCCAAGGAAGCCCAGGCAGCACCAACCCTGAGCAGAGCTCCTGGTGGGACAGGACACCTCCAGCACACGGCCTCAGCTGCAGAAATGTGTTCAACAGGAAAAGAGGGCACTGTGCTCCACACTGTCTGCTCCTGAGCTTGCTCAAGTGTTCATCTAGTGAGGGGAAAAATAACAACACCTTTGAGGAGAGTCTGCCATGGACAGACACCACCCTGTGCACCCAGGCACAACCTCACCCTTGCCTTCAGTCTGTGACATTTCTTTGTGCAGGTCCCTCAGGCTTCTAAACTGGTGCTCTTACATGCTAAAGGAGGTCTTGACTTCATTTTAGAAACAGGTTATTAGCAGCGTGACAGGCTAGGCTCTTTCAGGATAAGATATCATTATTCTTCTGTTAAAATTCCTCCTCAGACAATGGGGCTGACCTGCTGCTGCCTGGCTGCCACTCTGTGTGACCCTGTGAGTGTTCCCTGGGCTGGGATTGTGTCACAGCTCTGTGTGAGCACACCAGTAAATGATAAAACGAGGACAAGGTCTGGGGCAGGCTCAGGAAAGCCCCGGGAAGTGAGCATGGCTTTGGCTCATTAGCCAGACTTGAGGTAACACTGCTCCAGTGAAGGCAGAGGAGCTGCACACAAACACCCCACACCAGATCTCCTGTCAGGCTCCAAAAGATGCAAATCCCAGCTTGGTGTAATATTCAATATCACATAAGGAATCTGGGCATCTGCTTCTCACTGATCCCTTACAGCTTAACTCCTTCATCTGTCTCGTGAACTGCAAGGATCTGCCCATAAGCAAACATCCTGATGAAGCTGCTCCACAATTTAGATTTTAGCTAAATCCTAATCCAGACTAAGAAAATCCATAGAATTATGGAAAAATTTCCCCACCACTAACCAGAAACATATCTGAGAAAAGGTTTCAATGGAATTCCCAGACTGCTGTCCTGTCTCCCAGTCTTTGCAATGCTCCTGAGGCAGTGACACAGGCACCTGGCAGTGCACCTCCAGCCAGACACGCTGCCTTCCACTGCACTGATTCTGGGAGTCAGGATTATCGAAGGAAATTAAAGGCTGTTGCCATTTTCTTATATACACCTCAGTGAATTACTCCAAAAAGGAAAAAAATATGAGACTATCTATCAAACTGATACAGTTCCAATCAGTGCTGTGCCCATGTCTGTCTGTGTTTAAACCCAGAGGTATTGAATGTCTAATGTAATTATACATTAAACACTGCATGCAATGTTCAGACCTCCAAGTATTACATTACATTTATAAACGTGCCCACACACAGACACTTCTAGACAAATCTTGGGAGTTTTGACTACAGTCATGATAAAAATCAGATTGCAGCTGTGCAGGGAACTCTCCCCAGGTCAGCACCGAGCACTGGCTGTCTCACAGGCACTCCATCCTTGGGCAGAAATGGTTGTGGGATCACAGGCTGGGTTTGGACGTTTGAAGAGGATGAAAGGAATAACGTGACAGCAATGGATATGCTGGAGTTCAGAGCTCACACACTTCCCTGTGTATTTATACCTCTGGTCTCAGAGGTGCAAAGCCCCGTGTCCCCAGCGTGCAGAGTGCCAGGAGGGAGGGCAGGATGTGCCCAGCAGGGTGACCTGCCAGCACAGCCAGCTCTGCCCCTGCCACCAACTGTGCACTTTGGACAGCAAACCACGCTTGCAGCAGCCACTTCCACCCCTGAGAGACTTGCTGTTTGTGTTTGCTCAGTGCTGTGAGGAGCCCTGTCCTTTCAGCTGCCAAGCTCTCAGGGCAGGCCAAGTGTGGCTGCAGTCAGGCTCTGACTTTCCTGGGCTCCTCCAAGTGCTGCTTTGGGTAAAAACAACATAAGCAAGTGTAAAGCTGCCAGAGTCGTGGTCAGGGAGCATCTGTAGGTGCTTGTTCATTCTCAAAACAAGGATCACTCAGAATATTTGAACAGACACTTCCTCCCTGTGTTGGAGGCAGACCAGGAGCCCCAGCTGTGCCCCCAGAGCAGCTGAGCACCCCAGCACCCCCAACATTCCAAACCTGACCACCCTTCAGAGATGGAGAAATTTAAAAATATTCCTTTTACACAGAGATACAAAATTTCACCTACCTATAAACAAGTGTGTTCAAATTAAAAAACTAAAACTAACCTAGAGGCCTCATTGCCTGGGCTGCTGCACCATCAAGGGAAATCAGGAACCTTCAAAAAGCCATTCAGGACCTGGAGTGGGCTCATTTCTGTCCTCCTGGACCCCAAGGAGATGAGATCCCTGATTCAGACATATTACATGCTGGAAGCTGGAGGAGAAAGGATCCAAATCTGAGTTGCCCAGAATGAGAAGGGAAAGTTTACCCTGATTTTGAACCCCCAGGTTCTTCAACCAGCTCTCACTGTCCCTCCCCTTTCAGGTGCAGGACCCCGGAGGGGTCACTCCCCCTGGGACCCTACAGCAATCAGCTGCTGGTACCCCCAGGGCAGGCAGCCCATCAAACAGCCAGAACTAAGGGGTTTAAATATTTCTCATCAACATGTAAGATACCCATGCAATCACTCCACTGCCCAAGGCCTGGAGAGATGTGGTTTTAACAGAGGTGTCTTTGTAAGGACTGAGATTTTATATCCCAACCCCACACAAACCTACAAGGCAAGAAGAATGCAATATAAAATCTCTGGGGCACTGTACCAAGGCACTTTTTGGAGCTCTTTTTTAGTATATCTAATATTTTTTAGATTCATTACAGATTTAGATTTATACCTTCTTTTTGTCTCAGACTGAACACTGGTTGAGGTCACAAAAGCAGCACTTCTTTCAGTGATCCCCCTCCACAGACAGTGGAAGGACCCAGAGCTCTCTCTGTCATCTTCTGTCTGTGCTGAGGAGAAAAGTGGGATTCTGTGCTCCCAGTTTCTCTCACAAACACACCACAGTGATACTCAAGCACTGAATGAGCCTGTTTGCTAAGACAAAACAAGAAAACGTTCAATCTGAACCTGAAGCCAAGGAGGGAGATGATTTTGGCTTGTCTTTGGTTTCCCCTTTTTTACGTGGATGGGGGGAAGCTGGTGAGGACACAGCAGGAGCAGGAACCAGCAGCAAGGGCTCTCCCTGACACCAAGGGCTGCCTTGCCAGCATCTCCAGGAGCACAAGGATAACAGAGCTCTGACAGCCCATGGGGGCCATCCCTGGGAGGAAAGGCAGCTCTGTCCTGCCAGCAGAACAGGGCTCCTCTCCAGAGCCCTGATGGGGAGAGCAGCAGCAGCCCCTGAGGAGGGAGGGCACTGCCTGGCAGTGTGAGGTGTCCCTGTCACCTCCCACACACCAGCTGGGTGCCTCTCTCTCCAAACCTGGCAGCCTGACCCCCTTCCAGTCCTCATCCCTCTGCCCTGCCCGTGTCCTCAGTGCTGCAGACACAGGATATCCCAGAGGGAACCTGCACAGCAAGCAGAGAGCAGCAGGTGATGAACCTCAGTGACAGCGAGGCCAAGGAATCCAAACCAGGGTAAGACACAGGAGAGGCAGACTGGAAACCAGCACAGAACAGAAGCAGCTGATCCTCTCTGTCCAGGCAGTGCTGTTAATGTATTCTAACACAGCTCCAGCTTTAACTCTCCTGGATTGACAACAGAATTGAATTACCCTTCCAAATCTCTCTCTTTCAACTTGTCATAAGTTTTTTTTAATCCAACGAGAAGCACTTCCTTGGCAGAGTTGCCATTGTTACATTTTTTCCAGCTTTTCTGATTTAGGGATTTAATCTTTTTAGCCATGAATTGACTTCTCTGAACTAGCACTCACAGAAAAAAAGAAAAAAAATCAGCTCTTGCTTGCCATGCAAGCTGCCAAGTAAGTTCCCAGGACCAGATGGAATGGATCCTGTGCTTTTAAAGGAGATCACTGACAATCACAGAGAACACAACAAACACAGGCCAAGTTTCAAGAGGGCTGAACAAAGATTGATCACAACACAGAAATGACAGAACACTAAACAAGGAAATGGAAGCACTATCTGTTCATCTCCAACATCTGTATTGTGTAGAACGCTGGAAGCTACAAATCCTGCTTGAATAGAGCTACAGAGTAATGCAACCCAGGTGCAGCCCTGAGATGGGGACCCCCTGCCCAACACAGCCCCACCACCCCTGCCAGCTCTCACTGCTCAGAATTCATTTCCAAACATGCAGAGCAAAGCAGAAACATCAGCTAGAGGGGAGGGGAAAAGGAGACATTTAAAGCATTGCTGAGACCCACAGATGATGTTTGCCTCCAAGTGTAACTTTACCAAGGTATGTCAGAGCTGCCACACAGCTGGAAAGGGTGGACAAAGAGACCAGCTACAGAGCTTGCAGAATATTTCTGTGATTATCACTCAGCTATAGGCAGCATTTGTGCATGGGCACAGCTTAATTCCCCTCCTTTAAGCCTCTCTGCCTTCTTTCCCAGTTTATATTTGGATGCTCAAGAAAGGAACTATTTAGTTACTGAACTCAAGTTTATGATACAGGCAGTGAAATTCAATCCCCTCTTTTAAGCAGATTAGGACCTACACCCAGACCTTTGAACCTGCTGTGTTACCGTGTTGGCTTTCACAGCTCACCCCCAAAGGAGTAAAATTACTTCATTTAATTAGACTCCAACTCTGCTCATCTGCCCCTGAAGTTTCCTGTCACCTCATTCAATTGTGAATGTAATTTAGGCTTAAAGGTTTGTCCTGATTTTTCACTGGGGTGCTGAAGAGCTTTGCAATGCAGTAATTCACCCGTTCTCAAACTTTTCTGGGCACACTACAATGGAAATGCTGCTTTCCCTTCCCAAGTGCTTTGTCCAGTGGCCTCAGAGAAGAGCATTGGAGTTCTTTCCAAAATGCTGCATGGACAATACTCTTGATAACACACATGCCTTCACACCCATCCTGTGGCTGCAGCAAATAAAGCACAGAGAAGAGGAAATGTGAGATTCTCCTTCCCAGACCCAGAGCACTTCCAGCGAAAATTAGGAATCCAGCAATTAGTGTCAGTCACTGTGACATGACTTTGTCTGAAGGTAACAACCACAGCCAAATCCCAAACTGCAGAGCTGGGTGGGTGTTGAAGAACATGTGTTTTATGCAGCAGCCATCACATAGGACAAGATGTTTCAGAAAGAGCTGCCCCAGTGCCACCAGCACAGGGAATGGCTGTGCTGGGCCAGATCAAAGGCTCAGCTTGCTCAGCATCCCCTTTCCAACAGTGGCCATAAATGGGTGTCCAAAGGAAGAGATTAAAAATAGGATAAGTACATATAATACTCCTGTCTCTCTATTTATATTCCTACATCTTTCCCCCTTGCTTCCACCACCAGTCACTCCCAGCTCACTGAGCTCCTAACAGGGTTTCTGACTGTTCAGTGGCATTCCATTGATTTATTTTCCATTAATTGGCCCATTTTTCCCATAAGTGAGGCAAACTTTTACCACCTACACAGGTAGGTGCAGGTTGCACTGGCCAACACCTTCCCAAAGAGCCACCTCCTGCTCTCCTTCAGCTGGGCTCTCACCAACCTCCTTTGGCATCTCCAAGTCCTTGAGTCACAAGGCAATGAGCAATTCCCATCTTCCTGGTGTGAAATTCACAAACCTCTGTCACGTCTCCTTTCCTTATCCCCCCCATGAGGGGTTGTAGTTCACTCAGTTTTTCCTCACACAGAGGCATCTCCACCCCTCTGAACAGCCTTGCATTTCTTCTCTGAGCCTTTGGTGTCTGCAAGCCTTTGGAGAGGGAATGACGAGAGCAGCACCTGGCCATGACAGGTAAATCAGGAATTTCTGTTCCATCACAGCATTGTTCCTTGCTCCATCCTTAGGAGGCTCCTTTACCTTTAGCTGGTTTAGTCTTTTATACCACTGCTGAGGGATGTGCTGATGATTTGATGGAAATATCCATTATAACCCCAAAGCATGTGCCTAGAAATGGAGTTAGAAACACCCTGATTTCCCTTTTGCATGGAAATCAGCTCAGAGTTCATCATTTCATTAGGACTGTTTCAGGGAAGAGTCACCAGAGTCCCTAAAGACAGCATAAGGCACCCGTGCTCTGGTACAGGATTGCTGCTAGAGTGAACTTGGACACACTAATCCCACTCAGAATCCCCTCTCCACCCCGTGCTCTGTCCCTGCACCTACCCCACACTGTAATAAAACAGGATTTTAACAGCCCTGGTGCTGTTTCATACAACCAGTGTCTTCAAATTTGCTTTAAAAGCACATATAAATATTTCATAGAGCAGACAATGCCGCTCTCACGTCTGATTGCAAACAAGATTATTTTTTCTCCCAAACAAATCCAATAACTTGATTATCTGCTCTGGTCTGTTCTTATTTTTTCTGCTGTACAGTTTTCAAATATTTGCAGTTGTAAGTCTTTCAAAGCTTTAATTTGCTTAAAATGATTCACAAGCACCTTGTTAATCTTTTATCAGTTTTATTACAAACTGTAAACAAAACCCAGTTCTTAAATAATTAAAGGGCAGAACTAGCCCTCAGGCAAATGAAGTCCAGGAGGGTAGAATAAAAAATTTAAAAATCAGAGTAAGCCTGTAATTTTTTTTCCCTTCCCATCTACAGAATTGGTGAATCTAGCTTCAAAACAGAGAGGAATTCAAAAAGAACAGATTGTGTGTGACATCCCCCCAGCCAGTTTCTCTCAACTACTGTGTCCTGAATATTAATCCATCAAGTACCTACACGTTCCTGGTTACAGAGTTAAACACACCACGGGCTCTCCAGGCAGAGGTTGGGTCCCAGACAGCAGCTCAAGAGAATTCCTGTGCACTTCTGTGTGCCCAGCAATGCTGAGCCTGCTCCTTATCCCCCCAAAGGATCCCTCCCAGACAGCGGGCCCAAGGGAAGGCAGCTGGAGCACATTCCTGTCCCCTGGGACACCCCAGCACCTCCTCCTGCCACCCCTGGGCAGAACTCAGTGGGCACAGCCACGGGAGAACTCGGACAGCTCCTGCCCACATCCCTGCAGCCAGAGCTCCAGGGGCTGCCAGCTCCTGGCACAGTGGGGACAGCAGCCCCTGCTTGGAGAAACCCCACAGAAACCCCCAGAGGAGGCTCCAGGATGAGCAGAGGGATGGAGCAGCTCTGCTGGGAGGGAAGCCTGAGAGAACTGAGGTTGTTCAGCCCGGAGAGGAGAAGCTTCAGGGTGACCTCACTGTGCCCTTCCAGTGCCTGAAAGAGCTCCAGGAAAGATGGAGAGACAATTTCCAGGGGATAGAGTGACAGGACACAGGGAATGGCTTCCACTGCCAGAGGGCAGGGATGGATGGGATACTGGGAAGGAATTCTTCCTCATACCTGGCACAGTTTGCCCTGAGGAGCTGCCCCATCCCTGCCAGTGTTCAGGGGTTTGGACAGGGTTTGGAGCAACCTGGGACAGTGGAAGGTGTCCCTGCCCACTATAGAGGTGGAATGGATGTGTTTTAAGGTCTCTTTGAACCCAAACCAATCTATGGCTCCATCAAACCACAAAGAACAACTGTTCAGGTGTCCTCACTACAGCCAGTGATGAACCTCGAGTGCTTTGATTGCACCACGAGCAGGAGCCATGGGAGGGGAAATCCAAACAGGGATGCTGAAATTGAGGGAAAAGCCTGCTTGGAGCCCTGACACGACAGCAGGCGATGGCAGCACGAGGCAGGAGCTGGGCTGGAATTGAGGGTCCCCAGGCAGGAGACACACGCAGGGTGATGGCAGTGCTGAGCCTGGTCATCTGCACAAAGGGCACTGCTACACCCACACCTTGATATAAAACTCACCTCCAGGTATTCAGAGGGAGAACTGTTATTTAATGTGATTATCACTGCTGTTACAACCCCCTGCCATCTACCAAAGCTTCAACCCAGCTGTGCTGCAGAACAGTGCTCACTGTGGCTGTGCAAGCATTTCAGAAATTTTGGTACAAAACTTCCAGGTTTCTAATGTTTTGAGAATTTCCTAAGGTATTCAAATGGCATTTCCTTCTGGTTACAGAAAAGACCACTTCTAATGAAGCTTTCCAAAGCATTGCAATTGGAAGAAAACCTAAGGAACTATGAAGGCAAGACTGAGCAAGTTCTAATTATCTTTTGAAGGCTACACTACCATGCACACAAAAATGGATTTAAATGCATTACAGACCTAAAAACGTGTAATGGATGCATTGCTACCCTATTACATGCAGTTCATTGTGCAAAGGTTTTTTGGTTGTATGTTTTGTGCAGTGGGCTGTAAAAGTTGCTTAACAGAAGAAAATACATTTGATTAAAAATTTACATCAGAAGAATGTAACAGGGGTTTTTTTTCTCTCTGCTATTTTATCTGCCACTGACTATTCCCATTAGTATTCAGTTCTCAGTCTCACAAGAATATGCAAAAAACGAAGACTAAAGGTGGAAAAGTTTGAGGTCAAGATCCCAATCCATATTAAAGACAAAGCTGTCCAGAAGCTGACTCCAGGTGGAAAAAAATGCACATATTCCCACTTATAAGTGGGTGGACCCTAAAGTGTCACTGAGATGCTTAAATAGTTCTGCTCCAGTGACTCTCTTTGTGAGAAATATCAAGGGAAAGTGGGTGGTGCTTGGATTTCCTGAGTCCCACAGGGCTCCCAGCACCTGCCCAGGCAGGAGCAGCCCTTGAGTCACCCTGACACACAGGATGCAACCACAGCCCCAGATCAAGGGACAAAAAGCTCTTCACATCTCTACCATATTCCCAGGAAAGCCTAAAGAACTCAGAGGCCCTTGCTGGTAACCATTTAGAGCAACAAAGCAAACAGCAAATGTTCAATCTGCAGCACAGAAAGAAATCAGGAAGATTTGAAAGTTTAGTTAAAGGCCCTTATCCAAAACCACACAGGAACCAGTCCAACTACCAAGAACTGGCAGAACTAAGAAAGATCCGTTTAAATCAAAATAAAGAAGCAAATACAGAAATAAAGCAAAGTAAATAAATAAATAAGTCGGTTCTGCAGCCCAGGGATTAGGACAAAATTGTTCCCCTGGCAGGGTGGGCAGGCCCTGGCACAGGGTGCCCAGAGCAGCTGTGGCTGCCCCTGGATCCCTGGCAGTGCCCAAGGCCAGGCTGGATGGGGTTGGAGCAGGCTGGGACAGTGGAAGGTGTCCCTGGGACAGTGGAAGGTGTCCCTGCCATGGCAGGGGTGGCACTGGAGGATTTTTAAAGACCTTTCCAAGCCAAACCATTCTGTGGTTTTATGATTTGCAGTAATTTCTATTTACGAGTAAATTAAATCCCTACATCTGTTTTCCTTGATTACGCCCAATCTCTGTTCACAAGAATATAAAATGACAAATCTCACTCATTTCCCTAAAATGCTGTCAGTCATGGTTGCAACATGATTTTAATAATGCAAACTTGTACTATTCATAGGCAGGAAAGGCAAAATTGAAAAATTTTAACAGCTAAAAGTGATAAAAATAGTAAACCAGGTGTCTGTGCTGAGCAATTCAGGACAACACAGCCCTTTGCTGATCATCCCCATCAGTTTAAGGAGTAACATCTGACTTCACACCTGCAGAAATCCTTCCACAAGGCAATGAGGAAAAGAAGTAGCGAAGATAAATAAATATAATCAGCACAATTATCTCCAGCAAACACTTTTGGTGAAGAAGCAGGTGGGTTCCCACCTCCCAGGCAAGGGTGGTTTGAGTGCCAGTGGAGCAGGGAGCTGCTCTGGGAGCAGCCTGGCTGACTCCCTGTACTCCTCCCATGCCTCTGGGCATAGCTCTGGCTCAGAAAATCACCTACACACAGTTATCCCTGACTCCAGGCAGCCAGGGTACAGATTTCTGGGAGGGTTCATCATTCCAGGGAAGATGGATGTTCTGGGGAGCTCAGGTCACCAGGCTGATTTCTCACCTCAGCTGTCAGGCTCTGTATTATGCAAACACTGTGCACATTTCAGTGTCTGCACTTAGGGAAAGGTGTTCCCTGCACCAGCAAGGGGAGGAAGTGGTTTGGGATGAAAAACCTTCTTATGGGGAGTGGGAGGGAGAAGAGGTTGTGCCACACCGGAGATAAATAACCAAATCTTTGTCAAACTGCTGCTGAAAGGGACAAGACAAATAACGAGCAGAGTCAGGGCTGGAAAAAAAACCCCAAACCCTCTAAAAATACAGCCAACTCATGAATTTCCAGCTGCAGAGCAGCCCTTTCAAGTTGCAATTCTCAGTGCTTGTCGAGAGAGACGCTTCCTGCCTGGATCCCCTGCAAGAGCAGCACGGTCTAATGGAAGGCACATTTGATGTGCTCTGTGCTGCTCAGCACAGAGTGGCTGAATTACCGGGTGCAGACCTCATCATACTCTTAAAAAGTAATTTGGAGCCAGGGCTTTGATTTAGATGGGCTTTATCCTTTACTTTCAAAGTACAACTGGTAATAATGTAGTCTGTGAGTTTAACATTTGAAACAGGGGTTCCATTTACCTCTTTGTACTTACTGGAGGAAAATGACTGTAATTGAAATCTTTCTGCTGGAAATGAAGCCCTTCTAACATTCAAAGTGGCTGCTTGTCCTTCAGGCTTTTTATTTTAGCTGTCAAAACTGTAAACTGCCTTTCAGAGTAGTGAGAGTCTTACAAGAGAGGATGAAATGAATGTAGCCTGGATCTAGGTAGTAGGTGTTTTAATCTAATTTTCTGGCTAGAAATACAGCACTTCTCTCCCTTGGGCACTGCTGAGAACAGGAAAATTAAGCTTCACTTTGGTTCAGCAATATCTATCAATGAACTTCAAACAAGGGACAGGACTTTTCAAGGACAAATCAAAACCTTTCGAGTCCTCCATTTTCACCCATAAGCTCCCTCAGATCCAGACTGCCCACTCACACTGCCTCCCTCCACACGTCTCCCACACTTTCTAGAATTTCACAGATTTTTTTTTTTTCCAAGAGCCTGCCTTTTTTCTTTCCCCCTTCAGATTAAACTGACTTCCTGGTGTCAGCAATATTATTCACATGAAGCCTTTGAATCTTAATTCCGGTGTAAATGCACTCAGACTGAATATGGGTATTGTGTCCAAGTGGCTTGTGGCCAAATGACCTTATATTAAATCTTTGAAAGGGTAAACATAAAAACTTTGAGGCTTTATCCTGTAGGCTTCCTTTCACTCTCTATTACAGAATGTTAGCAATTAACTTGATAACAGACTCAAGATGAAGTTGTGGAGATTTGTACTTTAGTTAGTTTTATTATCTGGTTATTTTAATCACAACTAAAAATGTGCTGCTGGGAAAAGGTTTTATCGTGCTCGTCTACACAACTTAAAAAAACTGTTTGGATGACTTGGGCAAACTAACATACCAAAGTACATCAATTCAACCAATGTCTTTCTCTCACTGTTTCCAGTTCCAACATGTGTTTAGGATAAAAGATGACCATTTTTCAAGCTTTGTGTTGCAGTCACAGATGCGTGACCGCTTCATGCCACTACAAACCAGCCACTGAGCAAGCAGGCAAATTACATGAATGAACTGGGTAAGAGATGTCAAGGTTCCAGGTGGATGTGATGAGTTTGGAAGCTCCCAGAAGATCCATGAGGGTTCAGTCCCTGAGGGTCAGGCCAGTTCCATCAGCACACTTCAGTTCAGGTCTCTCTGCAGATAACCCAGCCAGGATGAGCAGCATTCAAACACAGCCAATGGAACACTTTATGGCAGGAAAGCACAGTGATGCCAAGAGAATAAAACAGGCTGACAATCTAGATGGGAAGCAAGCCTGTACAATACACAGGCCTACTGCAGTTACCTCTGACATGTATATAAATATATATGCTTTATCAAAGTGGGGTCTTCAGACAGCAACATCTTCTGAAGTAAGCCAAAAGTGAAAAAAAAAGTATTTGTGATGGCCAGAGGCAAGGACGTCAACTTCAGCAAAACCAGCCAGCCAGTAAAAATGTCAATGAACTTCTTTACAAGAGAATTAAGAGGGAGCAGTGCAATGTCAGCACACACAGGAAGAGCAGCTCCAGCTCTGATTAACTGAGATACTGCACTGACAGGAGGGCACAGACCCAACCTCTTCCTAACCTAAAATGACCTCCCTTAAACAGAGATTATGTAACACTTCCACATGAGGAGTGCAAACTTAAATTAATGGTTTCACAGGCTGCTGCCAGGAGAGACATCACTGTCCTTTCTGCTCACTCAGGTGCACCCCCAGGGCCGTACCCTGGCCGTGAACTGGGACACACTGACCTGCCTGGAAACAAAGCCAGCACAAAAAAAGGAGTAAACCCAGCTCGGGTGGAGGTGGGATCACCTCCCCGTGTGGCTGCACAGGCCAGCACCTGTGCTGCACCTGTGCTGCACCTCTGCTGCACCTCTGCTGCACCTCTGCTGCACCTCTGCTGCCAGCGCCCAGCTGGGAGTGGAGCCCTGGCTCCTTCACGCTTGTGTCAGCTGAAGAGGAGAAACTGCATCTCCAAGGGAGATTTGAAATCCGTTTAGACAAACTGCTGTAAAAAGCTGGTTTGAGAATTTCAAAGGTTCTTCAGCTTAGCTCACATAAACCCAATTTCTAAGACCATGACAACACCGAGGAGTAGCAAAAGAATTTGACCTAATTTTTAAAGCCAGTTTGGTTACACTATTGCAGGAACACTTGTTTCATGGAGCTTGTACCCAGAGTGTCCAGCCAGAGAACCGCAGCAGTTTAATAAATTCAGTGTCAATTCACACCTAAGCCACACTAGCACAACTTGCACAAGCAGACAAGACTGGGAGCTAAAGCAGAACAAGCCAAGCCCCAACTGCAACAAGAACATTGACACAAAATCCTGCATTCAGAAAGGGGGTACAGCCCTCTCACGTAGCCAAACCCAAAATTTCTTCCATTAGGAACCCCCAGCATCAACACAAAGGGTTAACAGTCCCTTATCACACATGAAATCCAGTAAAGGACCAGGCATGCAGTTTAATTTTTGCCTTCTTGCACGTGTGCATTATGGTTTGGGGCTCTTTTCCCCCAGCAGATGAACAGACCTGGCACCTGCCCTGGTGGATAGGAAGAGAGTCTTGTAAGGCACAAATGACTGTAAGTATACAGATTAAATGGGTTTCCTGGATTTCATCCATGCTCAAATTTCCCAGGTTGTAGATCTCAAAAATATCTGTCTCTGACAAAACTGGTATGACAGGTTATGTAACACTCCACAGAATCACCCGGTGACAGCAGAGCAGGAACATTATCTGCTCTGCTCAGGGACTCCAGGGCTTTCTGGATCAGCTGCAAGGGGTGTCAGAAAAAAAAAAAAAAAAAAAAAGGAACTGAATCACAAAATGTAGAGGAAAAAGAAATCCCCATGCACTTTAAATAGCCAGCCTCGCCCACTGGCAAATAACTGGTGATTGCCTTAGATTATTTCCAGGTAGTTCCATGTGCTAAATATGCTGGGGTGATTTGTTTAATTATAGATGTTTATAGGTCTGATATAACTTCAAAGAACACAGAATTATTGCAGAGAAACATCAAGAAGATAGTGACTGCCTAATACAGTGGATTTTGCAGCCTTTTTAAGACTGCTCAAAACAAACAAAATGGAACAGTTACATCTGAGACTGCTACATATGCTATTTGCAGGCTGGAGTAAATGATAGGACAATCTTGTTAAATGAAACATATATGCTTTTTGTTAAATGAAAGATATATGCTTTCACTGGGTGCAGTACAACTTGAGGCACAAAGACAAGAAATAAATCAGTGTGGGACTATTTGCCAGAATAGAAAATTTCAGACTAACAGCACATGCATGGGTTTTCCTTCTGGTCTCAGAAGAGCAAGTTGCTAACTGCTCAAGGATGTTTAGGGAACAGCCAGCAAGGCTGCTTAGTACTTTCATAAAAAGTTGTCTTGCTCTTTTCCCTATTTTGCTGGATTAAGGAAACAGCAAAGCTACATCCACATTCTGCCTGCACCTCAACACTACTGGAAATCGGATCAGCCTCTAACCTGGGGCAGGAAACCCTCCAGGAGGGAGGTCCCTGTGCAATCCTGGTGCATCCTCTCTCCCCATCCCTGCTCCTCTGCTTCCCCCAGGCAGATGAGCTGGGTACCAAGGCACAGGCGAGATAAAGTGAAAGCTGAGTGTGAGAGGAAAATCCCACAGAAAACACTGTTCTGTGCAATGAGAAATACAGCAAACTCCACAGTAAACCCCACACCAAAGAGTCTTGAATACATCTTGCTACTTTTTGAGCAATAAAACTTTCTTCCAGTAATAATTATGGACAATTAAATACTTAGCTACTAAAGGAGAAGAAACAACTGACCTCCCTGCAGAAGCAGGTCACAACTCATAATGGGCTCCACAGAACAAGAAATATTCCTCCCTTTCAAGCTCCACATAAGGAAAACAAACACATCTCTACCATCTCTAATTTTTTTCCCCCTGACACGGCACTGGAGGAATCAGATCTGAGCTTTCCTCCTCCACCTGCACCGTGCTGAAGTTGCTGCCACATCTGGAGCCTGCTCCAGCTCTGGGCACAGCCTTATCTGTGGAGTCACAGGAAAACCAATTCCTGGTGACACTTCCAGGGACACAGCCTTTATCTATGGAATCACAGGAAAACCAATTGCCGGTGACACTTCCAGGAGCACAGGCTTTATCTATGAAATCACAGGAAAACCAATTCCCAGTGACACTTCCAGGGGCACAGCCCTTATCTATGGAATCACAGGAAAACCAATTCCCGGTGACATTTCCAGGAGCACAGCCCTTATCTATGGAGTCACAGGAAAACCAATTCCCGGTGACACGGGTGACAAGTGTCACCAATTCCCGGTGACGCTTGCAGGGGCGCTGCCAGGGGAAGGAGAGCAGCTGAGCCCCAGCAGTGCCCGGGAAGGGCTGCAGCAGAGGCTGGACTTACCTTCTCGGCATGCTTGAACTTGACGTAGAACCAACTGGACTTGATCATGGTGTCCCCTGCTGCCCTCGGTCCGTGCCAGCAGAGCACCCAGCGCTGTCCGGCCGAGCAGCAGCGCAGCCGGAGCTCTGCCAGGGGAGCGCAGCGGGCAGGGCAGGGCAGGAGCGCCGAAGGGACGGGCGGGGAAGGCAGGCGCTGTGCCGCCGAGGGCCCCTCTGTCCGTGTCCGTGTCCCTCTGTCCGTGTCTCTCTCTCCGTGTCCCTCTATCTGTGTCCCTCTCTCCGTGTCCCTCTGTCCGTGTCCCTCTGTTCGCGTCCCCCCGCCCGTGTCCCCCTCGCTGCCGAGCGCTCGGTGCCGCTGCCAGCCCGGCTGCCCGCCCGCTCCGCCGCTCACGGGGACTTCACCGCCCTCATCACCAATGGCACATGTCAGTAAAGGCAGGAGGAGGCTGGCTCCGGCGCTGGCAGCCGCCCAGGACCGTGACCTCCCCCAGTGGGATGAATAATGAATTCCAGCGCTTCCCTCCAGACACAGATTAACACCTGGCTAAACATTATTCTGACAATGAGCCCGGCCACCGCGAGAGCCCCGCACCCCGCGTTAACCCCTCGCTCGCCCCCCAGGCGGGGCAGGGATGCTTTGGAGGCTGTCCCGCGATGCCCTCCCCCACCGAAAGCAAGATTACAGGACTATATATAGTTTAGAAACAATAAAGCCTCTTAGGCATAAAGCAAATATCTCCTTTCCGATTCGGCAGCTGCGGTAACGCTGCCGTGGAACCAGAGCGAGTCCTCGGGAACCAGACTCGTTCCTTTCTCAGCACCCTCTCTACAAACACCCTTGGTAAGCTGTGATGCTGTCGGGCTCATGTTTTAAAATAACATCTGTAAAGACATCTGTAAGGGATAAAAAACACAAACCCTAAACCAAACCCAACAGAACAAACACCACTAGCAAATTAAGCTAATGCACAGAAAATCCCGGGAAGTCACTGGGCAGAGTGTTTGTTCTTCTGTCTGTTCAGAAACGCTTCCCAATTCCCTGGCTCTGCTTTAAGGAGACACATTGGTCTGGCCGCAAACCTCCCAGCTCTGTGCATCACGGAGCAGTGAATATCAAGTTACAAACTAAAGGATGGATATAATCAGCCTCCCGTGTTTCCACTGCAGGCAGCCAGACCTATCTGGCCGAGCACCCTGTGCCCAAACACGTCAGGATGCACAAGGAAACAAAGTCAGGAATCTCCAGTCCAAAGATGTGCCCTCAGAAACACAAGTAGTAACACAGATGGACATGAATTTGTCACACAGGTACCTGAACCTCTTCATGTTTCCATACAACGATGAGTGAGGTTCAGATTTTCATTACAGAAGTAAAATAAAATCACCTCAATTTGCTGCTTTACACAGCTGCCTGGTTATTTAAGTGGGAGTCTCACAGTATCCTATCCCAACAAAAGAGGATAATTTGCCTCTCATCATCTTCAGATCATGACTTTATAGATTTTTCTTGTCTCTCTTATATCACACCTCCCAGACTATTCAATTTCTCCTTGTAGGTAGGCTGTGCATGTCTCCACAGATCCTTTTCATCATTCCCTGTGCCTTTTCTAGGTCTAGGTATCTTTCTTATGGGCAGAGTGAGATGGAATAAATACATTTACCACTGACTTACCATCTCCTACTATACGTGCACACAAGAGATATAAAGCGGGTGAAACAGAGCCTGAAGCCTAGTTTGTCAGTATTACTCATCTCAAAAGTACTGTCAGTGCTGATAACAGTGTCAGTGCATTATCTGAAAGTGGTGCCTTTGACAACCTGGCCACTCATTCACCTGCCAACAGAGGTTTTTAGAACTTTTCATAAACTGGGACTTACAAAGGGATCCAAACACCAATACTGACCAGTAATGGTCACTGCATTTAGGAGGAGCTGAGGCTGCTCAGTCCTGCTCTGCCCTGAGACCCCTTCCCTGCTTACCACACTCTGTGTTGGGTCCCTGTTCAGGCAGGGACTGGGATGAAACCCTTTCCAAGCCCCCTCAGTGCTGTCGGTTGGGCTTATTCCAGTCATGGCCATCCATGTAGATGTCAGAAATTACTTGCCACTGATGCCACAGAAAAATATTCCCACTCTCCCTTTAATTCTGCATTCCTGTGGGAGAATTAACCTTTTATGCTAAAAGGGTGGTAAAATACCCCAGGCATTTTTTGGAACTGGAGATGTTAAAAATGGACGAGAAGGTCTGCTATAGGGAGCAACATAGAAAGAAAATTAAAACACTGGTTTTTATCAGCACCTCCTATTTTCTGCACCTCAAAAGCCGCTTTTTGAAGTAGCAAATGACTAAACGGGACAGATCCGGCTGTGGATTTGATAGAGATGGGGTCAGTGCAAGAGGCTCGCTCCCTCCCCAGCTGCTGCTGTTCCTGCAGTCCCTGCGGCAACGCATTCCCCTGCCAGCACTGCTGCAGACAGCACAGAGCACGGCACAGAACACGGCACAGAGCACGGCACAGAGCACGGCACAGAGCACGGCACAGAGCACAGCACAGAATACAGCACAGAGCACAGCACAGAGCACAGCACAGAGCACAGCACAGAGCACGGCACAGAGCACGGCACAGAACACGGCACAGAGCACGGCACAGAGCACGGCACAGTCAGAGCAGGGCTCCGAGCCCCACGGACACCGCGCTCCCGGCTCCGACCGCGGCGACCTCTGCCCGCACTGCCCCGAGCCCCGATCCTCCATCCCCGAATCCCCGATCTCTGATCCCCAATCCTCGATCCCTGATCCTCCATCCCAGATCCCCGGATCCCCGATCTCTGATCCCCAATCCTCGATCCCTGATCCTCGATCCCCGATCCC
>VZSR01003083.1:853782-864571 GCA_013398615.1 Brachypodius melanocephalos | reverse complement strand
TCCCCAATCCCCGATCCTCCATCCCCAATCCCCGATCCCCGGGGCAGGGGCAGAGGGCGCGGAGGCCAGAGCCGGCACCGCGTACCAAGCACAAACAGCTGTGCCTCACAGCAATTACCAGGCCCTGGATGTTTTCCACTGCTTCATTAGCATCTGGCAGGACCGAAAGTTCCAGGGTCACAAAACACAGAGCTATTATTTTATTTCAGGAAAATGCACAGCGACATCCCTCGAGAGCTGTCCTTTTGTAATCAAAGGACGAGTGCAGCGCAGGGAATGGAGACGGGCAATTTGCAGCCATCACATCCCCCAGCCGGGCAGGGACGAGCCCATCGTGCCACAGGTTGCTCATTTTGTGTAGCAGTGTTGAAAGCCCCCACATCAGCATCCACAAACAGCCCCTGGCAGAGCCCGGTGATTCCTTACGGCCCTGACAGCTGTGTGGCTTTGCACAGGAATCACAAAGTACACTCCAGCTTAAGTTTTCAACACTTCATTCATCGTTGCAGTGGGACAAAATGCACCATTTATTTTCAAACCTGCAGCGTCAGCACCTTCTCTGAACTGTGCTTGTTTCTCCTGTGTAATAGAGCTGTAGTCTTTATGGTGCCTGGTACAACAGCTTCACTCCTGTTCGCCAATTCACTTCCTGGGGATGTGATGCTGCACAAACACCACAGCAGATGGGGATCCACCCCTCAAAGTGCTGCACTCTCCTCCAGAACCCTGTTAGCCCACACCTCCTCTTTCAGTCACCCATCAACAGCATGAAATTACATACCTATATACTCAGAATAACGCCTATTCTGAGTTTGTACAGCCAAAATCCCAACTTGTTTTCTTATGACCTCAAAAAGGGAACCATGCTTCGGTAGAACATTCACAATTCTCCCAGAATAATCATACTTTGATTATTTTGGAGGTTTTGCCATACTCTAGTAAACTATTTCAATTGTGAAACAGTGTAGAAAGGAATTGAAATAACCTCCTTTTTAACAGACCATTGGTTCTAAGCCCTTTAATACACCCTAATGTATATTTAGATATCGATCCACGTTCGTTTCAATTATTCCCCATGACAAAGCTGATCACACACTAATGCAATGTGCAGTGTAACAGTGAGTACTGCGCTGGTTTTTAAGTCTCCTGACAGCAGTGGGTACCTCCTCCTCCTCTTCTCTCTGCCTTTGGGTTTGTTGGTAAGTCAGACTAACATCTTGGTGCCACAAGGGAGGGGGGAAGGAGCAAACCAGGCACTATGTCACCTATTTTCACTATTTCCTGAGGCAGCAGAAATGCCTTGAAGAGCCCACTTGCACAGCAGAGCCAATCCTGGAGGAAGCTAAAGACCCCTGACCCTTATGCCAAGCAAAACCAATCTCTGTGTGTGTACAGAGGGACTAAAGCTAAAGCAAGATGGTGCATTTGCAGCAGGGACTACATCCAAGATGAATTACAGCCATTCCTGTGTTCTTGGCACTACGAGAGCAGAAAATCATCTCCATCCCTATTACCATAATAGCTTTCACACTTCCCAACCAGCAGAGTGAAGTGTGGGGATGCTGGAAGAAAAAGCACATAAACAACAAACAGAAAGTTTAGATAAATAGAAAGATCCCATCTCTAGCAAATGTTTACAGCAATTTTTATAATTAGCCTGTGGGGAGGAGAAAAAAGGAGGGGGGGAAATAAAGGCAATTTGGAATAAGTATAAATAAAAAGGATTTAGAAATGTTTTTCACAGTTCAGAATGGCTCCTAATGTAGCAGCCAAAGCAGGGATCCCTGGGAGATTAAATGAAGCTGAGAGCAAAGCTTGTGGGATCTGCAAGCCTACTAAGAGAGAAAGCTTTTCCTGAAGTCAGAGAACTGTAGAGTGACTTGGATTCTACAAATGAGGTATAAATGCTGAAGCTCCTGCCTGCCTCTGAACACACTCAGCACTTCTCCAGCTCTAAACCAGCAATCACCCTGCTCACTTTCAAGCACCCAGATTCCACAGCAGCCCTTCTGCTTTAACCCAGAACCACACCAGGTTTGTATTCCAACCCTTTACATCCTAGAAGGCTTCCCAGGGCAGTGAGGGAAGGGTCAGACTGCCCAAGCTCAAACAAACCAGTAGCTACATCTCAGAACCAGCAGAACAAATGAGGCGTCTGCAGGCTCCCCAGGCCAGACCTTTGTGGGTCACAGAGAGCTCCAGAGGGAACTCTCATCTCCCAGGCTAACAGAGAGCACAGTGGGATTTGCTGTCTTGTTATTGACATGGTAACAATCCCATCTTGTAGCTCAGGACCCGCTCGCCCATCACACCATCTGCTCTTTCATCTTGAGCGCTGCCGAGTAATCCCATCATGAACATGCTGCTGTCAGTTCAGGCTTGGGTGCATGTCTGCAGGGAAACTCTCCAGGTCACTGCCTGGAACGCAGGGTGGGCTGGCAGGATTCAGGAGAATCCTTCACCCCCAGTGAGAGCAGGCACAGGATGGGCTCCAGCCCGTGTTTGCTGTCCCTGGGACTGGCTCCATTTCAGCCCAGGAGACCACCACCACCACCAGAGTCACCCTTTACAGAAAGGTTTGGGTTTTCTTCTTCCTGGTGACTAAGAAGTGCAAGTGACATTTTCCCTGGCAGCTCTAAGCCCTGTCAGGCCTGTCAGTGCTGTAAGGTCTTACAGCTGCCTTTCCCTTGGAGTAGGATAAAGCCTAATAAGTCAGGCCACCTGACTCAAAGAGAAAGAGTGCAGATTAACGTGAGAAAACCAGGCTGAAGTCTTTATCTCCCCCAGCAAAATGCCAGTCTGTAATGAGCTACAGCCAGGGGTAACTCACCTGGGGCACATGCTCAGCTTTCCAGGTGAAATTACGGCTGTGAGGCACAACCACAGACCCCTGAAGGATTCAAAGACACTTCAAGGCAATCCACAGAGGACAAGAAGCAGGCATTTGCTAGTGGATTACAACCTGCAAGAGAGACAGACTGAGACAGAAGCAGGACAGCCCATGAGCCTGGCACACAAGAGCTGGGCTCATGATGGCTCACAATCTGCTGCTGCTGCCACACCGAGTTAGCTCAGGGTGCAGCAAGGAGAGCTGCTGATGGTATATGATATACATGGAATTGTGTCACTGTCTGCAGCAGTGGGAGGCAAAGGTGGCTTAAAATGTCTGTTTGACCTCTCTGAAAAAGAAGGTGCAGTGCCACAATCTGTAATTTAAAAAACCAACAATAATTGCCAGCTGGACAAAATTGCTTATGATATTAGGGGATCAAATGATGTTTTTGTAATCCTACAGGATGGTTCTGCATCTTGTTCCCTGGCTTTCTGGTTTCTAGAGCTCCAGCACTGCTTGGACAGAGGTTTATTACCTCGAGAAAAAAAGTCACTTCTGAGATGACACCAGAACTCGGAAGTGTTTGAAATAACAGGATTCTCAAATGCAGAAAGCAGTGATTTCTGTGACACTCCATCATCTCCTCCTACTGAACACAGCTCTGCAATACACCACAGAGCTGTGAGTATGGATCTCCCCCATTTACACATGGAAGAGGGATGAGGGAGCCATACATCCAGGGGGAATGGGGGGCAGAGAAATCCCTGATAAAACAGAACCTTTGCATGCAATGTATGTATTAATATTGGAGCACTAGCACAAGTTCTCTTTGAATATAAAAAGGGATTAGATGGCAGGGCACTAATGCCCACAGCTAAATCAAGCCCTGTTCAGCAAAACGTTTGACACAAAAAATCCCCAGCAGCACAGATTAGGCTGCAGTGCCAATAGCTCCTGCACCAGCCATGGACACAGGGCAATTCACACCTCAGCCATGAGTGCTGTAATCCACTTAACACCCACCAAGGCACGAGGCTGGGCACAAGGACCGTGACCAAGGACCAAGGAAGGAGTTACAGAGCTCTGAGGTCCCTGCAGCCATGCCCAGCACCCAAACAGGTCTCAGATCCCAACCCCAGCCACCCTGGGCAGCCCACTCAGGTCCTCACCACCAACATACCAACCTACAAACCCAAGGCCACCTTTGGCATGATTCAAACTTCCTTTTGTGTCACACAAAACAGGAAATCCAGCACACTGCAGGAAGGCTGAGCAAAGAAACAACCAGTATCTCCCCAGACATGGATCTACACATCCCAGCTCCAAACACCAAACACCCTGAAAGGTCCTTCCTGAGGCTGGGCAGGTGCACCACCCGTGTCTCTGGGAAGCTCCAAAGTTCCTCACACCAGGTTTGGAGAAGCTCTGAGGATGCTCTGTACTCACCAAGCAGAAAAACCACGCTGACATAGGCAGCCTGGAGCCCACAGGCAGAGCACACGTGTTCACACGTGTGCATGGACACCCAGCCAAAACACAGCCAGGCACCCGCACTGTCCTGTCATTTTCAAAATAATTCCAATTCTTGTGAAGTTTCCCTTTAAAAATGAGATTTTGTTCTTTAATATTCATTGACTTCTAGTTTCCTTCCCACACACACGGCATTATTTACTCTACAGTGGCTCGGTGCATCAATTATGGTAATAGTTTGTGAATAACATTTGCATTATGGGAAAATGAGCCTGGTTATTTAGCACTAGCCAAACCATCCCTCTGGAAAATTGTCACAAACATATGTATCATATGCCTCCACTTAAACAGATCTGTAATTACTCTAGTTTATTAAAAAGAGCCAGCACCTTTTTTCCCTCTTTTTTTTTTTATTTTCCTAAATCTTCTTTCTGAGAGCAGACAAACATCTACAGAACCCTTTCCCTTACTGAGCCAAAGGTAAAGGCTAATGACTGCTGCTACCATGTCCCCTTCTTTTACACTCAGATGTTAGAGGTGAAAAGCATCTTCTCCTTTAGTTTAGTCTAATGCAGAAAGTGTGGCTCAGTAATTGTGGCATTTGATTAATGCTCCGTTTCAGTCCCTTCGGCTAAATTCCAGGCTCAGCTCAACTACTGTAAATTCTGATTAACATCTGTATTACATCAGCACCCAGGGTTTATATTCCTGGGCAGGACTGCCTGGTGCAAGGCCCTGAGCACAGAGAGCACCAGTCTGTATTTCTTCCAGAGCAATTGCTCTGCTCCTCACTGAGTTTAAAGCAGCAAATAAGGCATTACACCTTTGTTGGATTATACCTTTTTCTGACTCAGAGATGGGGCAACTGAGAGGCATTTTAAAAACTTTTATTTTCAGTTTCATGTGAAGGGTGAGACAATATAGATGTTGTAATTCACACCATCACAATCAGAAGCCAACTATTTCTTAATTACAATACATTACAGCATTTTTTGGCTTATTAGCTCTTGATACACAACACCGTTGATGCCTTAAACGCAATCATCTAAAATCACCCCTCGTGGGTCCTACTACAATGCACTTTGCATAATTCTATTTCTTCAAAGTATCCAGTCTTATTTGCAAGGCCATCCTTTGAAACTTGCTTCCAGTTCCATTTCTCTCTCAACAATGTCCATCCTATTCCATGGCATTTCTAAGTCAGCATTTTCTATCTCCAAGTTTGCCCACAGATGCACAAGACTATGTGAGCTTTCTGTCAGGCTTTGCGAATTCTCAACAAATCCAATTCCCACACACCTTGTGGGAAATGTGTCTGTGAGTACCTGCCTAAAGGCTTGTCAACTTTTGTAAGCAGCTGAGAAAAACTAAGAAATATAATTCAAATAGGGGTTGTTCAAAAAACACGAAAAAGCACCCCAGCAAAATGAACAGTTCTGTACATTGAGGACCTGTAGTACCCAAATTCATGGCATTTCTAACACTCAGACTGAAAAATTCTTGCAAATTTACAGTGCCCACTGTCAACTCAGGTATATTTGGAGAAGTCAGTCAAGGCTTCAGGCTTTCCTAGAGCACCAGGGCTTTGCACAGTGCACCAACTGCTGTCTCTGTACATAAAAAATGCACAAAACTGCCCCTTTGCATGGAAAGGGAGAGCAACACAGCCAGAATGATCCCAGCAAAGGCACCTGGCTTCCAAGGTCACAAACTGTAATGTGGACAAGAGAAGCTGTTGATGCCATCAGATCTCCACAGACAACCCCAGAATCAGAACTGAACTTTCATTGGGAGAGTGCACCACAGAGAGACTTAAAACAAGCTAAATGAAGGTGGGAAGAGAGTGGCACAGACAGTGGTACCTCAGATGATCGTCAGAGATGATGCATCCTGTGCTGCACATAAATGAGCTGGCACTGCTCTGGGCCAGCAGCTCCTCCCCAGGCTGCTGGGCAGAGCCTGGACCAGGCCAGTAATGAGATGGGACAGTTGTTATTATTTAACAGCTCTTTCACAGCCCATGACTTGGTGATGTCAAGCCAATTGCAAAGTTCCCAGCCAAGAAATCATCCTAATGAGCCATCTCAAAAAGCAGTCAAAGGTTCCATAGGCTATTGACACAAATTGCAGCCTTGTTATTCAGCCAGATGTGAAAACAAAATAATGTTGGACAAGCTTGGTTTGCTCTGCCTCTGTAACACCTTCCCCTGAGCTCTGTGGATGGTACAGGAGCAAACCCAAACCCCCTTTACACCAGCACACAACACCAAGTGGTTTTTCCCCTCTTGTGACAAAATTGAAACTGTTCTCACTCTGTACCAGCACAGGGTGTGCGCATTTGGGAATTGCTCTGATGCCTGTATTTCCAGCTCTGGTATGAAAATCTCCACAGCAAAAGCTCCAGCAGTGGCACAGTGGCACCAAGTGCTGTGTGCTGCACCTCACACACACGTTTTCCAAGATGGGTGAGGATGGAGGTATAAAGCAGAAATTGGTTATTTCTGCGAGACACTTGAAATTTAAGTCTTAGCTTGTATTGAAGCTCTTGATCTAACAAAGTACTCTGATAAAATGCTCAATCAAGCCCAAAAGCTCACCCCCATCCTATCTTCACCACAGCAATTCCATATCCCACCAAACCTTTTTCCTCTGCTCTGGCCAACCGAGCAGCTCAGCACCATGCTTGCCACAGGGCTCCACAGCCGTGCTTTGTGCCCTGCCTCAGCAGGAGAGGTGTGCTTGTTTTAACAGCAAAGGGAACAGGTTGGCAGGGCTTGACAAGTCTGAATCAAAGCGTCTGCAAATAGAATGGCAAAGGTCAGAGTGATGCTACAGCAATGTGCCAAGAGCTCTGTCTCTGCTGGAAAAACCCTCAGCTCTTGTCTTCAACACTCTCTCCTGCTACACACTTATCTTCCCCATCCTGAGAGAGGAAAGATTAAAACAGACATGTAAAAAGGATGAGGAAGAGAAAACTGCAGAGTAGTCCCCTCCCTCATTTTAATTATTGATGCAGACAGCCTAAGCAATCTGTAAGCCATATACATAATGTATTTACTTGAAAATCCCAGCAAATCCACATGGTATTACAGAACAAACTACAAGCTGATCTGGGAGCACTGTCTTAAGAACTGGGTAAGCTGTCTCCATGTACTCAAAAATCTGTTTGACAAACGGAAAGATTAGATTAATGTTAATAATGCTAACGTGCTCAGCAGCACTCCCTGCCCCAGCAACGAGCTTTGGGTGCCCCAGGTCTTGTCTTTCATCCACACCAGATCAGTCTGTGCAGCAAACACTGCTTGTTTAGAACGACAAAGGCAAGACTGGCTCACATTGTTGAAATCCCCCCCTCCCCATTTGATTATACACCCCAGCAGTAACGTTTAGGGATCAGCCAGAAAGCAGCAGATGTTTTACATAGCAAAAGACCATATTAAAGGAAAAAAAAAGTCACTTATTGAAACAGCTGCTTCTAGGTTTGGGGCTAAGGAGGGTGGATGGGGTAAAAGGGAAATGAGGGAAAGAATCAGACTTCAGCCTGAATTTGGTGAGAGATGCTGTGTCCCCCTCTGCTCTGTCACTGACTGGAACCACCTGGACAAGAAATGCATTCATTAAAAATAACATTCGCTGCAAAGCTGAACAGACAGTGTAAGCAGCAGCAGGCAGCAGTTTACTATAGCATGAAAATGCAGAATCTGTAGCTCGTTGAGCCATTCTTTTAATTCCTGAGTTTCATCTCACTCCATAAGAGGCTCTGGATAGCAAAGCTTTCTACATCTACACCACACATCACTGCTTGTGTGCCAGAGCAGCGAGGAGGGCACAGGATGGGCACTGCCCCTGCCACCCCACAGCTCTGGGAGGTGACACGGTCAGCCCCAGGCCAGGCTGAGCCCTGCAGGTCCCACTGAGCCCCACCACCACCTCCTCGTGGCCCAGATGCTGCGAGACCCCTGCGGCAGAGCAGAGCCTGTTTGCAATTTTCTTCTCAACCACCAGTATGAAAACACCAACCTTCAGACAAACGGATCCTTCACTTCCTCCTTGCTGCTTTTAGTGGTTTCTTTAATCTTTTAAGCTTCTGGGTCTAATCCAGCAGCTGCCATCAAGAGTACTTACACAACTGCAGGGGAGGGAGGAGGGAAGGAATGGGATACACCAAATCATGAGACACATTTGCTGAGCAGCCTCTTTGTTCTTAGCACAAGTGAGTGCCTTTGGAAGGAATCTGTTCACAGCCCAGTCACACTTTTGTACATCTACCTGTGATGTCCTCTGCTGCCCTATCTATAAAACCACGCTCTAGAGAAACGCCCCCAAATGAATCAGATGACACATCTGAGCTGGCACACTGCAGCACAGCGTGGGCAATGAAATGGGGGATCTCTACTGGAAGTGGCTCATGCATGAATATGCTATAGGCAGACAGCTCCCAAGATGACAAATCTGCTGCTCTTTTCTGAAACCTGAAAATATTTAGTGGTGTTCTTCACGGAAGGCTCCAGCGAGCACGCTGTGAGTCTGTTCCTGTTTCAGCAACAGCAGAAAGCACATTTCAGATCTCCTGGCAGAAAAGTTTAACACGTGGTCTGAGAGCATAGAAAAAGTTCAAAATCCATTAACAAAGAGAACAAAAACTGTCAAGATTTCATTATTAAAACAAAAAAACAAACACCCCCAGAGGACTCTTGTATTGAGCACCAGGATCTTGCAATTTCTGCAAGATGCCAACAGTTGTCTATGTGCAAAACTCCGTGTTTAAAGGGGCTGGAGGGTTCGAGAGGCACCAGGTGGACAAATTCCAGTGAAGGTTGTGCTTTTGCTCCTGCTGCTCCCAAGACACAGCACACACAGACGCTCTGTTCATGCTGGAAAGTGAATTTGCTGGTACATCCTTCTCTTTGAGCAAAATCTCATCCCCCAGCATACTGACATCTATGCTAAGTTTCTAAAAATAGCCTGTCCTTCTTACATAAACATGACATAAAGGAATTAGGTGACAGCTGACCAAAAGCATCCCTTTAAAAGGCAAACTCTGCTGAGCACCAAATGCAAGCAGCACTTACAAGCAGCCAAACCTTTTTGTATTAATTGAAGACAGAAGAAAGCTTCTAGATGAAGTCCCAGTTTGCCTGGAAAGGAAAGGTATTTCCTCTACACACTGACTCAATTACTCCTATTCCCACTTATTTATAAGTTAACGAGTTTTCCAATGGATTTCTACTCCAGGAAAAGATCTGCCTTAAGCACCCTTCCAGGTGCAGGTCCCACAGGAGCTCTGCAATTCCCACTGCAATGAAGAACTTTGTCATTCAGGCAGAGGGATCATTCAGGCTTTAAAAACTCACCTAATGTTTTCTAGAAGGAAAAGCTTCCAGAATTTCCAGAGTGTTTTTACACTACATGACAGCTATCCAAATACAAACCAGAGCAGTATTAACTTCTTGCATCTGCAGGCATTCTGAATAATTCTTCAGTGTCTCAAAGCTTATCCCTCCTAGCAACAAGATGAACTTCACCAGAACCAAATCAGCAATGCACAGGAAAGTTAATATGCAAATGACTCTGTGGGGGAAAAAAATAGTTTTAGCATAACCTGGCTAATCCCTAAACCTCAGGGAACTGAATTATATATGAATTATTAGATCAGGATCCGTCTCTATGCCAGTGCAGATTACGTCAAGGAGGTGGAGGGCACCAGGCTGCCAGAAGGTCCCTGTTGCAGGATGGAAAGGGAATGAAATAATCATTTCAGAGATGCACAACTGAGAAAGCCAACACCAACCATCCGTGACGCCAGCCAGGAGGGGCCTTGTGCCATTTGCTGTCGAGTCAGGTGGGGAAGCACAAACCTCAGCTGTTGGGGCTGGAGCCAGTGAGGCGCTGCCTGTGCCCCCACACCGATCTGAAATCCTGCTCTGGCTCTCGATGACAGCTCACAGGGCTCCATCCCACCCTGGAGGACCCCTGCAGTGTCCCCACGGGCACACAGGGCTGTCACCAGGGATGCCCTATGGCTCCCCAGGGAGCCTCCTCAGCGTGTTTTCCCTGACAGCTGTCACAGTGCAATTGAACTCTGCATTAGAAGCCAGAGCTGTGCTGAGGACAACGGAGCATTTGTAGGTTCAAGCAATTCTCTGTTGATGCCAGCAGCACACTCCTGTTGCCAGGTAACAGGGCTGAGGCAGGATTTCCCCCTGCTATGCACAGCCTGCTGTGATGGCCAGGCCGACCCCACACCTCCTGCCCTGATCCAGCTCGTGTTTAACTCTTCATTGAAATTTAAACAGCATCGACAAACAGACTCAGATCTCTCCTGGCTAAAGGGGTATCTAGGCCACATTACCAGGAAAAACTAGTTTGCAAGCCCCTGCAGAGAGAAATTAATTTACCTGGGTGTTCAACACACAGGTCACCTCCCCTGCCAGCACATCCTCACAGACAGACTGGGCCAGATGGCATCCCCCATCCTCCATCCTC
>VZSR01003083.1:817123-853682 GCA_013398615.1 Brachypodius melanocephalos | reverse complement strand
CCTCCCTCCTCCCTCCTGGTTTTGGTTTCCCAACCAGTACCCTCCTCCTCCTCCTGACTGCCATTTACACAGGACACAAGTACAGGACACAAATAATGAGCTGCTAAGCCAACAGCTACATGGTCATCTGAGGGCATGACCCCAAATGCTCAGTGTTAGGGTTAAATGTCTCTCAGTGAAGGTAAAGCATGGAAACAGGATGTTTTCCCATCCTCAGTCACACTGCCAGAGTTCCTGCTCATCTGCAGAATTTCCCACATTCTCCCCATTCCTGAAATTCAACAACATCCAGCTTGTCTTGTGAATGGTGTTGGGAGATAAGAATCAGGTTTTGGACAAGGCAGGACTTATCATAACTACACCTTTTAAAGTATCTTTGGAGCTTTGTTTCTCATACATGCTATTCCTGCATGTGTCAAAGCCTTCAAAGCTTCTACAGAGGCTCCCATTTCCCTCAGACTGTACAAACTCCATGCCAGGAAACGAAACTTTTTTTTCCTTGCAGCAGAGCAAATATCAACCCTCTATTGTAGGTTTTGTGCCCTATTTTCTGGTGGGTATTAAAAAGCTCTCAGTAGTTCCTAGCTCTGGCCCAGGACAGTCAATACAGCAGCAAGTTTTGCTATTATTTTTTCCATAACAAAACACATTTCAGATCCAGAAAAATGGAATTCAGAAAAAAGGACTGATGTATTTCAAATCTGCTATGGGCATCCGAGTCTTCTTCAGCCACCCAGCCCTGAAAAGCAGAAGGGCAAAGAGCTCCTCACAAATGACTTTTGTTTCCCCTCTGAATGTTTTTATTTATTGGCTTCAGCACTGGTGCAAAGCACATGGGAGGGATGGCCCAAAGGAATGGGACAACATCCCCACATAAGCTGCTGCTAATAAAAGCAGCATTCAACAGTATTGCCACTCGCTGGTCACATTTTCCAAGGAGAGAGGCAAGAAAAGAGGACCAGCATTATGTGAGTGTTGGGGCTGTGTGACACAAGAGCTTCACACCAATTCTGAAAGGAACTCTGACAATCAGGCCCTTTGTGAAGCACAACATATTTTGGGTACATCTAGACACTTGATCCACAGCACATATTGTATTGAACAAACAAATTCCCCCACTCAGCTGTGAAGTCCAACATGAAAATTACTGGATTACAGCTCCCATTAAGGAAGAAGTAACGAGTCCTCTTACACCTTACCCAGCAGGACTGCAGAGTTTGAGTTAAATAAAAAAAGCAGCAAGGTAAATTACTGGAGATGAACTTTCAAGCTAAATTAAAGAAAATTAAACCCTCGTCTGATATAATTTCCTCCTTTTATCTCTCATTTTTATACACTTATGCACTGATGGATTTCAGCCAGATAAGAAGGATGATCTAGGTCAATGCTTCTCCAGCCCTTTTCCACTGAAGGACCAAGCTGTTTTAGAAAGGTAAAAATAAAATCTGAGTCCATGTTATATTCCACATTCTGCCTCCAGCTGGGAAGAAAAGGCTGCTACTGGAGCACCTATTGTTTCTTTAAACAGAACTATATTGCTTTATTTATATAATAACAGCCTTAGTGTTATAAATTGGTATATTTTCATTAGGCACCACTAGCAAGCAAATGCACATAGCAACATTTCCTCAGGAATGTGTCCAACTGCACAGGGGTTAGGGTGTTTATACTCTTTTTTTTTTAATTAGTTCTTTTGTGGAGCCTCTCTGTTGGCTTAGAAACCCTAGTTTGAACTAGTTTGAACAAAGCTACTCTAGTAGAAAACAGACCAGGAACCAGAAACTCCTTTGTTATAGTCATGCCTAAGTTTCCCCAGCTCTAAGACTTTGTTTTACTCCACTTTTATTTAATTGTCTGCTTTGACCATTAGTGTTTGCTGTGCTCTGCAATGCCCAGAAAGCAAAGCCTGATTTTGGGCAGCTGGAGATTCCCATCAGTCTGACCCAGGTGACTCCCTCAGTCACCCCAGGGCACAGCTGGAGAATGGAAAAACAGAACATGTATACAGGCTCTCAAAGAAATGGATCTTCTCTCCCACTTTTCACTGTCTAAAGGGTCTCTACAAAGGGCTGGTGAATCATGACTTTGGCTTCCATTTCGAGCAGAAAGGGAAGCAGCACCTTGTGCTGCTCAGAGCCCAATTCCTGCTCCTCACACCCCTGGCCATCACACGTGGGGAGTGATGCAGGCACAACATTGCTGGGCCCAGCACAAGCAGCTGGGGCTCCTAAAGAAGATCCAGGGGCTAGAAAAGCAGGAGGAGGCCAGATGAATCAGTTGCATTAGCTCAGCATGCCCCACAGGAAGAACAGGAGGGTGATCCCTCAGACTCCTGTTTGCATTAGCAAAGTGAACACACACACATCCCCTCCAGCAGCCTGAGCTGTGGCTCCCCACAGACCAGAGCAGGGCACGGGGATTTGCTTATCCAGCTCTGCCTTGTGCAGAATCTGTGCCATTCACACTGTGTGGTGAGTGCTTGTCCTCTGGGAAAAGTGTCACACATTCCCTAGAAGACTGACTGTGGGTTTGGGCTCAGACAATCAGGGGTGGAAGCACAGCCATGGGGCTGCAATGACACCTGCTGATGAGGGAGCCTGTGAGAGGGACGTGTGAGAGCAGCCAGGACCCAGAGCTCCCAAAGCCATGACACCTCCCTGAGTTCTTCTGGAAACAAGAGGCTATGGGTGGGCACGTACACCAGGGGATGGAGGAAATGCTGCAAGGTAAAAAAGAGTCACATCACTGTTTCTAACTCCTGTGAGCACAACACAAGGGAGAAAGCAAGGTACCTACAAACCCCAGCGGCTGCAAACACTGTGTAATGGCTTGCAAAAAAAACCCTCCTCCAGCAAAGAGAGTATTGCAAATATTTTGGCAATACTAGGAAAAGAAAATAAATGCACATACTCTTTCCTTGGTATGATCTCACATAAAAATGAGAGTGAAATACTTTCTCCTCTTCTTTCCACATGTGCTGGTCGCCTCCTCCAGCCACGTACAGCAGGAGCCAGGGAAAAGAGAGGCACCATTCAGCATTTGGACACGGGCAGACTGTCACTGGTATCCCCTGCAGACACACTGCAGGTGAACACAACAGCTGCAGCCCATAATACAACCAGCAGAGCCAAATTCAGATCAATACATGGCACTGCTAGCCAGAAGTCTGCATTTATTCCCAAAACACCAACATACATGGGATACTTAAACCCCTTGTGCTTCCTAAGGATGGGATCTGTTTTCTCCAAGGGAGGAAGCCAGGATGGAGCTTACAGCTTTTCTGTTAAGGGCCTCTGTGAACAGAGAGGGGGACAACAGATGCTGCTCTGCAGCTTTAAAGGATGCCATCCATAATGACATTACACTGCCCCTTTTACTCAATAAAAACCAAATTTAAAAATTAAACAGAACTCTCCTTTGATCTGTGGAAGTTCAGGAGGCTGAGATGGAGGGTGAGGGCAATGAAGGGAGAAAATGAGCACTTCTGTCAGGCACTGATTCAGAGCACTTGGCAAGACTGGAGGCAGTGGATCCCCACAGAATGCATGGAAACCAGTGTAACACAACAGCAAAACGAGGAGAGGTGGGGAGATAAATATGCTTCACATAATTTTTTTTAAAGTAAAAGCTAATAATAATATAAAAATTGTACATCCCAAATACAAGACATTTTCAGAAGACTCTCGGCCAGGCAATTTGCTCTACTCTTGCACTCTATCAAGCAAACATGAAAAGCTTTTCACACATGTGCCATGCCCTGGCCCAAACTGGTTTTACCTCCCACTGAGCCACCTCCTGTTGCCCTCAGTGAGGATCAAATACTAGAGAAAAGAGAAAGTAAAGGTAACCACTCACACATGAAAACTAACAACAGGAACAGCAGCAAATGCAGCAAGCAAACTTCCCTGCTCCCAGTCTTGAATGGAAACCTGCCTGCTGCAGGCTCTGCTGCTTTGCCTTTGCCTAGGAGCTATAAATGTTACAATAAGGTCAAAGCGCACACCACCACCTCTCTGACGATAATTCAGTGCACCCAGGGCCTTTAAGCCCCTGTCTGCCTACTCCTGAGCCCCTCATGGAGCAAGGAGCCAGTGGGAGGCTGAGGGACAGCCCTTCACCTTGCCTTCAAGCATCTCCCACCTGCAAACAGGGGGAAATGCAAACAGACAGCATGAACAGGAAAATAGGTCACACTTGAGTGACTTCAAACTTCAAAAATAGGAAGGGATTCAACACATGAGAAGGGGAATTGACAGGAGAGAGCGTCACACACTTCTGATGAATCCATTTGATCCTGTGACTGATCAGACTTTTTCAGTGAGATTGCTTTCTAATTTATGCCTTTAAATGGAAATAAAGACCTTGATCTTAGCATTAAGTCTATGCAGATAGATCCTTGAGGCAATACATCTACAGAAAACACTTCTACAAAGTGCAAAGACATTAAATTAATAATGCAAACATTGTATGTGTGTCTAGAGTCACTCTTGAGGATTCAGCAGCTGTCAAATCCTCCGGTAACTCCTGCTCTGTCATCTTGACTTTAGTAGTAATTGGAGATTTCCTTAAAGCCTCGAGCCCAGGTGCCTTAGCCTGCCTGAAGAGGAGTGTTTGGGATGGGCACACTGGCAGGGGAAGGTGTCAGGTGTCCCCTGTCACTGCTGTGCTGGCAGGGAAGCTGGGCAGGCAGCAGACACCTGACGGGCTCGGTGCTGCATCAGCTCCCAGCCAGTGCCATGAAGTGTCAGTGCCAAGGGTTGCTGGAATTAGGATCACTGTTAGATTAGTTAACAGCTGTATAATTAGCCACGCTAAGCCTCGATGTTTCCCCTTGAAACCCAGTTTTTACAGTTATAAATAGCAGTGTTAATGATCTCCAGCATCAGTGCTTACACTCAGAGTCCTCCCTCCTCCACCAGCTCTGGTGTCACTCACTGAATGTCACATTCTCCTGACTTTCTTGTAACAGCTATAGAGAGAGAGAAAAAAAGAACTAAAAAAGGCAGAAACCAAAAATAAACCCCAAACTGAAGTGGACCAAGAAAGATTTTTATTCCTTACATGCATTAAAGTCTTAGGAAATAAAGGCTGCAACTTGTACTTACACTGTACATTCATGCATTAACTTAATTACATTTCATGAGAGTGGGAGGAGATAGTACCAACATTTCATACCCAGGTAAACTGAGACAAAGGAGTGCAATAGTCTGGAGTCACATAGCAGGATGATGAATGGGACCCAGAATGAAACCTGAGTGCCCAGCACATCACCGTGCTATTTACCAAATGGGATAAAACACCAGGGCACTCCAGCACTGAGATGTCTTTCATAAATCTGTCATGTCACACTACATGCTAATGAAGGGATATGAACAGCATTTTTCTTTATTTTGAAGGTATTCAGTGCAGGAAAATTTCAAAAAATAGAGTTCACGCTCTTTAGATAAATTTGATTTGCCAATCTATGAATGCAGCAGAACCCAGATTTATCATTTCTGAAATCTGAAGTTTAGACAATATAATCCTTAAATCCTTTCCATACTGTTAATTTATCACCAGTAATATTATCACCCAACCAAAAGAATCCACCACTTTCACCAGTTATTAAAAATATTTATTTTTAAACATTTAATCTCAGCAGAGCTTTCTGAAACTCTGCAGTGCGGCAACACAATCTCTGGAAGTGTCCATAACACAGATTACAGATGCAGTTACTGTAAAAAATTTATAATACACAGATATTTTCAGCTCTTCCAAGTTTTTTCACTGTAGCTAGCACCACATGTCTGAGAGAAAGAGCATCTTTGGAGGTATAATATAAACAAGTGAAAATTATAAAAGCTGTTTCTAGGAATACTGTTAGGGCTTTAATGGAGTTTAGAAATGAAAATGTGAGATAAATTGGAGATCAATTGAACACTGCTGCTCACAATTCCCTGTGTGGTTACAGACGTGGTGGCCTGTGCACCCCAGGTTTCCAAAGGGGCACCTTCCCTCCAGCAGCACAGAGCCCCAGGCTGTCTGAGGAGGGGTGGCAGACCTGAGGCAGAGCACCAGGCTACCAGGATAGTCTCTCCACCCTAAATACACAACATCTGCACTATTCCTTGAATCCACTAATTACTTTAATGCAGCGAGGAAACAAATCCCCACATGCTGAGGCTGCAGGGAGTTTCTGAGAGCAATGCAGGACTCTGCCGGTGTCTGGCCATGCCACAGCACTGTCCAGGTGCTGTCCACACCTGCTGCTCCTCCTCCTCAGGACACTTCCCACAGGCAGGAAAGTTCAGGATGCTTTTCTTTCAGAGGGGAGAAAGCAGCACTGGAGGTGAGGTGGCTTCCCCAGAGCATCCTGAGATGCTGCTCACCCACAAGAACACCCCCTGCTTCACCCCAAGGACACCACAAATGCTGCCATCCCTCCCTGATTAATAATCCAAGAGCTAAATCTTTGACTCGTGTTCCAGGGCAGCGAGGAGCAGCAGTGGCATGGCACCAACACAAAGCATAAACCCTGCAATTTGGGATGATTTATCAGCACCTCTGTGAGCCAGGCTTCCCCCAGCCAGATCTGCTTGGGAATTGATCAGCTGAACAAGGAGACAAGTCTTTACACCAGGAAAATATGAGAATATGTACTGTAAGCAAATCATAAACCCCAGAAAATATGTATTCTGTATTTTATCCATTTCCTTGCTTAACAGAATTGTGAAAATCTGAACAAAGCCCCCCAAAACCAATCTTAACCCCAAATTTACAGGTTCATGTATATTAACAGTGGCTACTGATTTTGCTGACTTTGTTTTCTGGTTTCCCCTCTTCACACATACCCCATCCCAACCTGGACACATTTTCAGACAGAAAACTGCTCCTGCTGGAGCCTCTTTCAAAGGGTCTCACCACAAGTTCCCACTAGCCTCATAGCAAAATTTTGCTTATTATTTTGTAGTGAGTGGAAACTTTTCAACTGGGCAACTATGCCCAGACAGTCGATGATACTCGACTGTGGCTCTGGTGAACACTTCTTCTGTGAAGGACACAAAGAAAGAAACAAACAAAAAAAAAAGGAAATTAAGAAATAAAACAAAAAATAAGAATAAAAATTAAATTGGGTGGGAAAGGCAATAAATTAGCTTTGTTAATGATCTGAAAGTTCTGGCAGTCTCAAGCAGGATGCAATAACCTCTCCTGCAGTGTCCTGTCTCCTCCCCTCCCAGCTCTCATGGTGCCATCCCAGCGCCAAGCAGCGAAATCACAAAGGAAAAGCCATTAGAGAGGCAGCAGGCCATTACACTTAGCTGGTCAAGGGTAATTACCCTAATTAAAACACTGGTAGAGCTTGTAAATAGAAACAAGTGACTTGCCAAAGAAAAATCCCCGAACAACCCCTCTGCTCCCTCTGTCGTGTCACTGGTCAGGGCAGGACCCGGGTCTGCAGCACCTCTGACTGTGCAGAGCCATCTGCCACGGGGACACTCCTGCAGCCACACCAAATGGAAAAATACCTGAGTTCCTGCAATGCCTTCCCAAGGAAACACTGTAAGAGAAAGCCTGAGAGTGCCCAAGAGCTGGGAGGAAACAATTCATGCCCCCATTCAGAGAAATTTGCTGGCCTCAGCAGCTTTGGTCTGGGCCAGGAGCGGGGCTTTGATGGACCCTGAGGGTCCCTTCCGACACAGGATATTCTATGATTTGGGTGCTGCCTCTCTTCACCCAGGCCCCACCCAAGGCATGCCTTTGGTTCTATTTCAAACATCTGAGTTCCTGGGGTAACTCAAGGCCAACACCTTGAAGCAATTTCTGCTGGAGTTTTCACCCTGTGAAGCCACCGTGGATCACCCTCATGCTTTGACAGAGCTGGGGTTTCACACCCAAGGCTGTTGGAGGACTCACGACTATGGATTTCACTGTGCTCTCAATCCCCTCCGTGCTGTGTGCTGTGGAAACACGAGGCATTGCTGTGAGCTCTGCAAAGCTCACAAATCCCCGCGACAAACCCTGCAGAATTTGGCTGCAAGCGCGCTGGATCCACAGCTCCTGTGAGAGCTGCTGCAGGAATATCTCCCCCCTCCCATGAAGGAAGGAGGAGCAGAGGGCTCTTTGCCTCGTGGCATCGCTCCAGGCGCTCTCAAAGCCTGCAGTGGTGTTGCTAAAGAGCCAGTGATCCAGGGCTGTAAGAGTTCTTGGCAAAGCCTGCGCTGGATGGTGCTGAGCCCGGGGGAGAGGAAAGGGCTGCTGTACTGTGCACAGAGCAGCCAGAGCCCAGCACAGCTCTCACCTGTGGCTCCCAGGGCGCTGACAGTTCCAGGACAGAAACCTTTCATCAGGGGAAAAATACATCCATTTTTCTTTACACAGAGGGGCCTTTTGTACTGGGAAAACAAGCACAGAAGACGAGAACTGGCTTGACACCGTCACCAGGCCAACAAAAAGACTGTGTCCCCTGAGGCAGACCCGACACTTACAGGACATGGAAGTGGGAAAGAAACGTCCACTCTCGGTGGCTTTAGCGAGGCTGTGCTGCAGGAGAGAGTGGCCACAAAATACCAGGTGTGGAAAGCAGAGGGCAACAGGGAATCACAGGCCATCCATCATTGCAGGTGCCCAGAACAAACCCCCCAGTGCTCCATGGGGGCAGCAGGGCACAGGGGCAGCGAGGGCCGGGTCACTGCTGCAGGAGCTGCTGGGGCATGTCCCAAAAAGCCTTTGTTAGGGCTCACAGGGACACGGGGACAAGGAGCCGGGTAGGGTTGTAATCCGACGCACTCGCATCTGGCTGGCACGCCAACAAGGAGTGCTTTCATCCCCGCGGGCAGGGCTGGAACCGCTGCCGCCTGTTTTTAACATTTTCAATTGCCCGCAAAGCCGAGGGGGCTGCAAGGCAGGAGCCAGCCGCTGCTCTGCACACGGAGCCCAGCCATTGTCCCCGAACAATGAGGGTCCCCAGCCAAGCGCCCTCCCAGGCTCCGGCAGCGCTGCGGATCGCCGCACAAACCCAGGAGCCTCCGGCCGGGGATGAGGGAGGCAGTGTGCTGGGATTTGCAGAGGTCAGTACAAGCAGCGTGGTACCTCTGTCTAGGATAAACCCTCTGGAGTTTTGGGATTTGCGCCTGCGAGGCAGATTCAGAGCTGAGAACTCGCTTCCTGCCACTCTGTCTCCCAGTTTGTTTTACCATCCCTGCCATACACTGATGCTCCTGGGAGAGCAGCCAGGGCTGGTGGGAGTGCAAAACACACAAATAGGGCATCTCCTTCTAAGAGGGGAAAAAATTCAGTTGTCTCTCCAAATGGACCAACATTTGCTGATATCTGTTACTGCAACAATTGGACAGTTTGAGCAATGAACTCTCCAAACCATGAACAGTTGGTAAGATGAAAAAAGCTCCCAGACCACTTGATGTAGGAGATGCATACCCTCAAAAGAAATCCATTTCTGCTCAACAAAAGCACTCCACCAAAGCAGGAGATGGCAGGAGCTGCCCTAAACCATAGCAGCACAGTCTGGCTCACAGCTATTGCTGCAGAGGGACCACTACAGTCCAACATCAAACCAAGGCTGCACAGCAGCTACTCCACAGCCAACCTGTAAAAGTGAAATTATGGAAGCACCAGGATTCACTTAAAAAAGTTAAGCTGCACCAGAGCAGCCGTGTTACCCAGCATTTTCCTACGCAAACCCATGCTCCACCTCCTGCCACAGGAAATTGCAATGTTTAAATACACAGGCATATGTGATTCCTTACTCGGATCACACAAGGCTTCAGTTACTGATGAAGGAAATGGCTGATGCAAAAAACCACAAACCCACAGCACTCACCATCAGAAATGGTGTGATACAAGCTGGCCTCTCATCCCATTGATTTTTAGGCAAGAAATTCTCTTTTTCAGCGAGGACTGACCTGTGATACTTCACAGGAATGCACTTCCCAAAGTGGATGAGCATTTGCACAATCAATAAAATGCACACAATCAATATCTCCCCAAAAAAGGGTCAATAACTGAAACAGGTATTAAGTTAGAAGTCACTCCTGCAACAACATTGAAAGGATTAAAACGTTATTCCCCTTATCCCTGTATTCTTCTCCTTCTCACATCACAGCAAGCAACTAACCTTCAGAGACCAAAGCAGAAAGAAATAAAGAAGCCAAGACCAAAGATCAACTGAGATTTTGACTTTGCAAATTCACAGTATCGACAGCACTGTCCTTGAGCACAAGCCCAGGAGTTGGGAGGGATGGGTTTATATCCAGCCTCTACAGAAACCCTCTCTGAACCTTACACTCTAAGCACTGCCGTGAGCAGGAATGAAGGACCCTTATTAAAATGAGAAGCTAGCATTTAGGAGTGTTAGTAAATAAAAAATTAGGACTCTTGGTAAATACAAATCCATAATGAAATGCCTGTGACAGCAGGTTAATTCACAACATCCACTTCTTTTGATCATGATTTGTATTTTCACACAGTTCCTAAAACTGACAGATTTTCCTCTAACACCCCGATATTTCAATTAAAACTGTTGTGAAATATCACTATACCTTTTTTTTTTTTTTTTTTTCCCAGAAATGAATCAAAATGGGGATCTTTCTCCACATTGTAACACCAAAGAAGATTTCAGTGTTTGCCAACAGGAACACAGTATGGGGTCTTAGTTCAGATGCTAAACCTACAAATGGAACACTTCTAGATTGATCCCAACATGTCCCACACTCACACTGCTGCATTTTGTGTTATTAATAAAAGATTGTTATTCATACATACAAATGTGTCCCACACTATTTGACCTAAAACATCATTTGGGTGTTGCAAATTGCTTGTCTCTTTTTAGACCACAACTTGCTCCCATTTCACACTGATTTGCAGGATATGGAAACCACAGGACATGTTTGAGAGCTAAGACAGAACAAACTGTAAACCTAGGAGGATTTATCACAAACCCCACATTTTCTACTGCTGTAGCCACTGCCTTTTTTCCTTCATAGTTGTTACTATTTGCCCATATATAATGGAAAGCGAAATACCCCCATTTTCTACTAGGCTTGTCTCCTGCCTTGGCGCATATTTAACCTGGCAAAGAACAGAATGAGCTGGTCACAAATGTGTGGAAGAATTAACTATTTTAAAACAGGTTCTCAGTGGAGAGCCCTGGCCCATTCATAAATGCAGTTCTAATTATTCTGCTGGAAATGATGATTTCCATTAGCTCCCATACCTACATGTGCCAGAGGGGCACACACTGCAGCTTTGAAATGACTAGACATGGTTGTCTCAGGTGTGTCTTGCAGCACAATATACAGAAAACTCAGATTTTCTCACAATTTTCTAAACATAACATACATAAAACACACATGCAAACATGCCACACTACCTTTGTCAAGACAGCCATTCAGTAACTCTGTTAGAAATACACATTAAACACTCCTATCAAATGACCACCATATCAAACCCCCTCATCTTTAACTCATCTAACCCAGACTGGCCATGGCAAATTACTCACATACACATTTTAAAGGCATGTTACAAAACCCCAGCATGAGGCAGTTCACATTGGATCTTCCAAACTTAATTTTGAGCCACAAGACAAACACTTTCAACATAATTATCACTACCATATGGGCAGCCCTGCTATTGTGCTGGTTCTAATTAGGATTGTATATGTTACACATGTTGAAAGAGTTTGCAAATATGTTTTGTGGTTGACAGTTAAGCTCAGTATTTAAAGTAATGTGAACTTTTGTATGTTTACATTGCATTTGCTGTAACAAATACATCATGTGCATAATAAACATACATATGTGCACATATACATGCATACACACTATTTTGTTTTAGCAAAATAAACATAAAACAGGTGTCAGAAATGTCAAAACTCCCAACCGGAATAAACACGTTCACCAAAAATTTAAATCCAATGCAGTCCTACTCAGCTATTGGCTTCTACAGACAGGATCCAGAACTATTTCCACTTTCTTACTAACATGCTTTATTCATTGGATATTGGGGTTTACATCTGTAATCTTGTACGTACTACTCACATTTGGAATTAACTTCTCCAAGAAGTTATACGTGTATCTATTGAGATGTAGTTTTTTGCCATCAAAAGAATGGTATAAGCAATTCAAACATAGAAAATAAAATCTGAGTTAAAATCTTGGAATGGTACAGCACAAAAGCCACTGGAGTAGATGCGTAGAAAGGCAACGTATCAACAGCACACAGGTAAAGAACAAAAATCAATCCTTTACAAGTACAAAGCCTGGGGCAATTAATTTAATTCTAAAACCTCATACAAATATGCCAGGCATGCAGCTGCTGTCTGTGAATTGCTAGCAGGGCTTTGGAACTCTGCTTTCCCAATCATTATTTTATTAGACGTGTGTACCTCTCCCTTTTGATTTGCAAGAGCCTTACAAGATGTAAGAGCAGTACACAGACACATTTAATTGCTAATGATACTGTGCTCTGTTTCAAGTTTCAGCATTAGCATCTCAAGGTAGAAGAGCATTACAACCCTTTCAAGCTTTAAAACCCACTTTTCACGTAAACACATTACAGCCTGAGCTTCCCTTTCGAGTCTTTTGTCTTGCTCTCACCCTTCAGTTCAAAGTCATAAAATAACAAGATATCTCAATATTAGATAACTCCTGATACTGCTTTGAAGCAAAGCACCAGACTCTGTTAATAACACACAGGCATCTCTGAGGACGACCTGCCTGCCTGCACAGGGGTAAGACACCACAGTTTTCACTTATTCAAAGAAACTTTTGAAGGCCATTTAAAAATGGATGGAATCAGTTGTCTCAATGCTCTTTGTCCAGGGCACGCTGCAGAGGGCAGGTGTGGGAGCTTTACATCATCTCTGCCCAGACAGATTCCATTGTCCCGCTGGGGATGGGAGGGAGCACAGGGCAGCCCCTGCCACACCTGACCCACAGGCATTCTCCCCAGAACAGAGCCGAGTACCCCCAGTGCTTCTCACACGCACAGGGATGCCATTCCAACCCAGCAGGATGCAGGCACACCAGCTGCAGTCCAGCTGGCAGAGCATGGATGTGCTGCAAGGAAACCACGACACTTCCAGAAGCAGAATTGTGTCCTTGATGTAGTAAAATTAAGTACTGATGCACACTTGAATGCACCAATTTAATCCTACCAGTCTGCCTGGAGGACCTGCCTCCACCATGCCAATAGGCTGAAATAAAAAGCTCAGCCTAACACATTAACTGTCAATCTCAGCTTTTCAGCTCATATACCCTATCATATTTAAGTTATGCTGGTTTGGCATTACACAATTATTTGCAACCACATTTGACTGATGAGGAGTAATCAAGATGGAGGAGAGGAGCGTGAGGTGCTTCCATGGTAAGACAGACTGCAATGTAAGCTTATTCCTTATTAGACAGCAGAGAATCAAGCAGGAGGGGAAGGTCTGTAGAAGGCCATGCTGTGCTGGATGTGTGTCAGGACTCTGCTCCTCATCACTAAAGAGGAACTGAGGGAGAAAGATGAGAAACAGCTATTCTTTACTTGTAGGAGTTACAGGTTTACTAAAGAGAGACCTGCCCTTCACCAGAGCTAGGGAAATCCTCTAAATGCGTGCAAAACAAGAGAAAAACATTCATTTCCATATCTCACTGCACTCCACAGAATTAGTTACTCCACTGGAAAAGACACAGTTCCTAACCTTCAGGTTAATCCATATTTATAATGAAGATGTTATAATTAGTGATCTCTACCACTCCCATCCAGCCATACTGAAACATTTCTACACTTCTTAGTCCATTAAAACATAATCACGGCTGAATAATACATCAGTAAGGCTGATCAGAGGCAAAATAGAGTTTGTCAGTTCTCCTGCTCCTAATCTGCTAGAGCAGTGTAACAGCGGCCAAACCTGTCGTATTTCACAGGACCCAGTAGAATTGTAATTCCCCATTTCAGCTGCTCTGATGGCTGGTGTTTGAGGTGATGACAAGGAGGAGTCACTGCTGCTTTTGTGAGCTTCAGTCATGTACAGTTAACACCCAAGGATGATTGTGAAGATGCTTAATGGGATCGTATCCCCTCTGCAAATTCCCTTGCACTTCACCAATTAGGTTTTAATAAGGAAAGTTTTCATGAGGTTCAGAGGAGGAGCAGGAGAACTCCAACAACTTCCTGGGCTCTGTCTGCTCCCCAGGACTTCCCTTAATTTCTGTCATTTCATGGCAGTGGCCCCTCAGGGTACTGAGCCAGGCTGTCACTCACAACAGACCACAAAGATTTTCCAACACCAAACCCTTCCTTCATTCTTTTCCACAACCACAAAAGCAATTAAAGCATTGCCATTCACACTCCCATTTTGGCCCCCCTGCTGACTACCCGAAAGAAGCAGGGGGCCAGTGACACCTTTAGAAGTGTAATTTGTTTCTCTAAGAAAGGTTTCTATCCCTGTATGAGAGGTTTTGACAAATTTGGTATTAAGTTTTACTGGATGTGGGAGAAGGATTCATCACTCACCGTGAGTCAGTTACAACCAAACTAGAGCAGCCAACAATAAAGGGGAGAAAGGCAGTACACAGATCTGCTTTTCTCTCACAGATCTTCTGTTTTCAAATAGAACCACAGATCGTTTGGGTTGGAAGTGACCTTACAGATAATTTAGTTCCAACCCCTCTGCCTAGGACAGGGAGCTTCCACCAGACCAAATTGCAACACAGAGCATCTTTGACTCTCAACAAGTCACAGCATCAGCCTCTTGCCTCTCACAATACACTCTCACTTCCAGTCCTGCCATCAGACCTGTGTGAAGGCTCTGAATGTTTTCAGACTCTCACTGTGTGGAGTCAAACAGCTGTTCTGCACAAGCAAAGCCAATAAATGCCACTTTGGTGAGATAAAAGAATAAACCCTGGAGCTCTGGTTGCAACTCTGATTCCCTGTCAGCTGATCCTCTGTTATCTGTCTGCCTTTTTCTTCTGCTTGTTCACGTGGCAGGAGGAAGCCAGCAGTGACCAGTTAATATCTGATCAAAACTGGAATCTGCTGCTTGTTAACTACAAAAGCAGAACACACCCCAAACCTTTCCCCCTAAACAAGCATTCTTTGCCAAGGGCAATAAATCACAGAATCACAGAATGGTTTGGGTCTGAAGGGATCTTAAAGCCCATCCAGTGCCACCCCTGCCATGGCAGGGACACCTTCCACTGTCCCAGGGACACCTTCCACTGTCCCAGGGACACCTCCCACTGTCCCAGGCTGCTCCAGCCCCAATGTCCACCCTGGCCTTGGGCACTGCCAGGGATCCAGGGGCAGCCACAGCTGCTCTGGGCACCCTGTGCCAGGGCCTCACCACCTCCCAGGGAACAATTCCTTCCTAATATCTAGTGTACATTTCTTCTCTTTAAGTTTTAAACAATTCTCCCTTGTCCTATTGTTACCTGCTCATGTAAAAAATCTGTTTTATATAAGCATGCTTTAGGCACTGGAAGGGGCTCCAGAGTCTCCCTGGAGCCTTCTCTTATTCAGGCTGAACACTCCCAGCCTTCTAATCCATTCTCCAGAGCAGAGGAAGAAAATAAAAAAGGAAAGAAATGGAGAAGAGAGGAAAGCAGCCAGCCGGGCCTGTGGAGCTCATTGCCGCAGTTCCGCGGCGCGGCCCGCAGGGGGAGCCCCAGCGCCGCCCAGGAGCCGCCCGGCCCGGCCCGGCTGCCCCGGGCCCTGAGGGGAAGCGGCGGCGCTGGGAACGGCCCGGGGACACCCGGCAGGGAGAGGGCCAGAGCGGGGAGAAACCTTCCCTGGGAGCGGGGCAGGCCCGGGCACTGTGAAGCTGTGCCCGCCCCTGGATCCCTGGCAGTGCCCAAGGCCAGGCTGGACAGGGCTTGCAGCAGCCTGGGACAGTGGAAAGTGTCCCTGCCCATGGCAGGGGCTGGGACAGGATGGGCTTTAAAGTCCCTTCCAACCCAAACCCTTCTGGGATTCTACCATTCTATGGATGGTATATTCTTGTTAAATAAGGAGAAGAGAGCGGGAAAGAGGAGCAGGTTACACAGAGGTATGAAAATGGTGAAAGGTCTGGAGGGGCCACACAAGGAGCAACTGAGGTCAGTTCAGCTTGGAGGGAAGTGAGACCTCACTGGGGTGTGCAGCTTCTCCTGAGGGACAGCTCCCGTCTCTGCTCTGTGTGACAGGGACAGGACCCAGGGAAGGGCTGGAGCTGGGCCAGGGCACGGTCAGGTTGGATTTTGGGAAAGGTTCTTCCCCAGAGGGTGCTGGCACTGCCCAGGCTCCCCAGGGAATGGGCACAGCCTGAGGCTGCCACAGCTCCAGGAGCTCCCAGGGATGCCCAGGGTGGGATTGTTGGGGTGTCTGTGCAGGGACAGGAGCTGGACTGGGTGATCCCTGTGGTCCCTTCCAGCTGAGGATATTCTGTGAGCAAGAAAGCCAAAGGATGGGGGAGGAGTGTTTTCCCAGCCTTAAGGATTGCTTTCAACTAGAGAAGTCACTACGGAATGTTGAGACATTCTGCAGAGATCAGCTGGTGGTGGAGAAAACTGGCTGCAACTCCGAGTTAATGCCAAGGGCCCCAAGTGCCCCAGCACAGTTACTGGTGGAAACACATCCTCCTCCCTGCTCTGCAAGCCCACAGACACTCTGGGAAAATTCTTTCATAAGCACAAGCATGCTTTGTGTTGATGTAAAAGAGCAAGCAACAGTTTTCACAAGAGTTACAAAGTCTTGCCTAAAAATAAAAATTAAATTCTTTCAATCATAGATAAAAAGGGCTTTTAAATTTATTTTATACATATAAATATAAATATAAATAAACAAATATACATATATATATATATAATTTAAATCCTATTTATTTGCTTTTTATCTCTTTCTAACCTAAACCCATCCCTTTTAGCACAAAACTTCAATTAGGACATTAAAAAATGAGAGGGAAGTCAAAGTAGTACTTAAAATTGATTATCCAAATCACTGAAGCAAGTCAAACATTAAAAATATTGTAAATAATCAGAATTGTGTAGTGTATTGAATGCACAGATATGTCAAAGGGCTGACTGCCCCCTTCCCCACGTGTGCCAACACAACTCTCATCTGCTATCAGCAAAATCTTCCCAAGTACTTTAACGACCACTCCTTCCTAAAAAACCTTTCTAGATAGAACATGAAAAAGAGGTTCTTCATTTCGCCTAACAGGCTGTAGCAGTCCCAGTTCAAGGGTGAAAGGAAGGACAGGGAGAAAATTGCCTTTCCCTTCCAATCCAAGTCAAACATGTGAAATGTATTCAAAGCAGCTTTTTGCTGCAGCTCCTATGCTGGCAGTGCCCTGTGCACTGCAGGGCCAGGCAGTGCCTGCAGGAGTGCCTCCCTCTCTGCTCCCTCCACAGCTCAGCATGAACTCCCCGGCCTGAGCCCTGCTCTGGCACAGCCCCAGCTCCCCAGAGCCGTGTCACACAGCTCCTTCCAGTGCTCCTTCTCCCACAGCACCCCCACGCCATGCTCGGGATGGTCCAGGCAAGGAGCTGAAGGAGAGCTGTGAGAAAGACCCGTGCATCTCCAGTTCTCTTTGTTTCAGGAGAACCTTTTCCTTTCGTTGTGCTTGGCTCCGAGTCTCTGGTTCTATCTTGCGTTTCACACTTAAGGAAACCCAGCCAGGCGTGCCAAATACTACAAGGTTTTCTGTCAAAACTTGGACAAGCTGAAAAGTTTTACATTCTTTTAACCGTAAACCTTAAAGCAACTCAGATTTTTATTTTACTCACAGCTCAGGTTTGAGTGTTCTGTGACATTTGGCCAACCTGGCTTGAGTTTTCTGTTTGAGGTTTCACTACAAACTCCTAATTCCAGAACAGAGTAATTAATACTTTTATTAATAGTATCTGTAGTAAAAGATTATAGGACTTGGAAGAATGACTCTGAGTGCAATTTGCAATCTGCCCAGCAGACTACATGCAGTCCAAAAAGGAGATCAGTCCTCTAATTCAACTTCCAAAGCTGTGTGCTAGCAAAAAAGCAAAAGTCTTTGGAGACCCAACTGCAGGACCATTCCCTCAGCTGGCCTCAGCAGTGCTTGTTCTCCACATTACAGCAACAGCCCCAGAGCAGACCCCAAGGAACTGCAATGGATGGTGGTTTCTGTTCCCAGAAATGACTCGCTCAGTGTGACACAACAGTTTGGGTTGGAGGGCCCTCGGGGGTGACCTCATCCAAGCAAGGCTTATTCAGGAGAGATCCGGCTGCACAGGGGAGAGGTGGCTGGTCCAAGGATAGAGATCCCACAGCCTCTGGACTGAAGGGCCCTGCCTGCCTCCTTGGCAGATCTGAGCACAGCACTGGGCTCTGACCTTCCCAGCTTTGTGTTGCCCGTGCTCCTCAATGCTCCTCTGCTGGCACTGCACGCGAGAGCCAGCATGGAACCACAGTGCGGGGACAGACCACACTCAGCCGAGTAAAGATGCCAAATCTGGAATTTCTGCTGTCCATTTCCCTCATTTTCTAGTCTGCCCCAAAATATGATGATGCTGTAGAGCCTGAAGATTAAATAGGAGCAGTAAGTGGTGGCACCCTGCAGGCTGGGCAGCAGAGAGTGCAGAACACTTCTGAAGAAGGAGCTGCCAACGCTCTGCCAGGTGGGCTTGGACTGTGGCAGCCACTCAGCTGGGTATCAGTGGGACTGGTAGCGTGAGGAACTGCTACACAGGCTTGTTATAAAGCTGAAATGTTTTCATTAACACAAGCGAGCAGAAGTTAGGTTAATAATCTGAACACACTGACAGATGTTCAGCAAACACTTGGCATTGCTGCAGCCAGAACAAGAAAGAATTCAGTGTTGTCTTGGAACAGCCTGCAGAACAACACAAGGTGAAGCAGCAAAGCTCTGGTACCAGCTTAGACACATGAATACACAGAAAAGCCAGGCTCTCTCCTAGCACAGGCCCAAGAGGCACCAGGATTCAACTCAACCCTGTGTGCAGGCCTGAAAATTTTGCAACTCACAGAAAAAGAGATTTTACTTCCAATAAGTAAACAGCACTACAGTGGGGGCAAGGAGCAGACTGCTCCTGCAGAAAGGAAAGTCTCCACTGCTTTACATTAAATTGGGACATCTCCTGAGTTTTGTCTTAAATTCAAGTTCAAGTTCAATCCCAGGCAAGTTCTAAACACAACAAAGGACTCTTACACCCCTCAAAATGTCATTACTTTATAGAGACACAGGATTAGTAAAAATGAGGAATTTGGGGCAAACAGTGACATGAATGCATTCTGGTCAAAAAAAGCTAAAACTCACTAAACTCTCATTCCACAGTTGATAGAAAAGCTCAGGGAACACCATGTGTGAGAAGTTCCATCAGGATCAGGGAACTGGAGATGACTGGACAGCACTGACCTCATTACTGATGGTTCCTGGATGCTTTGGGGTACTGTGTTGGAAAGCTTCAGATGAATACACTGGTTTGGGGTTTTTTAATGTGTTAACACTATTCACAAGTGTAAGGGAAATAGCAGGATCTAAAGCTTGTAAATGAGCTACAATCTTGGAGGAGCTAAAGATTAGATCGACCTGTGTTGCATCACTTTACAAGTTAAATATTTTTCTTAAAGTGCTAATCCAATCCAAACAAGGGTTTGATTCTAAATTAAACAAACTCCACTTTTATTGGTATTAACAAAAATATGCAATGCTAATTTCAGCAGGCAAGCACTAACAAGAGCAGCTATGCAGGCTGTGCTTTCTCCAGGGCAAAGAAGGAAGGACATTAACTTCAATTTCCTTTTTTCCAAGCAAAATGCATTATATTACAAAATCCACTGTGAGGTTCATTTAAAAAAAAAGAAAAAAAAAACAACAAAACACCACAAACCCTGAAACAAACAACAAAACAAACCCCCAAATTTCCTACACACCCATGTTTTTAAAGAGTCTTTAAAAAAACCCCAATTTTATTGCATCTCCACTTCTGATTCAATTTGCTGTCAAAGGTCATGAGCTAAAATATACAGTTTACGCTAAAAGCAGGAAGCAGGCTAAGTAATTGAATAACACTAGGAAATGGAAGAATACTGCCATTTTCCTAATGGATATAGTACAAGGTTTACTCTCTCCAAATTTAATTCTAGGAGCTCCTGTAGTAAGGGCTTTATTTTTCTTCAGCTTGAATTTTAGCCTGCAAGGTTTAAAGCAAAATCCTCATGCAATCAAAAGAACAAAATACCACAGCAGCTTTATTTTCTAACAGACAAAGATGATCATTTCTGCAGGAAAGAGAAACCCCCCATCAACACTGTCTGAAAACAGAACTGGCATAGCAGGTTGGCTGCTTAATATACATGGGCTGGAAATAATTCTACTAAATCAGAGTTCTGAATTATTCATGAAAAACAGATTTTCATGATTTAAATTAGAAAGACTTAAAATTACAACCCTTGCATTGCTATTGATAGGTAAGATCTCTTTCCCCCTAAGCGATGTTACAGTCTCATACAGCTCCACTCCTGGAAATGCTTTATGATCAGTGTAAAACAGTATAAAAATCTCCTGACACTCACTCCTTCTGGAAACAACACACCCTCTGGTATGTGCTTTAGACCAGTAATAGCCCACCAGTAATGATTATATCAAAATACATCATTATGATAATGAATAAAGTTTGAAGGGATCGTTTCCAGTATTTATTGCATATTAAAGCACAAGTTCATTAAAAACACTGGAAGCACAAGCCTTAGTGCTGCAAATAAAGTCTTTCCATCATGGAAAACACTGCACTTCTTACAGGAAGCATCAGACCACAAATCTGACTTCAGATCTTTCCAAGGCATTTTGTAATGATACACAGCCCAGCCTCCCTCCCTGCACAGTTACTGATTTATAAAGACAATGCCATTAATAAGCTGAAGGCTTGCATTGCTTCCTGGGAGCTGCTATCCAGTCATTCCACACAAATCCACTCAGCTGCGATGGCTCCAGCGCTTTGCACGAGAAATTATTAATATTCATTCATCACACAGGTACAACCTTTCATCTGGAGATCTCCAAACTCTGCACAAATTCTCCAATTAAACCTATCTGCCTTGATTAGGAATTGGTAGACAAGTTCTTCCTGATTAAACACCATTTCCATGAAGGATGAACATGGGGCATGCAGAGCCCAAGGCGGGTCCCGGGGCAGCTCCAGCCCGGTACCACAGCTGTGCCCCTCGCAGGGGTGACATCTGGGCACTCACTGACCACCTGGCAGTGCCATGCAGAGGCTGCTCCAGGCTTTTCTACACTCTAAGAGTATTTTTTGTAAATCCTCAGCCTGAGCTACAGCTCCAATGTTAATGGCAACAGCACCTGAACTGAATTGAGTAAGTGCAGCTCAGGCTGGGCCAGAATCCAGAGCAGGACCAGAGGAGCAGCTGGGATAACCCAGCACCCAAAGGATTCCTTAGTAACAGCTTCTGTGGGCTAAGGCTGAATCCCTGCTTCTTGAATCTTTTCCTTTGATACAGGAGATATGGAAACTCACTCCTTTTCCAGTTAGCAGGATCAGTCCTCAGCACATCATTCTGTATCATCAAGAGAAGTGAAGACAACCAGTATCAAGTCTTGCAAACTGAGAGCATCATGCCACCCAAATATAGCTTTTATTTGACAACACAACGCTAAGTCATCAGTATCCTGTCATTGCCTTCTTCAGAACCAAAGCACAGAGCACTTGTCTGGATATTAATTTATTTTCTTAAACATAGGAGCTATTTTCCTTCACCTAGCAAGCCCTATTGAGCAGGTTATATAATTAACATCAAAGCAATTTGAATGCTGCTTGACTTGCTAAAAGCTGGTAAACAAGCAGGAAGCAATAAGGTGCTTTACAAGAAAAGAACATGTGTTGGGAGGAGGGGAGACAATAAAACATTAAACAGATTGATTAGTGATTTTAACAGAATTTCCATTTTTATTAACCCTCTGTGTGCTCTGTGCACTTGATTTTTATGTCATTTATAAAAAGTAGATTTTTTTTGTTCAACTAGATCAGAGAAAAAGCTGTTCAGAAAAAATGATGAGCATGGTTGGCAAAAATAAAAGTACCATGGAGAAACTTCACATGTCAAATATCTGCTGCTTCCACTGGCTAGGATAAAATCCACCTGCTTTATGATTGAAATATTTTTATTAACATATTTAGAAAAAGCCAAGCTGAAATATCAAGGAAAGGTATCAAACTCAGCTTCCAGTTCTAAACCCATTCTTAGCTGTATTATTTTTACTGATTTAAGGACTAGAGCCTGGGGACAGGGTTAGTAGGGCAAGCTGGGCGTAGACCTGACAGCATTTTATGAGCAAACTTGGGGGTTTCCTCTCTTGTTTCTCTGTTCATGCAGAAAAGAGTTGCATGAGAGGGAACTCGATTCTTCTTTCTTAAGCCCATGGGTCCTTCACAACCTTCCATCACCTGGGAAAGGGACACAGGACAGGAACTCTGAGGTCAGTGACTCAATCTTTGGTGTCAGAGACTGGAATGGCTTTTTTTATGACCTAAATCATCTTGTGCCTGCAAATCAAATTTGTTCCTGCTTCCTTCTCTGACAATTTCTTGCAGGATCTCAGCAGGCTTTGGGTTGAAGGCTTAACTTCCTGTACTGGTTTACACCTCTGTCATATTTTGTCAAACTTTACCTTAAATAGATCTGAGATGTCTCAGGATGTTCACACATGGACAGATCTAAAAAGACTGACACTGTATTCCTGTGTCTTCATTTTGCTGGACTACAGAGAGCACAGTCTTCTGGTGCCTTCCATGCTAAGAGGAATTTTGATTAAACTGCAATAGCAATTTGTCTTCAACTGGAGAAAGTGGAGACTTGCATTTTCTTAAAGCAGCTCCCTACAGCTCCCAGAGCCCAAAGGAAGGCAGACACCAGGGAAGCAGCTATGGCCAGGGACAGGCTAAATCCAGGTGAAGCTCCAAAACTCCACGATGGCCCCCTCAAGCACTGCAAACCATGAAAGCAATCGTGTGAGCTCCATCCTGGAATTTCACAGGGATTTACTGCACACTGCCATTCCCCTGCCCTCAGCTTCCCACTTGTGCTAAATCCCAGCCCCAAACGCAGCTGTTCAGACCCAGGGCAGTCACAGCCTCCCTCTGCATCCGAGGGATTGGAATGAGCCAGCTGTAAAAGCAGGAGTGCTGCCTTTACTCTGCCAAGAGACAGAAAACCAGCCCACTTAGCCAACTCAAGCACTGCTTTTTCCCTTGGGAAGGGAACAGTTCCTCTCCCTGCTGTTCAGGGACACTTTGGAAGTGTCCTTGCACCCTGTTCAAAGCCATGGCCTCAGTCTGTGCCCATGGATTACAGCACTCAGGAGCTGGACCCAGGGGTACAAAAGCCTGAGCAAGAGTTTAAGCATCAAGAGGCTGATACTCTCCTGTGGGTCCTCCAAGCAGCTGCAGTGGAGCACCAGCCCCACTGCCCCCTGCAGCAGCCCCTGCTCCTTGCAGCCACCAGCAATGCTGCAAACCCACCCTGTGCTGCTGGGACCCACAGCCACAGCCAAATCCATCGCTCCCATGCCTCCTGCCCTGGTGAAAACTGAGTTTGTAGAGGAAAAAACAAGAATCAATGTAACTTCTACAATCTAAATTTTCATAACAAATGTGAGGATGAACTTCTGTGCTTACAGTTAATCTACAGGCAAACCCATGGGTTAGAAGTCTTGGCCTAAATTTATTTCTAGAATACAAAAAAAAAAAAAAAATTAAAAAGTTCTGGATGAGTTCCTTTTTAAATTAAAAATGGTCACTTTATTATGCTGTCTTATAATACTTAAGCTAGCATTTAATTTATCTCCAGGCAGACTCAGTCAAAATTAATTTTTTGTTTAATTCCTTACTGGTAACACGCATGGAAACTTTTAAGACAGCAATTGATTGCATTGAACATTTAAAATATGGTTCACTTCCTGGCACATTTAACAATCATTTAAGTATTCAATTAAAGTAGGATGCCAACATTAAAAGAAAAAAGATAATCCTGAGAGACAATAGCTGCTCTGTGCACAAGAAATTATTATTTTTAACCAAAATTCTCAAGATAGCTAATTGATTAATATAATTAGGTTAGCCCAAAAGTGACTGTTTCTAATCTCCTTTTTTTTCAGTTGGAATTTGCTGGGAGTTTGTGTCACACTGGGTGGGTGAGGCACACAGGGTCACTTCTTCTGCCATGGCATTACCTGGTCAGGTGACAGCGTGGTGACATCTCTGCAACTCTGTCTCAGAGCAAACTGGAGCCAGAAGACAAAGTGAGATGCAACAGGGCAAAGCAGAGACAGTGGCAATATTTGCATTAGAAATAAAAACATGCCAACATTGCTCCTTTTCTTGCAAGCCAGATCACACCCAACACAACCGCAAGGGCAGGCTGCAAGCACAGGAGGCAAAGAAACCCTTCCTCTGCCACAGCCCAGGGGTGATCAGCTCCCACCATCAGCTTCAGAGAAATGGGGGAGAGTTTAATATGCCACTGCTTATTCCTATGTCCAGATGTGCCCTGAGCTCCTCCGTGCCCCTCCTTGGATGTACAAGCCGCAACACCCAGAAGTATCACAACAATCACAGACAGCATGTCAGGTGCTAATGGCCATTCTGAGTCCTGTTAAGGGACAATCCACACTGCCCAACAGCTGATATTTCATCCACAGTGGCCAGACACCAGCCTCTAAGCAAGTTTTAAGCTTGTATTGTTCTGTGTCTGCACCTGGGGTCTCTGTGCCTGCGCTGGGGCTGAAGCTGCTCACGCACAACAGGCTCTGAGCTGGGCAGTGCACACAGCAGCACAGACAGGATCAAACCAGCACACCAAATACAGTGGTTCTGAGGCTGACATACAGGCATTGGCTACTTCAGCAGCAATAAACAATATCTGGGTAGAGTTCCTCTTACCTTTGGGCACAAACATTCATTCACAGGACAGGGGCATGGCAAAAACAAGGCCCTTTTCTTCCACCTCCATCAGCCCTGCAAGGGAAGCTCTCCATGGAGAAGCCATTTTGAGTCCCTGGGACTTCCCAAAATGTATTTTTAAGCCTTCTAGCAGGGATAACATCCTTAGTAATCAATTTGACTCATGATTACTATTTCAAACACAGGCTCATACCCAGACGAAAAAAGCACACTTACATGGCAATATATACAGAACAATAACATTGCCAGATGGTATAATACTGAGCAGAATTAATTTCACACATGATGTTTTCAAGGTGTTAAAATATGTCACAGCTTCTGCTAATAAAACATCTTCCTCTTCCCTCCTCCTTTTAAGAAAACGCTCCATTCCCACCAGCCTGTATTTTACATTATATGTGTTTCCATCCTGATAAGGGCAGCTGATTGCTTGCAAACCTAATTACAGTCAAATGAAAGTCTTTCAGAACCATCATTAGCAATTAGGACCTGCTGGATTTGCAGTGTATCATTTAGAGAGGTATAATTCAATAGCTTATTGAAAAATTGCAGGTGAAACCGGTGATTATGGGGGGGGGACGCCGGTGACACGTCCCTGCAGGCAAACCTTGGGTGGAGTGGCAGCTCCCCGAGCCCTGCTCGGTGTCTGCAGGGTTTGTTCTGCCTGAGCCCGAGCCCAGGGCAGCATCCCGGGACCAGCTGTGCCCTCCCCGAGCCTGCCTTTGTGTGTGCTCTCCTGGAATCCAAAGTGCCCATTCAGGAGCTCGGGGAAGCCGTGGGGGATGTGCAGCGCGGAACAACAGGAGCACGAAGCCACACACATCATTTTTCAGTCCTTTCTGCAGAGAACAACAGTCTTTTCTGTGCCCATTGAGCTCAATTATATATTATCAGGGCCCAGAAGTTGTTTGGATGCTTTGGAGCAGCTGGGTGCCTTCACAGATGACGCACTGGATACGGTGACTGCGGGTTAAATGCAGCTGGAGATTTCTGTGGCCTCTGATCAGAGGCAAACAGCAGTCGAGAATCACAAAATGCTTGTAATTCAAGCACTGTTTGTCACCCACGGCGGTTTCCAAACGGGAAACGAGCAGGGGACTGAATGGCAGCCCAGCTTTCAGCACATGCTCCCACACAGCCAGGAATCCACACGCTGTGCATGTGTGAAAATAAAGTGTGGGTCCCTGCCAAGGGTGAAATTACCAACTGGCCAGCACGGAGCACTCAGCATTTCCACTGCACAGGTGGACTGGAAAAACTGAGCTGGACATCAGCAGAGGCAGAGGATATTCACTCACAGAACCTGCCCCCTCCTCTCTAGGTATCCCCCTCTATTTGCACACCATGTGTAACATTCACCCCTCAAAAACCCCACACACCTCAGCCTACACCTCTGCAGAGCCTCACCTCTTCATCCCTTCCCCTTTTCTATCCTACAAAGGCTTCTCAAAGCCCAGATCTACCCATCCCCTTTATCACATGAGCATCTTGTCCCACTGTTTTTCTGTACCCACTCATGCTGTGATGTAACATCAAAGCACAGTTACCCAGACATGGCCCTTTCTATCCTTTCAGAGCTGTAATCCAATTTTTTTTTCATAATTTCATGGGTTATTTTTCAAATTAAATGTTGTTTGATATGCTAGATTAATAACCAGTGCTTTGACTGACATGATACCAGCACAGTTTTGTTAAACCAGTGGCCCCTGCAGGTCCTGCTGCTGGTGACATTTGCTGTAGGTGCCTTCAGACTTTTGGCAACACTGGCACAGAATCAAACCACGCTGTGTACGTTGCAGCACAAACAGCAAATCCACGCATTTCAAAGTGGCTGCACTAGCACTTTGAATCTGAAAAAACCCTAAACCAAGCAACTTCTCCCTTTACAGACAGAATGGGAATATTATCTTCCTTTCCATCAGTGTGTGGCCATATCCCTGCTGACTGATCCTGGCTGGTACTACTCCCAAGGCAGGTGAGTTTGTACCACATTCTACCAGTCAGTACTGATGTTTCCTGTCACTTCATCCAAAGCCAGACCTCCAGCAATGAAAACCAGCCCAAAAATCCCACACACAGCTTCCAATCCCCTGGGTTGCCCCGCACGAGGTAGTTTCACAGCCCAGGTTCCTTCCTGATCTTCAGAGGATTCATAGTCACTGAAATCCACTGGCTGCCAGTCAAGGAATCTCAAATCCCAGCAGCTATGTTCAAGGAGGTTCAAGCCTTTCTCACCCACTCCGGGTGATGCATGCTGTAGGCAGGATTTCCAAGGTGTCTGACCTCACACTGCACAAATATATCCCCACTTCTTCCCTTGCACAGTTACAGCAGGGAGCCCAAGAAATGAAACAGTTCTCCGTGGCTGTGTATCGTACTTGGAGCTGCTACGGCACTCCCGGAGCCCACCCACAATTTCATTTTCAATTAGCAGCTCTTAGAAAAGTAGTAATGAAAGCAGTTGCTAAAGAGCACTCAGATGTCATTGAGAGCCTGCAAACCCAAACTGTAAATAGCACATTGTAAATGGCTTGTCAGCACAGCCAGCTCTCCCCGGGATCACAGTGCCGGTGACAATCCAGCCCATCTGCTCCGCTGCCCGCCCGGTGCCACCGCAGCCCGGGGAGCGGCCACCGCCTCCCGCTGCCGGAGCCGCGTGTGCAGGCAGGGCTGGGAGCCCGAGGCAGCCACCCTGACCGCAGCACAGCTCAGCACACGAGCATGGCACCCTCTGCACCCTGCTCTGCTGCACCACGAGCACCCCTGCACCACGGGATGAGTGTGCTGGCACTAAACCAACACAGGGAACCACCTGGTGCTCCCAAGTGACAATGGCAGGGGACAACGATGGCAGGGGACAACGATGGCAGGGGACAACGATGGCAGAGGATAATGATGGCAGGGGACAACGATGGCAGGGGACAACGATGGCAGAGGACAACGATGGCAGGGAACAACGATGGCTCTCCAGATCAGCCACCCAAAGACTCAGCAGTGTTAAGTTTAAGATGCATAGATTCAGTGTGAGACTGCCAAAGGGATCGTGGACTTAATTCTGAGAAGGAACAGCTTCAACACTCCCCTCTCTCCCTCCCCTTAAATTGATTCATGTAATGGACTACGAGGTGAAAGCCAATGGTTTATAACACTTGTAGCTGGGGACTGCCAGAGTCAGCAGTGTATCTTCTGCTGCTGTTCTTCCCATTTTGCCTTTATCTCATTACAATTTACCTCCTAATTCATTTCTCCATTGTGAGTTTTCTTCCCTCTATTTATCATCCACGTCCTATTTATTACCATTTGTCTCCTTCCCTGCACTCCTGCAGGATCTGGGATTGGGATTTGATATTCTGGAAGTGTCTCTGGAATCAGGTGGCAAAGGCAGAGCCCAGCAGCCTCTGGCTCTCGTGCACACATGAGCCAGCCAAGGCAGGCCTTGCCCAAAACACAGTGCTGGTTTAGAAGCATATCCAGAGATGATCTTCTTCTGCAAGAAGATGCAAGAACCTCCCACCAGATGAAGAGAAACAGTGAAGGAAATGGTGGAGGTAGTAAAAGTCGAAGACTTCTGCTCTTTCCAAATCACACATCCATTGAACAAAGAGAAATGATCCTTCCCCCTCATTATCAAAATACTCTCAACCCTCCTTCTGCCCTGAAAGCGCATTGTTTCCTGGTATGGCCCACTGTGCTCAGACCTCGAGGAATAAAATCTCATTAAAACCCATTAAAAAATGTTTGCCACCCTTTTACTAGTTTAAAAATGTTCACTTTAAGATTTCCAAATGATTTTTACAGAAAGCATATAAAAACATGCCATCACCAATTAACGTAAAGGAAATTAAATTTAAAACGCTGGAGAAATATTCTGATGAGTCTTATGTTTGCTTAACGCCAACTAAAATTTCCTTGAGGCATTTAATAAGTACATTTATAAAAGCTCACAAAGCAGAGTTCAAAAGTCTTCTCGCTAGTAAAATATGAGCCTTAATTAACCTACAGTTTCACATTTTCTGGATTTCAATAAACCTGTAGGCATTTCAGCAGAGCTGGATAAATACCTGCATGAATACTGCAAGGATTTTCTCTGAAAAACTAATTAGCAATGCTTTCAATAGCTGACTTCAACTAAATCTGCTTGACAAGAGAGCTTCATACCCTAAATCCTGCAGTGAGAGTTACTTCCAGCAGATAACAGATTTCACAGGAAAGCATATCCAACAGGCCTGTCAACCACTGGAAAAGCTATGAACAAGATCTCCAGGTATAAAACCTTTCCCAGCAAGGACACACTGCGGCCAAGGTCTTATGTGACAGCTCTGAGATTGCATCCTGCCATCCAGTTACAGTAATCACAGGTGACAGCTCAGGATTCCCCCAGGGACAGGAGAGGCAGGATAAATTGTTTATGTATCAAATATAAAGCCCTAATACAGCAAGGACACTGTATACATGCAGAAGCCTCCTGAACTTTGAGTGCTCCAGACACTCCTGCTGTGTCACACACAAACCACAGTGGCCCCAGTTGTTGGCTCACTGCCCTCTCAGAAGGCTGGCAAGCAAATCTACTTCCCCTTCAGGAGCCCAGGGATTCAGTGGGATGGACCTGGGTGGGGAAAGCAACCCAAGGTGTGCAGCCACGAGTCACTTGGGGAGGAAAAGTGTAACATGGTCAGAAAAAAACATGCTGAGAACTTATCAATCTCCTCCTTCTTTTGTGCTCTTCACCATTTGTCTTGAAAGAGGTCAGAAAACGCTTACCCAAAACTCTTTCTTTTCCACGACATCTTTTTTCCATGTTAAGTGCCAAAGCTGTATATGTTTGCCAGCACCTACACTGTTCATAAGACTTAAATGTTCTTATCTGAGGAGCTCTACCCCTATCAAGTGTATTACATTCATATTGAGCAAGATACTTTATTTCATCTCAGCCTTATGCCTTAGGAATTAAGCAGAGTACTCAGATTTATCAGTTCAAAGGAAAAGCATTTTCCATGACATCTGTCAACTCAATACCTTCCAAGCCAATGCATATTCATTCCCAAAAACACCACCTCACAAATAATCTCCATCAGCAGGGAGGCCAATTTCCTTCACAGATGAAATTCTGGGCAGAAAGGTTCCACCTGACATTAGGCCCCACTAATCACAGAGAGTTCACAGTGCACACAGTCAGTTCTGCTGCCCAAAGCAGACACATCTGACAGACCAAAGCAGAGCAGAGACCACAGAGCTGAACACAGGAAACAGTCAAGGAAACACAGCAGCCTTCAATATCTACTGATAGTGGAATCATTGCATCAACTGTCCTGAAGAGTTTTCCCAACCCTCTTTTGAAATACCAAGTGAAATTAAATCAGAAGAAACATCTTTAACAGCTGGTAGTGTGGAACAGGCATTTTACAATTCCTTTGCTCTAAAAGGTACTGTATAATCTCCTACTATATTCCTGTATACAGTTTAACATACAGGCTTCAGAATTATCATGAAAACCTATTTCTTTCCAGCTTCTCTAGCTCTGCATATCAACATTGAATACAACTCAGCATACTTGTCATCCTTAATGTTCCTTCCATCTCCCTGAACTCACAAAATGAGAAGCAGTGAATTCTCACTATTTGCTACAAGTTTCTCTGCAAAGCAAGGTTTGGTTTGCACTAAACAAGGATGAAAACTGATTCCATGAATATCAACCATCCCCATTAAACGTTTAAATTACGATTCAAGAGTCATTAATATCATTCAAATACAAGCAAAAGCTGACCTAGTCACTACTACTATTATCAGCATCATGGAAATCACACCTGTCACGCTTTCTTCTTTGAAAAGCACAACAAACACAACACTGCACAGTCATGAAGACAAATCCAGTGTTTTCAGCCTCAAACTTTGCAATCCTGGACGTTGTCTGCTCACTTCCACCACTCTTGGGAAGGCAGAGGTTCTTGCTTAGGGCGGGTGATCAGTAACCCAGGGGAGCAGACAGCAGCACCACTGACACCTCACAAATGAGCTCCTCACACTCTAATCAGTCTGAGAGCTTTGCCTTGATTAACAGCTGCCCTTCTTGCAATTGCCTCAGCTCACCCTGGATGTTCAGAGGGCTCTTCTGCTTCTAGGTACAAAGCCTGAACACAAGAAGTTCTTTACAGGACAAAGTTGGCCTTGCAATCACAGAGACCCCATTTGTTTGCCGTGACAGTCTCACAGCCAGCCTGTGGAAAGCTCTTCCCACCTTTCCACATTTATTCATCAGATCTGCATCAATGCACCACATGCTCTCCCTCTCAGCCCACTCTGCCAGCAGCAGGACACCGCACCATGTCACACCGAGAGCCCGAGAACAAAACAACCACAAAAATATTAAAATAAACGATCACACAAAATGAGAAATCAGCTTCTACATACCATGAGCCACCGGGCAGAGCCCTCCCTCCCCGCAGCAGGAAACTTGTGTCCCACCTGTCTGAGGCCCTTGGGTAATTTCTTCCTTTTGCCAAGGTGCTGGCACAGGTTGCGGTCATTTTCCCGGTCGGAGCTGTACTGGTGCTGGTGGAGCCTGTTCTTTTTTGGCAGGTATGACAGCCCATTGGTAAGTGCTTCCCGTTTCTTCTTGGCCAGAGGGTTCTGTCGCTTCTCCACACGTTCCTGAGGTTTCAGAGCTACGTCCTTCTGCAGAGGGAGGAGAAAAGCACAGTGGTCAAACTACGGCTCTGCTTTGGTTCCAGGTGACCAGCAAAGCACTCTCAGGGCAGTGCTGCAGTCACCAGAAAAGGAAGAACCCCCACTCCTCACTGATGTCCTCTTAATCAAAAGATAGGCAAATGCTAAATAAAATTGGCAGGATGAAGTGATTGCATGGAAGGAGACACATCCCCCTTGAGACTTCATACAGTCAACCTCAACTCTTATTGGCATCTCGTGTATCAAGAGAGCACACATTCAGAAGACAGCATTTGTTTATATTGCTTAAATTAACAGTCTGCTTTGATTTAAACAATGCTTGACTTTTCAATATTTATTCTTATTATTTCTTGTATTTGAGAAGCCAAGGCACAAGCTGACCTAAATCCAATTAGGGCCAATGAATCTCCACTGACTTCAGGGCATGCTTCCCTTGAGCCTGACTGAAACGGAGATTTCCAAATCTCAGGGAGAGGGGTGAAAAGTGCACGAAAAAAGCAACTTGTATTTGAAAACCTTGTCACTGACCCTTTAACCCCCAGAATCAATGTCTGTCTACAAAAAAACACTCCACTCTTGTAACACAAATGTGCGTTTTGTCACTTAGCCCACAGCTGTTTTCTTACAAACAACCTGCAACGCACAGAATCCCTATTTTCATCTCAGATAAACGTTATTTGAAGTGAATCTTTTTCAACAGTAGAATTAAAGGCAGAGGAAGACGAGGCTGGAGAATTCATTGGGAGAGAAGAATGAGAAGCTATTGAGAAGATGTTAACTACAGTGCAGATTCTGCATCCAATAAATGAACGTGCTGAGTCTCATCTGCTCCCAGATCTGCCCACGCTGGGGTCTGGTGCTGCCCTGTGAGGGGAACTTACTGAAGCAGGGTTGTGCTCTGTCTGGCTGCTTGGGCCAGAAGCTTCCATGCCCACCATAAAGTGCTGGGTAATCTTGTGAGCCTTTCAGTGTTGTTTATAGTCACTTAATGTTATAACTGACAGCAGGAAGGGCTATTGGTCCCTGTGTCACATAAAGACCGAGGCTCAGGAGAATATAATTCGAATTATGGCACCTTTTAATGCAAAGAAACATGCCTAAAGGCAAAAAAGCAGTTTGGCTTTAATTAAAGACTGCTCCCTAAATGACTCTCTAAAACGCAAGAGCTTCACAAAATTCATAACTGAAACCAATGAGATGATTAATTAAAGTGAAGACAGTCATTGTTCAAATTTGATATTTAGCAAAGGGAATGATTTTACAGGCATTAAAGATGGGAGTCCTGAACAGAAGCTGTAAGACATTTTCTACCTTTTCTTCACCTAGGACATCACAGGAGATACCCAGGGCTTTTCTTCACAGTGTTATTCATATCCAAAATGTTAGGAGCCTTATCCAACCTCATGAAAGAGACTTTGAGCATCCTTAGCTACAACACGGGATTAGTAATTTAAGAAACCTCCTGTGTCTGCTCACTGGTCCCTCCCTGGCTCTAACTGAAAAAGAGCTCAGGAGTAGCACTGATCTTCCTAAAATGCTTTGGGATTTCCTTGTGCACAAGCAGAGGGATCCTACAGAGATGCCACAGGAAATTAAAAGCAGGAACAACCCCTTTTCTCAGCACACCTTCTGCCTCCCTTCCCAGGAAGGTTTTAGGTTTAGCTGCAGGCCATAAATGCAGGAAGGGAAATTCTCAGGGGCAGTAACCATTTCACCAGTGTTCCCCATCAACAGCATCCACAAACACACCTGGACCTCCTGGGTAGCAAGGGCAGGTTATAAAATAGCAGAGATTTTATGGCAGAACTGATTTGTAACTTAGGATAGCTGTCATGCTGCTAACAATTCTTTTTTTCAGGTCAGCATAAAAAATATCCAATGTTTTATGAGTAGAACACTATACCAACAAAGACTTCTGTTAAAACACAGTGCTCATGTTTGTAGACACAAATGCTATTCAAGAGAATTCACTCTAAATGTGAAAGGCTGAAGGAGTGAACAAAGGGGAAACTTTCTGGGAAAAAAAATCTTCTAATGACTAAGTAGCTTTTGTGGGATTGTTTCTTTTCTCCCAGCTGTGACTGATCTAAATGAAACAGTGGCAGGCTTCCAGAAGCTCATAAAATGTCTAATGGGGCCAGGAACTTCCATCAAGAAATAACTTGTTCCTATTATCTTTAAGGGGGGTGTGAGATGGGGTCAGACTCAGCAGATCACTCTGGATGGTCCTGGGAGGACCCTTCCTCAGAGCCACGTTCCAGACATGAAGAGCCTCAGAGCATGAGGCTCCACAAATTGTCAGCTACACCTAAAGAACGTGGAGCTCAGGAGAACTGGGAGGGAGGAATCTGCTCACACACCTTTGGCAAAGATGAGGGACACCAAATCCACAAAGGCTTCCCCAGCCTGGATGGAAAGGCACCTTCCAAGGCAGAAGGAATGATTGGCAGGAATGTTCAAAATTAAGGAATGTTCCTCTTCTGCCCACAAGCAAAGAGGGGCCAAGGAGCTCCAGTTTTTCCTAACTTGTGAAAGGGGCCTTAAATCCTGTTTGGTGGGTGGGCTTGCTGTGAAATTTAGCTGCAAGGATTGGTGTTTATTCTGCCAGAAGAGCTGTCTGCTTTTCACCACTGTGGGGAAAATTACAGAGTGCTGGGGATCAAACCCTTTGTGAGGGACCCTGGGGTAGAGCCTCTCATGGATTTCAACAGAGACACGACTTGGCCTGAAAATAAATCTGTACATAGAAATGTGTGTTAAACTCCTCATCTGCAGACTACATGAGGACATGATAAAAGAGTCAGACACAGGTGGACAAGATGCATTAAAAGTAGTTTGAACAGAGCTCTCCCAGGGTGTTCTCCTGGTGTTTGAGGCTGCAAACTGCCTGGGATTGTGTCAGATTCTGCCCCTGGAGCCCCTGGGCTCTGTGGAGGCAGCGCTTGGCTGGGAAGCACAGCCCTGCATAAATCACTTCCCCCCTCGCTGCCCTTTCTCCCTCATCCCATTTTTATCTTTCCCTTGTTTAGATAGGACAATAGCTGTACCATGCCGTGTGCTAGTACATTAGCCAGCACAATCTTAATTACAGACTTCAGGCATCATCATGATTAGAGTAATAAGCTGTAATTACTCTAAGGTGACAGGACTGCACAGACCTTATCTCCACAGATAAGAAGATGTAGTAATATTTCATGTCGAGGCGTATTTTCCAGCAGCTACCCACGGAGTGGATTCAGCCTGAGCACCAGACCCCATGAACACTCTCAGGCTCTAAGGGAGGTTTTCCTCCTCTCCTGCCAGCATACAAGCCCACACATTATTAAGTAAATCCTACAAACATATTAGGCACAGTTTAGAATCGTCTCTTTCAGGGATATCTTTCATCAGCAAAGTGCCTTAAGTGTATCAGGAAGGTGACTTAAATGTATAAATATGTAATTACATGCAATTCAATACAAAGGTGCATTAATATTTATGAGTGTACTGTATCATCTAAAAAAAATTTCCGTTTGTTTTATATTCATTGGGCATATTAATCAGGCTGATCCTGCTGCAGGTGCCCTGTGGTGCTGAGCTGTCTCCTGCCCAGTGGGGCACTGCAATCACCCTGCTCCTGTCAGCACCCACAGCTTCAGCCCAGGGCAGGAGGAGCAGCCCCCTGGCTCCATCACATCATTGTTCAAGGTAGCAGGCTTGAAGGACACCCTGCATTCTCATCAGGTCTTTCAGGGAGCTGTGCCTGATTTATTTAATCTTCTTGCTACATAAATGACAACTCATTGATTAAAAATCAAACCCTCAGTGGCAGCAGAGCAGGGCTTTGTGGGGTACGCTCATCACCCCCAAGAACCCACCCCAGAGCCACTCCATCACTGTCCTTCTCTCCTGCCCCTGCCCTCTGACAACAGCTTAAAAACTACACATGACTAACTCTGTTCCACTCCTTATTACAGGATTTTACTGTGGGAATGCTGGATGAAAAACACCCCTGTAAATGCAGAGTGTACCAAATACACTGCAGAAATGATTCTGGATGAACATTTCAGGTGCTGCTCAGGGATTTCAAGCCTTGACCTTTCCAAACCATCCTTGTGGATTAGCATTACAATCCCAGTGTTGTAAAAACTTATTTTCTGAATTTGCACTGAATGTGACCTCAGTAAAATACAACTTCCAAAACCTGGTTATTATAAACAGGAGTAGTTTACACTGCAGTGCTAGTTAAACCAAATTACAGTTGCAACAATGTACAACTATATTCCAATTATTTGCTCCTCAGGTTCTTGCTAAAGTCTTCTACAGCTTTATATCAGAGCCCAACAATTTATCCTTCACTCCAAGAACAAAGTATAAAGACATTAGACTTTCTTTTTTAAAAAAAAAAAGTCAGTCATGAAATGTCAATGTAATGCTCCACTTTAAACACAAATATTTAGAAAATCAAGCTCGAAGCTGCCAGTCTGCCCTGTTCACTATTCAGACATCCAAACGTCCCTGTCAAACAGAACTGTAAGAAAGGCACTTCTGGAGCCTTTCAAGGTACAAACAATTCACATTTGATCGGGAACGCTAGTGCAGAAGGAAGAAGCCAATTAAGGGGAAAAAAAATACATTTTCAGTAGCTACCAAAGTCAATTTGAAATTCTTTCCCGGTTCCATCCCCAGCCCAGGCCAGCCTGAACCCTGAGCCTGCTGTCAGCTGCAGCACCTCCGAGGGATGGGACGTGAGGGGAAGCAAGAAACAGCCAAGGGAACAGCACAGAGCAGAAACCATGGCAAAACCACCTCACATTCACCCCTGCACTGGGCACACAGGTTCAGCTTGCAAGAAATTAGAGTGCCTGCAGGGTAGAGCTGAGAGAAATTCTGCAGTGTGGCCAGCACAGAAGCCCAGAAGGGTTTGGGTTGGAAGGGACCTTAAATCCCATCCAGTGCCA
>VZSR01003083.1:790304-804094 GCA_013398615.1 Brachypodius melanocephalos | reverse complement strand
CAGCACAGGATGGGTGTCCCTGGTGAGAATGGGATGGAACACAGAGCCTTGACTGAGAGCCAGGACTCAGCCCCAGCTCACTCCAACACCTCTCGGTCCTCCAAGGCCAGGCCAGCAGGAGATGCTAGGATGGATGGCACTCACACGGAGCTATCTCAGACAAACCCCTTCACCCTCTCTCTGTTTCCAGCTGCTCTGCTCTCCCATGTGCTGCTGCAGGACCCTGTGGTCACTTCAGTCCTTCTCTGCTCCAAGAGCAGAGATGTGGCCAGGACTCCTGAAGTATGTGCTTATTGTTGCCACTAACTCATTTAGGCAAACCATTTAACTTCTTTATGCCCTTGCTTAACCATCTGTAAAATGGGACTAATAATAAACCTCAGAGGGATTTAGTTAGACTTAATTAAATGGTTTGTAAAGTGCTTTGAGATCCTCAAGAGAAATGTGTTGTGCAAGTGCAAATTATTATTACTGTTACAGTGCTTTCTACTTTCAACACAGTTAAATATTAATGATCCAGTTCTCCTAATGCCCAGTGATACAACTTTGCTGAACAGTAATTTTCTCAGCTAAAAAGACACAGGACCTGGTAGCAGAACATCAGAAAACTTTACTTGTTGTTCATTGATAAGTAATCTGAAAGAGCAGATAAGAGTAAATATTTTAGCATGCATCAGTCTAAAGATGGGGATCCCAGTACAGGTGCTGTACATGCAGTCAGTTCAGAGCCAAAACAATGACAATGACATCACCAAATCACAGTGATGGCTCCCATTGCACACTGCCAGACACCCAGGGAGGGAACACCAGCATCAATGCTAATATATAATAAATGCCTCTCTCTGTTAGAAAGGTACTATGGCATGAGTGATGTGATTAACATTCAATTAAGAGCTCCATCCCGTCAGAAGGAACATCAATGCCCTGTTAATAAGAGTGTTACAGCTTCAGGGGCCAGGGGAGAGTACAGCCTGGATTTGCTCTGAGGTTTGTCTATTGTGATCCCACAAAAACGATCTGAAAGTTGCCTGCAGGTAAAAAAAACAAACAGCCACGATCCCTCCTCTTTTGTCAGCTTCTTCCAGGTCAGCTTAAAAAGGAGAAAAACGAAAAAACTTGACTCAGGACTTCAGGTCCTAGGAGCTGAGTGAGTGTGACCTGGTTTGCAAAGCCTGCTGAGCCCTTCCAGCCCCAGGAAATTCAGCCACAGAACAGCAGGTCCTGCCCCAAACACTGAACCCTCCCCTGCTCAGGACGTGGCAGCCTCTGCTAAAACTGAACCCCAAATCACCAATGACAAGTGTTTCCTTAGTGTTTTTCAGTATTTGGTTAAAATATATAATAATATATCAGAAGCCAAATCAAACGTTTTTAAAAAATAAGCAATTCCAAATTTGAAGGTATTAAGGTTACACACACAACCTTAGGCAGTCTCTGCTTGGAACTGTGAATTGTGTGGTGAACTCTGATATTTCCATTTGATCTTCAATTATAATGACATAACAAGGATACATAATCTTGTTATGAAGTCAAATGTTTTTGCCATCTTTATGTGCTACAAGGTGAGCCTATCTAAAGACAGCTGATTACAAAGCACTTCTAATTTACTTCTATTACAGATCCTAAAAATAATTAAAAGAGCAAAGAAAAAAAAAATTAAAAACCCACAAAAAAGGAAAAAAAAAAAAAAGAAGAATCGTCATGATGCCAGATGAAAAATCCCCTTTGCTCAGGAGCACCAGATATCAGAGCAATAAGGATACACCAGGTAGGAATGCAGCAAATAGAAATGTGTGGGTTTGCATCATGAAGTCTTTATTTCCTCTAACACAAGCTCATCTCATTACTCCCTGCAATAGAGGAAACCACACCAAAGACTTTTTGGGGCCTGTGTAAAGGTAGGGACAGCGCCAGGACTGAAACCCTGCAAACTGTTCTCATCCTGCTCTGACACCATGGGAGAAAAAATATTCTAATTTATTGGTTTTCTGTACATCCCTCCTGGATCAGGTGGGTCACACCTGCTCATGCAGAGATGCTGCCCATGGTTCCCTCAGCCCACCTGGAATCTCAGACTCTGCAGGTACAAAAATCCCCTGCTCAGAGCCTAAATATCCTTCAGTGTAAGATCAGTTAACCATGAACTCTTACACAGTGCTGAGCTTCCAGGAAAACATCCCTGAGGAAGCGTTTTCCCAGCTTTGTGCAAACAACCTCAAGGTGACCCGTGTAAATTTTGGATGCTTTCAAAGCCAGGCAGAAGGGCTGTCACCACACCACAAGGTCCATCAGATGATGTCCTTTGGCTCCAAACCACACTGGCTGAGCCAGAGCTTGCCCTGAGGGATAACCCTTCAAAAAAACCCCAGCCTTGAAACACAAAACAGGCAACCCAAACCCTCTAATGCTAGGGGTGCAGAAACCTCTGAGCAAATAAAGGACCTGGGGGCTCCCCCACTGTTTATAAACTTTCTCCACTCGAGCATATTTCAAACTGGCAGACCCCTGTGCCATCAGTGAGGAAAAGAAGAGTTGTGGCCATTTTATGTTAGCAATAATTTTAAACCCATCAACTTCAACAGAGAAATTTCTATCTGTTTCAATATTTAATTTATTTTGCCTTCTAGTGTTCCTAAATTAGGGAGACATTTTATTGCTCTCGTTGACATTTTTATGAAAACTCAAACTAGGCTTCATTTTTTAAGCAGAATTTCTCCACTTGAAAAGCCAATTAGTGCTTGTGCCCACACTGGGGATGCAGGTGCAAAAACACAGACAGACCTACACGCACTCAGACTGCCTGGGTGGAAAGATGAAAGCCTTTTGAGAATTTGAACATCCTGTACCTTTATCACTACAGTAAATGGCAAGATTCTAATCTTTTCCTAGACTCCAGAATTAAAACCTGCATCCATGACCAGACACCACAATCCCTGAGTCTGCATTTTTTTTTCCTAAACAAGGATTAAAGCAGCACTTAACTACATAGCCTGGCTGCCAGTTATTATATTAAAATAATCCATCTTTGCTTCCTCTTGTTTTAAAAGAGAGGTAAGTGCTCTGGCAGCCTTGAGCTCCTTCCCTTTTGCCTTCCCCAGCTGATTATTTTCAGAATGGAAATGCTGGCCTCAGTGGGTCCCTGCAAACAGCCTGGCTGCCCTTAATGATGATCTACCTGTCTGCTGCTTCCAGGCCACCTGTTTGCAGCCTCCCAGGAAGCCTCACAGATAGATAAAAAGCTTCCAATATTTTCTCCACATAAACTGCAACCCATCCATCAAGTTGTTTACATCACACCGCGATATATGCACCTTTATCATTAGAGGAGCTGTCTCCAGGAATGGGATGAACACACAGACATCATAAATCTCCCCTTTTACAGCGGGGCTGCATTATTTTTGTCGAAGGAAATGCACCCAGCAGCATCCCAGGATCAGCCATTAAGGGGACACAGTGCAAGAGAAGGGCACAAAGGCAGAATGTTTTTAAAACACAACCAAAAGGCTGCAGAGAGGGCACGGTGGGTTCCACAGCAGTGCTGCTTTGCTTGGCTCAAAAGCTGCCATTCCACAGGCACTCTTAGGGCCAGGCAGTTTCTGCCAAGATTTTCACCTACCTACAAACCTGCCTGGCTCTCAGTGTTTGCTGTGAGCACAGCCAGGGCAGTGCAGTCTCCATCTCCCAGCAATGAACATCCGCCTGCAGTTCCAGTAAACACGAGCTGGCAAACAGGGAACGTGCCCAGGCTCTGGAGGATCACACACAACAGCCCAGCAGCTCTGCCCTCACTCAGAGATGTCACCTGTCCCTCCAGCCCCTGCTACCTGCCCCAGAGACACCAGAGACACCTGAGATCAGCACTGGGAGGGGAGTGCTCATCCCTGTGATGGGGATGATGAGCACAGCTCTGCAGGAACCCCCTTCCACCACGAAACTGCAGAGGACACCATGCCATGGCTGGAACTGGAGATCCATGGCTGGAACTGGAGATCCTGCTGGGTTAGAGACCCACAGGGATTCAGCAGCTCTGCCTAAACATCCCCTGGAGGAATGGAGTAGGAAGTGGCACAGGAACCTGTGGAAGATCATCAGCAACACCTCAAAAAGCTGTCAAAAAAGGAGGGGGAAGGTGTGAGGGGACTGAAAGACAGCTCCTGTGTGAATCAAGCCTGAACTGACACCCCAAATCCAAAAAGAGTCTGTGCTGTGATCTGCTCAGGGTGGGGAAAAAGAGAAGTCTCCCTCCAGTGAGACAAGTATCCCAAAGGGACCTGCTGTGGATTTGCTTTGAAAACTGCTTTCCTGTTTATCTGCCAAAACAAATAAGGACAATCAGAGTCTGCTGTTGTAAACCTCTTTCCTCTTCTTGAGACAAATTCTCTCACAGAGTAATAATTTCTTTTTAATTGCTGCATTTAGACAAAATAAACCACTTGAGAAGAAGAGGACATGCAAAAATAACAACAGATTTGAAATGAGGTCTGGACCTTGACTCGAGCTACAGAGAGAATTAAAAGCAGATTAGAGTCGGTATGCAAAGTTATTAGAGCAATACATGAAATTCCAAAGACAAGCAGAGCACAATTTGCTGCGTCCCTGCAGGGTCTCTCTGCTGTGACCCACCCTGGGCAGCGACCATGGGGCTGGAATTAGGCTCATTTTCACACCCAGGGTTCTGTAACACAGACCTGCAGATCCCAAACCTCCCGTTCCACCACAGGAGAACCGAGCTGCTTTTGCCACTAGATGGGAATAGGTGCAGTTGCTGATCTAAGAATAGATGGGAATAGGTGCAGTTGCTGATCTAAGAAGGCTGAAATACAATAAATGACTGTTTAGCCCACAGAAAAACAAGCCAAGCACAAGATCTTTCCCCCCCTTTTTTAAAATGCAACTACATATAAAATGACAGCATTTGCTATTTCAGCAGGAATGTTTTCAGCCACAACAAGCTGAAGAGACAAGAAAGGATTTCAGGGAGAAGTAACAGCTTTTATAAGACCCATATGTGATGTTGGGAAGAAGAGAGGAGCTTGTGGGCATACACAGCCTCGTGAGGCTGGGGTAGCTAAAAGCCTGCTGAGTTTTCCCAGATGCCACATAACGAGGGCTAAGGATCAGGCAGATGTGATGGGAAGAGACCCCTGCATCCTGGAAGAACAGAGAAAGACATTTCCTCCAGTTCCAGTTCCTTTTCTTCTCAAAAGCAAGCCATGTCCTGAAGAGCACAGAGAATAAACCCCCCAGCAGGGAACAGTGGCCTTGAAAGCACCTCTGGTACTTCCCAAGTTTCTCACTGAACTTTGATAAAGCCCAAACACACAAATGTCAATGAAAGGCAGCTCAGGGAAGAGGATGAGGGTTTATGTCAAAGTGCTTCCTTTTCTTCTCCTTATCAGCTGCTGTGCCCCATGTTCAGTTTGTTCCTGAGCACCTCCAAATGTGCACAGCACCAAACAGGGGGCAGGGAGGAGGAGGAATCACTGGCAGGGAGGGAAAGGAATCATTTCTATCAGTGGCAAACTCCAAGATCATTGATTGCCACTCTGTACAGCCTGTGTGGAAACCAGCTGGAAGAGCTGATGAAGGAATGCAATTCTGGTGTTAGAAAAACAAGTCTTAATGAGATGGACCAGAGGACTCACCTCTGATAACCCATTTGTGCGTAGACAAGCCCAAAGTGAGTTTTGGATTTGCAGAAAAACATGAAAAATTCAGTTTCACTGTAGACCATTCTGGCCAGTTTAACAAACTGGCAGCAGTCAGGGTTTCTGTGAAGTCCCAGTGCTCCACAGCTCTGTGCTGTCATCTGAGGTTACAAATTGTCTCTCTTGAATCTACAGAGCTGTGGGTTTTTGTGGCATTGACATTTTCCTTTTGAGCATATCAGTTCTTCTTTCATTTCAAGTGCTGGTTGCTCATTTTATCTAACCTTTAAGTGTTTAAAAAGATTCAAACTGGACTAAGAAAAAAAAATTAACCCCCAGACCCCCCAGTCTTCTGGATTTATGTGTTTTTCTGATGTGTTTGCCATGCTGTAACCAATCAGATAAGCTCCTTAGTTCCCTCCAGTGATGGATTATTGAGTTTTTATTTATGTTTCTCCTTGTTTAGCCTCCCAAGCACCAATACACTTGTACCAATGTCTCAGCTTCAACTCCCATTAAGGAAAGGAAGAGCCGGCAAATGTGATCAGCCTTGGAGATTTTCCAGAGTGAGAGTGCTCCTGAGCCTCTCCTGTGCTCTGGACACATTTGGCTCTGGCTTTGCTCTCTTCCCAGCCCTGCTCCCCAGCATGGTTCAATACAGGCTGCAGATCACTCACGGCATTTCACACCCACTTGCAGACATCTGACAGACAGGAGGAAAATAAGGAACGAGCACTGAGCAATGAAGGTCAAAGATAAAGACTGTGATCTCCCCTCCCAAGTGCTGTACCAAGTGTCCCTCCTGATCTACACTTACTGAGCCTTTCTTTCCCCTCCCAGGGCAGGAAAGCACTTTTTTAATGGTCAGCTTCAAAATCAGCACACTGTGGGTTTCTTCACACGGAAGGATTCCAACTCTCATTCTTAAAGTCAATCTTAATATACTTGTCGATTTTATTTGCTACAGAGTTGTTCTCCAAAGCACTGCATCTCAACAAACTCACTGGAAGGCTGAAGGTATTTGTGGTGTTGACAGAATGATGATCTCCTTCCAGGTAAGGGTCAGTCCCCTTGCCAAAAAAATTAGCTTTGCAGAAGGGTGGAGAATTAATTGCTGAAGCAGCTCCTGGCACCAGTTAAATCTTGGTTATACCCAGGAGCAGCCTCAGCTGCCATCAAGCAACTCGGGCTGATCCTCAGCGAGAGCTTGTGGAGATTTCCCCCACCTGAAGGGCAATTCCATCAATATAAAGTCTGAAAAGTTCAACTGGAAATGCTGATTTATCTTCTGAGGGTTCATTCCTGGTATGAGTTAGCTCACCTATGGCCGAGTTGGGATTTTTTTTCCCCACATCAGATAAGAAAACAGGCAGAGCAATGTGCAGGGAGCACAGAAGAAGCAGAAAATGCCCACACAGTGTACCTTGCTGAAATGGAAGGTCAGCCCAGATCTCCCTGCTCTGTACTCCAGGGGAGAAGCTCATGAACCCAACCTGAGCACAGCCTGCTGTGTGAGCTGTGTCAGCCTCCCCACCTGTGCCACCACTAAACCTGGGCTGTGCTCACTGCTCAGGGCTGTCACCAAACCATCAGCAGCACTTTGCTCTCACCTGCACACACCTGTCCTCTCCTGCCCTCCCCAGTGTTTCACACTCCTGATGGAGGGAGCTGCCTTGTAGCTATGGTAATATTGTGTCACATCCATCATCACCGTGTCACTGGGGTCAGCTCAGCGCTGACAGGCTCCCAAAAGAGAGGAAAAACCACTTTTAACAGACTTTCACCTGTCACCTGCTATATAAAGAATGGGATAACACTGCAGAGCTTCATCCTTGGGATTTATCACTGCACAACAACCCAGATTCCTGGCACAGCTCCTGGCTGGTTTGACCTGCAACCCACCAAAACAAACACAACATTTTCAAGGTCCTGTAGCCTGCTAAATCCATTGCAGACACCTTACAAGGCACACAGAAAACAGGCCCTAATGCCAATATCCACTGCTACGACAAGCCACTTGATTTCTCCAGTTCAGTGTGCTCCCAAGTGGTGAGTAACATCTGTGAAGAACAATCATAGAAGATACTACACAGTCAGCAAAAAATCCCATTCCTCTCCAGTGCATGGGATTGCACTACACATTTCACAGAATTAGTTTACCACAGAAGACAGCAAATCAGCTGTAAAGCAAGTTGTTTACATGGCCCATGTGGGACTGAGAGAAGAGCCCTCAGTTCCAAATCTTTCAATCATATGCACACGTGATCAAAGCAAGGCTTCTGTGGCTTAGGGGCAGGGGAAACACCCTGGCTCTTATGGAAACTATGCATTTACAGTAAAAAAGGATTAAACACACCGTTTTTAAAAGTAAAATAGAATTAAACAGCTCCGTTTTGGGGCTGGATGGACAGCCCAGTATTCCAGCCCTTGGCTGAGGGAACAGTGCAAATACAGGACACAGAGCAGGGAACAAAACCAACCAGGGCAATTTTACACTGCATCTGCTGCTACCTCTGGCATTTGTTTTCATCCTACAGAGATATTAAGGCAAACATATTCCAAAGCAGAAAATGGATAAAAGGCCAGAGGAAAAATGAAGCCAGTTCCTCTTAACACTGAACTTGTCAATTCACAGTGAGGACTAGGAGCCTGAATGTCTTCAATCAGATTCCAGCTCAATCACTGACATTTTAGGATAGACTAATGCCTGCTTGCAGTCTTGGATCACAAGGAAAAGGCAAGAGGGGAGGAAGGCAAGCAAACTATTATTGCCAAAAACCATGCAAAACATCCAAGTTGTTCACTTGTATGAGGACTGTCTTTTCTCTAAAATCCAAGAGAACAAGTCCCAGGTAAGAAATCCAAATACCTTGGATGACTGAGCCTGAAAATCATTCAGATATTAGTTACTATTATGTAGGACAGGCTGAGACAACTGTATTTAGTGCTCCCAGAAGCCAATAAATTGAGGAAAGTCAATAGAGAAGGGGAGAAGGGAATGACTGGATGGACACGTGTGTGAGCCTAGTTTGTATTCAGCTATATCATCCCTTTGCACAACAGAGAGAAGTGAGATTTTAGGAGCAAAATGAACCATGAAAGGTGGCAGGTTTGTCTCTAGTGGCCACAAGGGCCAGGAATTCAAAGGTGTGAACATGACCTTGTCATCAACAGCTATTAAGCAGACAAATGCAGCTCAAGGTTTATCAAAACAGACACAGTGGCCTTACAAGTCCCCTGGCAGCAGCAGCTGAACTCTTCTTAAAGAACCTTTTGTTGAGGATTTGGGAAAACCTGTTAGTACATTACACTCCGCAGTGCTTTAAGGAGGGCTTTTGTTTCAAGTGACACTTCTTGCCCTCCCCTTCAGCTGTGCACAGCCTTTCCAAGGAATCACAGTGGTGTTGCAGTTTTAGCTGGGAGCAGTGGCTGACACTTTCCAGGGGACACAGCTGAAGGCAGGTGAGAGCAGCTGGAACTGCAGTTGCACCACTCAAATGTTCTGAACCTATGCTCTCCAACACTACATGAGATCAAAACATGATGTAAGGCTCAGAAAAGAACAAAATGAGAGAAAATGTGGCTTCCACCCTTTCTGACAACCACATTTCTGCCCAGCACACGCTCTCACCAGCCACACACAGAGCCTGGGGTGCAGGGACATATTCTACCTACATCAGGTTGTTTAAAGTACCAGGTTTTCACTGTTTCTCCAGTTCCAGGCTCACAGTGCCACTGCAAGAGCCTGAGGGGAGACCCTTATGAAGCAGAAAGCAAAAAGAAGCAGCAAAATTAGAAAGGAAAAATGTAAGCCAGCACTGAAGACAAATAGTGAGAAGAGGCCCAGCCTCAGCTGATGCTTGGGCTTCCTCCTCCCCTCCAAGATGTTTGAGATGTGCCTCAGGACCAACACAGCAGTGACAAGCTATTACAGCTCTTAAAGACACTGAGGAGGGCTGGTCTGCAGAAAGCTTCTCATCTTTCTTTCTCAATTTTTCTTACCTCCTCTCCATGTTTTTTAATGACCTGAAAAGGGCAAGACAGGCAGACCCATCCTACTCCTCCTGCCCATGTGCCCTTTCCAGTGTAGCACTGTGTTGCTGTTCATTTTCTAATCTCTCTTTTCATTGAGACCAAAGTCCATTCACAAATATTAGAGTGTGTGAGTAGACCTGAACATGAAATCAGGGCAGCTTTCCTTCCACCATGTCCATGAAGCAGCTGAGACCAGACCCCTGTCAGCCAGGACAAGCCAGAACACCAACTTCTGCTCAGCCACAGTCAGAATGGAATCCAGCATTAAAAACTGGAAGGATTTTCATGTTGGTTCAAAAGAAAGTTAAATCCCGGTATAGTTCTCTGCTTTCCTTCATTTCTCAACATGTATGTGGTCATGCCCATGGATTCAATGCACAGCTTTACAAAGCAGATGAACTGCAGTCTCTTTCTTCCCTCTCTCTTCTGCTTCCATGCAGAAAATTAAAGATTGGAGGGTTCACAGTCTATACTAAAACCACTGGCTCAGATGATGAGTGAAACACTTCTTTTGGAGGATTAACCTGGAATAGATGGCAAAGGAATGCAATTATTTTTTTTGGTTTCAGTGACATTAAGCACAAAGGGTACCCTCAGTTTAGGGAACTTGGCAGTATCAAAACTCAGCTGATGATAAAGATAATTAAGAAAAACCATAACAGGAGGCCAGCTTTCACAGAAACATGCAGTTCTGCAAAGAGGAGACTGAAGCTGCTGTGATCAGCTCAGGAGGCAGTGGTGGGGCCATCTCCACCCTGGAATGCTGGCACAGGCAGTGGAGGCAGGATGGAAAAGTGTGGTTTCCTTGCGCTGGAAGCACAGTGGGATATGAGGGGGTTTCAGTCATGAGCTCAGAGAAGAGTCATGAAACTGAGAACAAGGAGGATGAGCTGGGTGTAAAGTGTGCACCTTTAGAGTCTTCACTGAAGGAGGAGGGAAGGGAAAAGCAAGCACAGGTCACAGATCCACAGGGAATGCAGGACGAGTATAAAATGAGAGGAGAAACAAAAAACATGAAGAAAAAATATGCCATGAGCACAGAGGAATTGTAAGTCACTTCAGGAGGCTGAAAATGGCCAAGAGAAGTGAAAGGAAGGGACTGCAGAGCTCTGGGAAGCCTTAAGCAACAGGACTGGCAAACAGGAGCTGCAGGAGAAGCCTTAAAGAGCCCCGAGCAAACAGCAGAGCCCCCCAAGGAAGGCCTGGGGCAGCAGAGGGTCTGGGGAGCCAGGGAGACATCGAGGAGCCTGCAGAGGCCAGGGGGAGGAAGGGAACTGGGAAACAGCCCAAATCAGGGCAGACAGAACTGCCTGACCCTGAGAAACGAGCCTGCCCAGGGCCTGGGGAACACAGTGCAAAGAGCCCAGGGGCACGGGAGGCTCTCAGAGCACAGGGACAGCAGAGACAGCCTCAGCAGAGGCACGGCTGTGCAAACAGGACACAAACCCATCCCACTGCTGCTGCCCTCCAACACTGATCCCTGCCAGCAAGGCACCCATTAGAGGCACTTAGAGCTCTTTCACCAGGTAATCTATAGCAGTTCATGGAAAGAGAAATGTCTCATTGACCCTCAGCTGCTGTTCACCTTCACATGCCCACGGGCACTGGGCAAGGAGACGTTTGCAAATGTTTAACAGTGAGAGCCGATATTCATGGAAACCAAGGGGAGCAGAGCATCACTGTCAGACCGGCAGGAACTGCAGCTTCCAGTCCCTGGGCACGGGGCAGCCCCATCACCAGCAGGGCTTCACCCTTCACTGCTCCCCAGCCATTTCAAACGAGAAACAAGAAAATATTCCAAAAGAGAGAGCCTTGTCTAGAGCTGAGCACTACAGTTTGTAGGGGCTCTTTGCAAACACGAGGAAAAGATTCAGCTGTGGGTTTCTCTGAGTGAACTGCCCAGCAGAGCATCTTCCAGGTGAGCAAACACTGTAATGAAGAATGCTCCTGCGGCTGCCTCCCAACCTGACCAAACTTCAATTCATGGCTCCTCTCCACCAGCAACCTTAAAAGGAAAAACTTCCTGCTTTTAAACACAAGAACTCTGCCTCTGTTGTGGACTCCATCTGCCACTGAGGTTCTGATCCAGCAGTGCTGCTCTGAGGCCATCAGCATCCTGCTGAGACAAACACCAGTGAAAAAGGAAGCATTTAAACTAGCTGTCACAGCCAGCAGCCAGGCAGAGGCCACAGAAGCCTCTAAGAGACAAAAAACCCCCACAGAATCAAATTTATTAGTCAGACATGTGACTTGCCATGGAGTACCACCGTAGGCTTTAATGGACACCAACACACTGATACTCCAGTGGACTCATTTAAAAAAAGAAATTAAAAATAATAATAATCAAAACTAAGGAGTTAGCTCATCAACATAGAGGGGGCTTATGGTTCCTTTTGTTCATTTATAAGGACAATCTCAGCTTAAGTAAACCGGCCAAAAATCCAGCACAAACACCAGCACAAACAAGTGAGCTCTTTTCTGTGAGCACCTTTCTAGGGGAAATACAAACCTCTACTTGTCAGCAGTGTCACAAATTTCAGGCAGAGGCGAGGTTCCAAGAGGACTGACAAGCAGAAAGGACAGAATCTCCCAGAGCTGACTCAGAGCCAGGCTGTGCTGTCTCACAGCTCCTGTGGAACAGGAGCAAACACTCTGGAGTGCCCCTAACAGGGGGTTTTCTTCCTTTTCCGATAAGTGGGTCCTTAAGTGCTTTCCTCCTTAGTGAACCCCACATGGAAGCACATATCCTCACTCAGTGAAGCCTCTGCTTTTAGCTTTTACCAGCCACGAAATTGCTGTGACCAGCACACTCCCTTCACCACAGCCTGAAGTGTCAGCCCAGGGAAAAGGATTCACTCCTCGTGCTGGCACAAAACTTCATCATCCCTTTTGCCACAAAGGCTTCATGAAAGGGGAGTACCCAGTTAACACACTGCCTACTATGCCTTCAGCCAACTCTACATGGAAAAAAAAGGCATTTTTAAGCTCTGGCATCTGCCAATCCTTACTTGACAAACTATTTGCAGATATGGCAAAATGCAGCACTACCTTTCTGTGAACATCATGTAAGCACTCACTTTCTAACTCAATATATGAGCACATTTTCAGTTTCCAAATTCAGTTTGCTATTCCTCACAGACAGACTTACTCGATTTTCTTTCTTTCCTGCATTTAACCCCATGAAATGTGCAGTACTTTAAAACACCATCACTCATTATTAAATTTTAAGTATATGCTAACTAGAGATGTATAAAAGAGAGTTTTAAAGAGTGTCTTCAAGACAAAGCACTACATTTTTGTATGCCATCTGGTAACTATGTGAACTGTCATGCATTTAAACCTTGGCTGTAATTTCAGAAGAGCTACATATAAAACATTATTTACAACTGGGTCCTTTCCGCTCCTTTCTCTTTCTCCACTGAGTCACCCTGGTGTGTTTAGTCCTTAGAGGGGCTGTGCATGAGAGAGAGCATTGAAAATGCACTATTTCAAAAAGATCATCCAACATATACATATACATATATAAAAAAATAATAAGCCATAACTCTATACTCATTCATACCATGATTCCTGCCAGAAAAAGGCATTGAAATGAACTTTTCATACAAATCACTGGCAAAGAGACCAGAGTCACAACATTACCTAGTGCATGTTCCAAAAAGGAAAGGGGCCTCGTCAGAGTAATCATTTCACAATATGATCCTGTGTGTAAACTATTAACAGTGGGGGGTATAACACTTTTTAATTTACTGTGTACTATAGAAAGTGTACTTAACTCGCTGTCTCTGGTACATCATTAGAAGCCACACATCCAGCTTAACATGCCATGTCTGATTTCAGAGATCACAGGCCATAAGTGATTTGAGTATTATTGGTGTATACACACACCCCCTGTGACTTTGGGACGTTTAGATGACTCTTGTTTCCAACATCAGCAGAGAAGCTCAGCACCAGAAGCACAAACTTGCGCCTTAAGCACAAAAACCACTTTTTGGACAACACCCAAACTTTCCAGCGGGCCAAGAGGAGCAGAGATCCCTGGAGAGGGACCTGTGCAGTGCCAGCATGTCAGCCCCTTGGCCAAAATGTCTGGGACAGGGTGCTGAG
>VZSR01003083.1:716458-764774 GCA_013398615.1 Brachypodius melanocephalos | reverse complement strand
TGCATGCAACTGCACAGCAGCACACACTGCATGGAACTGCACGGCAGCACACACTGCATGCAACTGCACAACAGTAAACACTGCATGCAACTGCACAGCAGCAAACACTGCATGCAACTGCACAACAGTAAACACTGCATGCAGCTGCACAGCAGCAAACACTGCATGGAACTGCACAGCAGCAAACACTGCATGGAACCGCACGGCAGCACACACTGCATGGAGCTGCACGGCAGCACACACTGCATGGAACTGCACAACAGTAAACACTGCATGCAACTGCACAGCAGCAAACACTGCATGGAACTGCACAGCAGCACACACTGCATGGAACTGCACAACAACAAACACTGCATGGAACCGCACGGCAGCACACACTGCATGGAACTGCACAGCAGCACACACTGCATGGAGCTGCACAGCAGCAAACACTGCATGGAACTGCACAGCAGCAAACACTGCAAACCCTACACTCCCCCAGGAACAGGGACAGAGGTTCTGAGCCAGCCCCTGCGTGAGCACTGCCCTCCCCACACACCGAGCAAATGAAAGGGAACAAAGCCAGGGAATGACACAGGAGACACAGAAACCTCCTGTTCTCCCCTGTGATAACACAGCACAGCAAACCTGCCAAGTGCAGCCTCTTCCAGGGAATAGACTTGAATGAAATAAAACTGTGTAAATCACTACCCCCAAAAAGGAGCTTATGAAAACTAAGGGCCTTGATCTTCTGAAGTAATCTCCAAAAAATCATTAAAATTTAGTACAAGAATATCATTAGAACATCTTCAAATATGTATCTTAAATTTTTAAAAAGAATTAATTCTGAATAATCTTTAATCTCTCTACTTGAATCTCAGCATATAAAATGGAAAGTACTGTGATCATGGCCTCGTTAATGAGTACTTAGAGGAAAATGGGTGTTTGAATCCTTTGTTTCCAGTAGAAGTGGATTCAAATGTGTAAATTCAGTTTGGATAGGCAGAAGTTCAGCTCAGTACCATATGAAATTATTTTTGTTTTATCTAATTGACTGAAAAGCATGTTTTGGCCCTAGTTCACATGCTCAGCAACATAGGTCTGTAATTTAGCTCAGGTTCAATGAAGCCTTAAATCTAGAAAGCCAACATCAAGATTTTCACAGCTAACATTTTTTCTGAAATTAAATTGAGATTAGTTCTTGAAATGGTTATGTTTAATATTTGATCTTACTTTAAATACAGAATACAACTGTTGTCATCCTAGAACTGACATTTAGGGTTTAACACTGCTTGGCAACCAGCAAACAGAAACAGGGGTGCACCCAGTGATGCATGGGATGCATTGCTGCTGCTGCTGCTGCTGTTGTACCACAACTGAAATTTCTTCAAAACTTTCACCCCATGAATAACAATTCTCATGGCCAACTTAGAGAAGGAGTTGGGACCTGGCAAATGAATTTGATCACAAAGCATCACCAAGATGTGTCTTCATTTACGAACTGCCACCAGCCAGACCAAGAGCCTTTGGATAATAGAGAAAAACGAGATGTGGTTTCTTTCCTTCTCAGAGCTTTTACCTGTGAAGGCTTCAGCAGTGGCTGCCAAACTGTTAAATGCTGTTTTTGCAGCACAGAGTGGAGCAGGGATGGGGGCCTGGAACAGCCCCACGTGGCTCTCCTGTCACCAGCGCCGTGTTTGGTTTGGACTGGTCCTTTGGCTGGAAAACCCAAAGCTCCTTGCAGGCAGTAACAGACTGATCACTTCATACACTGCTCAGAGCCATGAGTGCTGGTGTTGTTGTTTGATTCTGGTATTTTTACCAGAAGAGGTAATCCTGGATATTTGCATCTCATTTCCCAGAATGCCCTAGGGCTTTTCCAGCAGTTGGAATCTTACAGGATAAACATCTTCCCCTGATTGTAATTGCATTATTAAATATGATTGCTCTCCTCTTCCTTGAATTTTTTTTTAAAAGCAGCAACAAAGAACAGTGCCAGCAGGCACCCCGTTGACAGCATGGAGGAGAACTGCACAACAGAGACAGGCAGGAATATTTCACCTTTAACTTCCAGATGCAAAAAAGACTTCTAAGCCAGGGACTCTCACACCACCCACAAAAGCTTCGTGTTCCAAATAACTGCAACCATAGGAAACCTTCAGCTATCAAAACTGAGGCCACCACAAATGACTATTTCCTTTTCAAAACACACTGCAATAGCTCTAAGAAATCCCATCAAAGATCAGGGTTCTGTTACTGTAAATCCTATAGACACAAATAACCATAATCATAGAAAAGTCACACAGTGTAACTGTAGTCAGGGAAAGGGGAGGTTTGGAGGAGCCTGACACGCTCCTGGACCAACGTGAATGTGCTGCTCAGTTCTAAAATTACACTAAACAGCTTCTTACACCAAAAACACAGCAATTAGCTCAGACTCTGCATGCTCCAGTGACTTGCTGCTAAATTCCTTTCCCTCTAGAAAGTTTCTCTTCTTTATAATGCCTCAGTCCCCCTTTCACAGCCAAGGCTCACAGTTTGATGAAAATCACAGGAAACAAGAATGCTGACTATCTGCTCTCAGCAGTAACTGGTGTTAGTCCCACCTTCCTGCACTAAAACAAACAACCAAACAAACAACCAAACAAATAAACCTCCAAAACCAACAAACAAAATGCAAACAAACAAAAGCAAAACCAAAGAACACCAGAAGATAATTCAGTGTGTGTGCACATTGCTTCACTGTAAATCCTACTGATTAGGGGGAAAAAAAAATAATGCATATAAATCATATTTGAGAAGTTGTGGCAACTCACTGACATTGCCCCGACTGAAAAAGGGGAAACAGAACTTCCATTTTTAAAAAAGGAAATGAAGAAGAGGTGAGGAGCTCCAGGCAGGTCAGTCTCACCTCTGTGCCAGGCAGGAGCATGGAACAGATCCTCCAGGAAACCATGGCAAGGTCCTGCTTTGGGCAATCCCAAGCAGATGGAGCATGGGTGGAGGAGAAGCACTTCAGGTACTGATGGAAAGAAATTCAACATGCCCTGGCCACGTGCTGGCACCCAGAAACCCCCTGTGCCCTGGGCTGATCCCCCAGCATGGGCAGAGGGGATTGGAGTGAGATGATCTTGAAGGCTTTCTCCAATTCAAGGCATTCCATGACTTTTCTCTTAAAGAGCAGTTACATAACCATGACAAAATAAACAAATTCTAAATATGAATGCGTTTCTGCCTTAGTTGCTTATTTTTGGAAATGAAAACAGACTTTCTGATGAGAAAACATGTGACAGAATATGAATTGTCATCTCTTTAAATAGGGAAAACATCTCCCCCTGTACTTCATGGGATTTCTCCAGGTACAGTGAGGAGTTTGGTTCATGGATACTCTTAGCCTTAACTTAGGAAAGCCTTACTCCTACACAAGCTGATCTGTTTTGAAACTCCTCACCAATACTGTGCATGCCATGGTTATATTGCTATTTCACAAATATTTACAGTTACACACACATATATACAGCAAAACATGCACATTCAGACTGTGCTTTATGCAGAATCTTGTGCTTAGTTATTTATGTGTCTTTCCACAGAGCATTAAGATAATTCCCTGCAGAAACCCAGCTGGATTGGGGGCAGGAAGAGAACGTGCCACAGCAAACTGCACACTCTAAGTAGCAGTTAAACTGCTTGAGACCACTTTTCTGCTTTCAAGAGGCTCTGCTCAAGTGTTTTCACCAGGCTTTCCATGTCTAACAGCCTCATGACATGGGAATCAGTAATGCTTCTTCAGTGTACTTTAAAAAAAAGTTAAACATCTCTAAAGCAAGGCCTCCCATACACCAGATGGTCGAACCTCTTGAGTGTCAAACTCCTTCTGTGTCAGGCAGCCCAATTAAAGGGACGTTTATAGCAGCATGCCTCTCTCCACTGTGCCCTGCCTCCCACTTCAGCCCCAATGTCCCAAAGGGTAATTGCTCAGCACACAATTACAAACACCAGTTTGCCGTGGTTCTTTCTCCCCTGTCTCTAATTGGGGAAAACTATGATGATGGTTAACCTAACTCCTGAGCCTCAATGAAGAAAATTGTTAAAAAGAGGAGACCTCAGAGAAAACATGAAAATCTTCAGGTAACTACCACAGCTCCAGTTCTCCTGATTAGGATCATTGTGTTTTAGCCTCTTGAGCTGCACCAAAGGTCTCAGTCATCTCCAAAAGACCAAAAAGCAGGCATGGCAAATAAATAGCAAAAGAAAACTCATTGTATTCTAGAGGTGTGCCATCACTGAAGTAGGATGTGCTGCAGTGTAAGAGAGTGCCCTGGACAAGTCTAACCTCTCACACCAGCCAGTCCTCACAGAATGCACCAGCAGTCCCATTTCCCAAGACCAGGAGCAGCCACAGCCAGCCTGGCGTGGGACCAGCAGGACACCAGCAGGTCCCCATGTCTGAGAAGGACCAGCCAGGGGCAGTGCTGGTGTGAGAGCTCGGGGGGGGATCAATCACAGCAGAGAACCAGTCCAGCAGGAGCTGCTGAGGCTCAGGACAGCAGGGCAGCCCATGGAGAGGTTTTTGTGCAGCCCTGGCCTGTCCCAGTGCTCCCTGAGGAACCAGGACCTTCTCCTGAAGCTCTCTGCACCACATGGGATGTGTGTGGTCACTCCAGCCATACAGAGCTTTGGGGTGTGAGGTCACTGGAGACAGAAGGGTTGGTGAGCCCTGTTTCACAGTTTGCTGAATGTCTCCAATGCTTTTTCCAGCCTACAGAAACTGATAACTTTTTCCAGCCTACAGGGGTTACTTCTGTCCCAATGTACAGAGGGGAAAAGGCAGTACAGAGCTTCCAAACTCTGCCCAGGACTCTCACAGCAAAGTATAACAGACTTGAACTTAATGTCTTGACACACTCCTAAGTGAGAACACCCACTGAGCTCAGTTCCAGGTCTGCTTCTGGAGGTGGAGGGTGACAGCTTTTACCCTGTCACAACAGAAGATGTCCAGGCTGCTTTGGAACAGGTCTGAGGTACAAAGCAACACAACTGCTTCCCATCCACCACACGACAGCCCCAAAACCAACAGCGCTTGCAAAGAGCCACGGCTTTAATGCCTTGCTGGAAAAGGCAATCAGACACTGAGGAAAACATAATCCTCTTCATCCCCAAGTGCGTGTTTCTGAGATGATTTACTGTATTATGATAAAGGGAATCTCACACTCAGACAGGCTGGAAGACAGGGCATTGCACACACCACAGCTCTTTTGATGCTGCTTCAGAAGGAAGAGACTCTTTCCTCCCTGCTGCTCAGAGCAATGTTGGCAGCACAGGCAGGTTCTCCAGAGGTGGCCTCGTTCCTCAGGGCTGCTGGATTCAGCAATTTAAAGAAAATAACAAGAAATGGCTGGTTATTTTAAACTGGCTGCAGCCTGTACTCAAGCAAGGAAAACCACTGATGAAAGAGCTTCCTCCTACTACTTTGCTGGGGGTTAATATTTGCTACTGAGACAGAACCAGTGATATCTTGTGGGTGGAAGGACAGTAACACTTAGAGACTAGAATAAAAAACCACACTCCTCATGAAATGAGTTTCATTCCTAGCTCAGCATCAATTTATTCTCCTAGAAAAAAACCTGACTCCACTCTTCCACTGGAGTCTTCACCAAAAGCACAATTTATGACTACAGGCTTTACTAGTATCACCCTGCAGGTTTCCAGGTATGTAAAATTACAGCTAAATACACAGTGGCAGAATTAGCTGTGAGTTTCTTAAACGCTTTGGAAACCACGGACTCAATTTAAGCGCAGAGTTGTTCTTGTTATTACTATCAAAATTGAAGCATTCATTTAATGTGTGGGATATGCTAAAAAGGAGTGACAGGTGATTGCTGCCCATCAGAAAGACTAAAGGGAAAGGATAACATTTCTTAATCAGGAGGATTAAATGCACCACATCATCATGCCAGGTATTAGCTATTTTTTGGCCACTTACAGAGCAGAGCAGCTTATTGTGTGCCTAAAACCCCAGCATCACAGACAGCTGTTTCAATCAGCATTGCATTCTCCAGTTGAGGGGCTCTCCTAAAAAGCTGTTAAGGGTAAGTTTGAAACAAGGCTTTGAAAATGTGCAGAAGTCAACCCACTCCCACACTCATCTTGCTCCTTTGACCATGTTGATCAGTGTGATGGGATTTAATACCCCAGCCTTGAGCTTGTGAGAGAACCATAGAGCTGGAACTTAGTTCTGCAGGTTCAGTCTCCTCTGAAAGTATTCGCCCTGCATGAAGCTTTTAATAATTTCTAAAACCTTCAGCTTACACAGGAGGATCAAAGGACAGACAGAAAGAGAATCCAGTCTCCACTACCCTGCCTTCCTTTCCTCTAGACAGATGAGCTCCACCCAACACATCTTTTATGAGGGAAGCAGGAAAAAGAAGTAGGCTATACTTTAATCAGTGTGGGTGCATGAAGAACCTTTCAGCAGGTGCATTTTCAGCTGCTTTCTCGACATCCATCTCCCATTCTGAGCAGCAGCAGCCTACCCGAGATCTGCAAAAGTGAGCCATAAACCTCATGAGAAGAGTTTTCCCTTGGGAGATCCGCCACCTCCAGCTTTGCTCCGAGCCAGAGACACTGCAGGAACAATTCCCTGTGGGACTGAGCATTCCTTCCCTGCTGGAAAGCACAAGTGCAGACATACAGAAAGGAGTGGGAGGTGGAGGATGGGGGGACAAAGCCCAAACTTTTTCATCCTTGAAGGAAGATTCACATTTGAGTGTTTGAAAGGGGCTGTGGGTGAAGTTGGGCAGGACTGTAATTGCATCCAGATTGTTTTGTCCTTCCCCACTTCATCTGGCTGGCAGGTCTGACTGTCAGCACCCTCAGCTTTCCACCCTGCACCAGCTAATTGTGGTCCTTCCACACACACCCCCAGATCTAACTTGACACAATGCTGGATAATTGGCACCTCCAGAGAACAGGGAGAGATGGGCACTGAATGTGAATTACCTCCTGCACCTGCAGCAGGAAGATCCTCTGAGAGAGAGGCTGAAGTCACTGGCAGGGAGCTTGCCCTGTGCCCAGGGACACAGTGGCAGCTTTGCAGACAAAATGATGACTTAATTTTCCAGTGCTGCCAGTCTATAGGTCTTAAATCCAAATACTCCCTGACAGGAAAAAGAAGGCCAAAATGAAAGCCAAGCAATGGGCTTGGACAAGAGAAGGAGGGTGTGGAGGGGTATAGAGAAATACAAAGAAATAGATATTTAATAGTGGAGTTTAGACTTTAAGTGAAAAAAAAGAATCACAAAATTCTCACTCTGCCTCCTTGAAGGAGCTCACACTGTGCTTGTGCATTTCTGTTGGCTGTCAAATGGAAAAATGTAAGTGGGACATTCAGCTCTTGAATCAATGTTTATTCGATAAGGTCAGTGCCAGAAAAACAGGTTTCAGTCTCAAGTGTAGGAAAAGACTGAACAGCTGCATACAAACAACAGCAACACATCTGCACTTTGCTCACACTTCCCATCCCTCAGTGCAGAACTGACCCAGCTCTGCAGAGAGGCTCAGGCAGGAACTCTGTTACCTCCCAGCTCAGGCACAGGGCAGGGAGGGCTCACTGCTCACAGTAATTGCCACAGCACACTGGTTTGCACAAAAGAGAGCAGTTTCTAGTTCACTCAGAAATATTTACTGTAAGTGCAAGACAAATCAGCACAGCCCAGAGCACGACAGCTCTCCTGTCTGTCTTTAGCCTCCACATCCTCACACTCCCATCTGGCCCTGGCACCCTGGACTCCATCTCCCACTCCTATTCCCTTCATACCTTTAAACAAACCAGACCTTTTTCAATCATCAGACGCAGCACGTGACCTATAAGGATGTGAAAACCTTGAAAACAGCTTAAAATGTGGAGCAACTTCAGAGAGCAGGCTCCAGCCCCCCATTCTCCCTGGGGATGGCAGTGGTGGCACTTCAGCAGTACCTGCTGGTGGTGGCTTCTGGTTGTGCTTTAAGATCCTTGCCTCCAGGGCATTGTCAAGCTGTCCTCAGGCTGGATCATGGAGTTCTAACTGGAATGAGCCCAACTAACTGGAACTCTGTCACTGCAAACAAGATGGGGAAGGCTTTGAGGGGAGGATGTCCTCTGGGTAAGAGACAGGGAAGCAGCACAGGATAGGGGCTTAGCACAGAAAGCCAAGTGAAACGCAAGCAGAGCAGGAGACACAGTAAATGGGAAAAAAAAAGAAAAAGATCAGAATTGGTGCTGGTCAAACGAGGAGCAAATTTTCCCCTCGAATGTGACAAGGTGGCACTGAATAAATAATAAGAACATAGCTACACACATCATGATCTCTGTGCAAACCTCCCACTGCCATCAGGAAAAAATCCATTACAGACTGAGATTTCAGGAGCACTGAATTTTATATCCTGGTCTGCAAGCATTAATTTTATAAAATGAGATTGTATCCTTCAGTCTCTGTTTTTGACACTTTATCCACACTGACACTTGTTAATCTTCTACATTCCCTCTATTGTTATGGAAGATGCCCTATTCTATGCCCTATTCTATCCCCTCTTCTATATTGATGCTGCCAGTTACAGTAACTCCCTGAAAACAAAAACAAACACTCGCTTTCAAAGAAACAAAAAAGATTTTTGTGTTCTAAAAGTATAAAAAAATTTTAGAGAAAGGCAGAAATAGATGGCCAGTCACTAGTAAAGAGTATTTCAGAGGGCCTATCACCTGTTTTCAAATGCAATTTTCACGTTCAAGTGTATCAGAAAGTCCATGGAATTTTGATTATTAAGGGCCAGACTCCATGAAGAAAATGTAACCTGGGCACATCTGTGAATTTTAGCAGTGGTCTTCCACTACACATTTGTCACCTATCTATTGAAATCCTTTAAGACTGTTTGAAGCAAAAGCCCACAAAAGCCAGGCTTTAATGCAGGTTGCACTGCACCATCACACAAGAGTTCTTTCCTATTCTTTGTTACTCTGCTGCTTTTTTGGAAAAAGATTTTTTTCAAAGCAGAATTGGCCCAATGATGAAATCTGCATCTGAAACTCTGGCGAGGGGAGATTCCTCCATGAATGACAGCACAGTACACTGTATTTCTGCTCCACCAGTACTCATATTTATTATTTAGTGACACCACCTCAAGCTATTATTTCCTTACAACCAGTGCTTCTTGACTTGCAAGAACTCAGGCAAATTCCATAAAATACAAGAGCAAATAAATGTTGAGAGGAAATAAAGTTTAATGTCAGGTTGCTCTGGTGCCAGCAGTGGCTCCCACATGTCCCAGAGGCTGATGCTGTCTCTGGTGTGATGAGGCACAGCAGAAAGGGCTGGGACTGAGGGACTGCTCCAGCTGAACTCATCCTGAGCTGCACAGCCAATAAATTACCAGGACCATACACACTGGCCTGTGTGGACTTGATTGTTTGTTTTAGTTATAATTAATCAAGAGCAAGAAGCCACGTGATGCAGTTTGTGATAGTCCTAAAATGGATGTTTAAAGAGAAGAAATGGGAAAAGAGACAAAAATCTCTGCCTGCATTTAACTTTCTAAACTTTGTCTTTTTTTCCCCTCACTTCTGACAATTAGAAAAGCCCTTCTCCTCCTTATATACATAGAATAGAAATATTTAGTCTGCAGTGAGACTTTACAGGCATTTGCCTGTTCTTAGAACCCAGGAGGATGCACAAACTCACACAGCACAGTTCAGCAGCTTACAGAGTACCCAAATATGCTCCAACCACACAAGTGAGCTTCCACCAGTCTTACAGAAGCAAAACCAGTATCTCAATCCCTCATTTCTCATTCTTGGGAAGATATTCCCCACAAAATGAAGCTACAAAGTAAGGTAAGAGAAGCACCACTCTGCACCTCCCTGCAGCTGTTTGAACACTCTTTTCTCATGTAATTTTGCTGGTAACAGGCTAGCAGTGAAGACTGCTTTGGCAAGGAACAGAGCCAGGAAAAGCCACCCCAAGGAGATGGTGCCTAAATCCCCTCAGGTGCACAAAACAGAGTTTTCATTTTGTTAAAGCATTTTCTTAAGGAGGAACACTAGGACACAAAAAGACAAATCAAAAGCCACCTCTGCCACAAGACAAGCAACACTTGCTTCACTATCCCCCCATGCTCAGGTACATGATGGTGAGGAGGAGGAGGAGATAAAGAACACCAGAGGTTTTCAGACATTCCTCTGACACAATACTGCCACATGTGTTCACAGCCTGAGCTCCCCAAAGCTCTGAGGAGTAGCTGAGGGTTCTGGGAACTGTTCTACAGAGGGAGAAGCAGCACAGTGAGACCAAATGATCTCCCTGATGTCACACAGGATGCCTGTGGTGAAGGAGGGAGCTGAACACATCTGGCTAACATCAGCTCCAGAGGTCAGCACGGGGAAGGTAATGAGATGCCTCCGTGCCAGAAGCTGGGTTTTATAAAGCAAACATCTCACAGAAGTTGGAAAGAATCACTGCAGTGAATCACACTCAGTATTCAGAGACACGCTCACATTACAACCACAAGCACTTATTTAATTAGAAAAATGATCTAATTGAGATGCACCCAAAATTGCCTCCGATACAACACAAGCAATAACACACGTAGCTAAGAAAATATGTAGGTTATGAAGGTGTCTGGGTTTGTGCATGTGAGGGAAAGAACAAGGGTAAATTGTGAGACTTGCTCAGCAATAACGCTGAATACATTTATTAAACACAATCAAATTTTACAAGGCACTGAAGTGATAACACTGTAGCAGTGGAAAGTGCAAGCAGCAATAAACATCTTGTAAACACACAGGTCACAGGCCCAGGTGCTTACCAGCATGGGAAGGGTGGCTCACTGAAAGCAGGATGCTTCAGTGCCCGAGCACTGAGCTCTCTTTTCTTGGAGAAGGGGTGAAACAAGGCAGGATGGATTATTATTTAATTTATTGCAATAAATCAGGAGTCAAAGCAATTCAAAGGAATTTGTATCTTATCACTATGTAAAGAAAAATCAAACCTCTATCATTTCAGATCTAAATACAATTACAGGAACAAAATAGCTTTATGTTTAAACCATCTAACTGAGCTTGACAGATGGATACTGTTTGTATCCATTTGTATTTATTGTACATAGTAAAAGACTGCAGCTGTTCTGTCAACACCTAGCTGCTTCCAGGGTGTTTGGAGCTGTATATAAATGTAACAGAATTTTATGGATAAATATATTCCATGGAATAAACATGGTGAAGATACTGTGATATAACACCTATTTACATTAACAACCATAATGCCTCGAACTGGTTCCTTCCTATGGATCTTTAAGGACTCCACCAAAGTGTGGGTCAAGCACGTGTGCTCTCACCCTACAGACACAGAATTATAGCCTGGAGATGAAGTGCTGCCCAAGGATGTCACAGGAGCTGGGTGTGAGCAATGGGATTAAGCCAGACCTATGGCTGCAGGCTTTGTCCCCAGGGCTTCCCCTGCACAGCCCCCAGAGCCAGCTCAGTGAACACCCCATAACCGCCCGCCTGCTTTCATCCCACACTGTGGGGCACTCCAAGGCACAGCCCAGCCTGGCCATGCTGTCCATCACCAACCCTGACAGCTCATCCCTGCCTTAGCAATTCCAGGCAGAGCCTCTGGCTGACAGTGATCTGTACCAAATCTGCCCTCACCAGCCAGAGATCAGAAAGAGCCCTGCAATTAGCAGAGATCTAATCCCACACCTCATCAGAGAGGTTTTGCATACTCATGAACTCATGGATCACACGGCCACACTGCCAGCCAAGGCTTTCAAACCCTCTCAGCCCTGAGGGTTTTCCTGGGGTTTCTCCTCTCTGAGCCCTGGGACATGCTGGACTCTGTCTGCCCACTGTACAGGGTGAGGAATAACTGCACCACTGCATGTGGCTGAGCTTCAGGTACTTGTTTTCTTTTAAATTTCACAAATAATTGTGAAGCACGCTCCATTGCAGTCTGTGTTTACAGAACTGGGTAACGATAGGAAGGGAAGAGGGTGATATTTGTTGGGGGAAAAAAAAAGTTTTAAACTGAAGGCTGCACAGGGCTGGGAGGTGAAACAATCTGAGGATAAGACTTTTGTGGGAGTCCTCTGGAGGCAGCTATTTTAGGTTGCTGAGGCTCCTACCAAGAATTTCAGTGCAGGAAATGGAGCATTTTTCCTACTATGGATTGCTCCCTCACCTTCATAGTCCCTACACCCCAGGCTGTCCAAGTGCTGAGTAACCTACTTTAATGCTTTTCAGAACACACAAACAAATTTTATGGAGCTCTCTGGACAGGAGGAATGGAAAGATTTTACTGGGAGAGAAGAGCTGTTAATCTGGCAATGAGAAAGATGCTGGAACACAGTAGAAAGCAGATCAAAAATGAAATATGACTTATCTGGAAGCAAGCACACAGGTAGAAATGGGGAGGAGTAGTATGTGGGGGGATCCAACTTCCTTTCTGCCTGAATTGCTAAACTATCAGTCATTTCTAAGCAGTGGGAAATCACAGTGTTCATTTTAAAATTATCATCAACTGAGAGCCAAATTATTTTTTAATAGAAAGGGATATCCTCATCTCCATTCTGTGCCTGTGGAAAGGGCAGCACAGGAAGAGAAAAATGGAAGGGAAAGGAGAGGAGAGCTGGTCTGTTAATCCCATATGGCCAACACAGAACTGATTCCCAGACAAGAGCCACATCCCCAGTGGACACCACCATTTTTCATCTGGATGTGCATGGACACAGAGGCAGGAGCAGCAGAACCACGCCTGTGCTGCCCTGCCACTGAGGGCTGAACTCTGCAATGAGAGCCATCATCTCGACAAGGGAGAGGGCACATTCCCAGTGCTGCCAGTGCAGCTCTCCCGGGAGGAGGCGTGTCCTGCATGTTTATAGAGCCGGGCACCAGGGCCTGACTGACACATCCTCAGGATCATTATCCCAGCTCTTCCCTGGCCTTTCAGAACCACCCTGTAAAACCCAGAGCTGCTACACCAGCATCCTCAACACAAAACCATTCTTTGTTGCTGTTCTTCCCCACAAACATTTTCATAGCAGGCAGCAGTTTCTCCTTAGGCAGCAGCCAGAGCAGCAAATACTGCTTGAAATGCTTTTGAAGTGGAGATGGGACCGTAGGAGCAGATGCCTGCCCCTCTCTCCAGGGAGCACAGATGTGGATGTGATCCTGCTCTGGAGCTCCACGATCTGGCTCTTTCAAAACACCCTGAAACTTCTGCTGAAGGCTGGGCACCGGGGTTGTGTCTCTTGTGAGAGGAGGGTGTTTAAGAACTGCTTTCTCCTGAACCCAGGGCTCAGCAGAAGACCAGCGTGTTCTGAGAGCTTCAGCAGAACCCGTGTCTGCAGAGGGGAGCTGGGCTCACCCACCCCAGGACAGCAGAACTCCCTCACCTGGGGAGGGGCAGGGAGCACTGCCTGTGTGCATGAGGCCCCAGGCAAGCACTGGGTTCTGGGACAGAGAGGAGGCAGGATGCCTTGGGAGGCTGCCTGGAACAGAGGCTGTGAAAGGAATAAAGTGGGTATTTATTTGTGAAGGTTCTGGCTTCTTTTTCTCTGCCAAGGTCAGGATGAATAATACACAGGAAATGTAGATTTCCAGTTTGGACTTGGATATTTATTACTTCTTATCTATTTAAAGACTGACAAGGTGTGAGCTCTAATTAGCAAGTTAGAGAAACGAGGTAAAACGGAGCACTTCTAACTCTTTCTAAGTTATTTAAACTCTAATTACCCAATAATGAGGTGACACCTATATCATTTATACTTTTGACCCAATATTGACCATCCAAGGCCTGCAATGTGGACCTTTTCCATCCAATTACAGAAAACCACCCAAACCCATGAAGAAGGAAGAAGAAGGAGGTGAAGAAGGACTTAGACAAAACCCAAAATCCCCCATCTTGACTCACATGTATTACTATATAGTAAAATCCCCAAAACCTATGTTTCCAGAATTCCAACATTTATTCAAAGGCCTTTAAAGGATGCACCTTGGGCAGTACAGGAGCCCGGCCATGGCTACACCCAACACGGATGTCTGGTCCCAAGTTTTCACACTTTTGTAAGTTTTGGTCCATTTACATTTTGGGGTTAATTGTCCAATTACAGCTTCAGGTTATGCAGTTCCATCCTCCCAGTCTGCTCTCCCCAATTTGCTGTTGTTTTTACTTTTTTACTTATACCTGAAGCTGCAGCAGTGTCCTTGGTTCTCAGCTGGAAAAGGATTGTTTTGTCTGGCTAAGCTGTGAAGAGAACTTGCTAACACTTTATATAAAATTCAGAGTTATATACTAATGCAGTACAGAATCTGGAAAATATGAAAGCTAAACTTAAGGCATCAGGCACAGTGAGTCTTAGAGCACCTTTAGAAAATAATTTGGAACAAAACAAATCAACGAAGACCCTTGAAGTTGTTTGTTTCCGCTCTAAGTTCTGCAAATAACAAACAAGGTGTCTGTACAGAGGTTCCAGCCAACAGCTGCCATTAACATACATAAATCTTCCGTTCAAAGGAAGCCTCCAGCAGTCAGTTTTTCTATCTTAATTTGATTCTTTTGACTTTTCCATCCTGTCTGTTTTCATCTTTCCTCATTAAAAGGATTTTTTAAGAAAAGATTTTTTTTTAGAAAAGCCAAACATGGCTAATTATTTTAATGAGCTACCAAAAAAAAATATAGCTGCTTTCTACTCTGAATATAAGCAAATGTCAACATTGCATGGGGAGCAGAGGCAGCACAGCATCTTATTACTATACCATCAGCTCCTATATTTGATTAATGAAGACTCACAGGACTAATTTTACGCTGCTTCATTAAAAGCCTGGGGCAATTAGCATAAAGGTTAGACTACTACATTATTAAAATGTTATTTTTTTAAACAAAATAATTTGCTTCTTTTCCTTTCCCTTTGAAAAAAAAAAGGCACACACTAGACAGACAAAAGGAGTTGCTGTCTTTTTCAACTTCTTATGTAGAGAAACGTGAATTGCTAAATCTCATCAAGGATTTTAGCAGAGCAGCAGAGCAGCAAAGCAGCTGCCCAGTCTCTACAAAAGGGCAAAGGCAGTGCTCTCCTGTAAAGCAACACACAAAGGGAACAAACAGCCTTTCTGCTCAGAGCACGGGGTGGTGATAAACTTAAAATTCAGCCAGCACCTAGAGGGAGGGGGAGAAATGGCTCATTCCAAACAGCACATCCATTTCTCACACAGCTAAACCTGTCGTGCAAACCTCTCCAAATGATGATCAAAGGTAAAAGCGCAGATATGCAACACTGCAAGGGCTGAAGTGTACAGCATAAAAAGGCACAGGCATCTCCTATTCTTTGAGGCTTTATTGAGAGAACAGAGGAAGAGCTGCTTCTGAACTTGCAGGTGAGCAAATCTCTAAAAGCACACAGCACTGGCAGCCTCGCTGTGCTGTTGATTCAGCATCCTGCTGGACAACACAACCGAGCAAGGGTCGAACCACTTCACCATTTCCCTGCTCCCTTTTTCCTCTCCTCTCTCGGGTTTGCAGCTCTCTGAAAACCAGCTTCCTCCCAAGCCTCTGCCTCCTCCTCCTCTGCTACAGCCCCAGGAATGGAATAAAAACATAAAAAAGCAGCAGCAGCCCCAAGGAACAGACTTGATGAAAAAGAAAAGCTAACTGCCAGACAACGCTCCAGTCTGCTGCAGAGCTGGTTGGCACGTGGGAGGACTCGCCAAGACGTGCACAAGGCTCTGCTCTGCCTTGCAGCTCCCGCTGGCACTCGAGGGGTTAAAGCAATCCAAGCCAGGCCTGCTGGAGAAGCACTACAGCAGGAAGAAAGAGTTACAAATGATTTTTCTTGGCAAAAGCAGCTCATTGGAATAGTAGAAGGATTGTGCTTACTCCTCATATATAAATGCCAGAATGAGGCTTGCTGACACTTTCCTGGCACGCTGCACCCTGCCAGCGGCCCAGCGCTTCAGCCAAACTTCGGGAGGGACACAAGGACACACGAGGTGTTTCTCCCCCAGCTGACCAAGCCTTCCTCTCCAGTGGCATGATCCAGCCTTTAAGGGGAAGCACCCATCCACCAGCACCCCATGGATTCAGCTCAGCTCTCCCTTTCCACAGCAGCGCCTGGGTTTTGTGGCCAGTGTTTGAGGTGGGGTTCTGTGAAGCCACCAGCACACATGGATCCTGGGGCATTCTGCTGGGGAGAGGGGCATTCATGAAAACTAATTTTAGACAAGATCAAGTCTGCTGAAACATCAGAATTTTGCAACTTGCTTAACCAGCAGCCAGGCTTTTCCCTTACCCCGTTCTCTAACCCCTAAGTCATCCTGGCTAAGCAGTGGCAGGGAGTTTGAGGTAACCCTTTCCCAGGTCCTCTCTCCCAGGGTACAATTTACAGCCTTGAGAGCCGGAAGCTACATCCAGATCATCATGTTTAATAGACACTAATCTTCCTAAGGGTCTAATCCCCTTGTACTGCTTCTTTAGACTCACACTTCTGACTTCCACAGAAGTTTCACATGAGTTTTGTAATTTCATTTTGCCCTGCTAGAAGAACAAAAAAAGGAAAAGAAGAAGAAAAAAAAGAAATGCTTATCAATTCCAGTTCCTATCAGACTTACACAAACTGATATGATTTAATTCTTCACTGTTTCATCATTTGAAAAAGTGGCTCCACAGCCAGTGCAGAGGGTCATGGCAGGGCTTTAAGAAGATGAAGGTCAAATGGCTATTTTGGGAGTAATTAGCTTGTTCAAAGACACATGTGATGCAGCCTTGGCTTTAGCCTGTGGGCTGCTCTGGTGCCCTGAACAGGGATGGCTGAAGTGTCCTTGCAGCTGGGGAAAGCAGCTGATCCCCACCTGTGCCACAGGAACTTCCCTTTCCTGCTGCCAGGCTCACTGAGGCTCAGTGCTCTGTGACCTCTTCATCACTCCTGCCACCTCTCTCTGTGTGGAGCTGCTCTCTGACACATTCACATTCAGCAGCACCCAATTTCATTTTGCTCTTCTTTTTAATCTCTCCTGTTTCCCTTGTAGAGATGGATTTTCTTTTTTGTTCCTGACAACCTACAGCCCAAACCAACCTCTTTCTTCTTACTCTCCAACAGTAATGACAATACATGATGCCCAGAACTTCTCCAGGTATCACTGTGACAGTGATGACTATTCTTAAAATGGCAACTGAGAGGAACAACTTCTTGCCAGTGGGTTTATATCAGGCTCTCCAACTCCAAAAATACACGTTTGCAAACTGGAAGGGAGGAAGGAGTTCTCTGGGCTCATCTGCTGCAGCCCTGCACCACGAGTAGCAGCTCTCTCATGGTTAGCTTGGTTCTTCCAGAGCCCCCACAATGCCAAAGATTAAATCCTCAAACCTCCACATGCCTACAGGAAAATAAAATGGGCTAAAACCCATGAGACAAAGCTGTCACTAATTTTAGCAATAACACCAGAAAACCTTTACTGGTTTAACTCCATTTTTTCACCAGACTTTGACTGATTTCTGCACCAGGATTATTAGGAGCAACTCCTATTAGTTGTGCCTTTTCTTTTACTCCCACATTGACATCAGAAATCCCTGCTGCCTTGCAGCAATCCCCACTCAGAGTGGAAGGGTTTATGGTGAAAAGATCACCTCACACCTCCTCAGTGTGATCTAGTACAGCAGGGCTGCACAGAGAGGAAATGCTTGCAAGGAGGTCAGCTTTGTGTAAATATTTACATCCAGCACGAGGCTTCCGGGAATGTCAGATTGCTTTACAAAAGAAAGACACATTTTCCCTGCTTACAGCCTGGGGAGGAGGACAGCCACCTTCTCAAAACATCAGAAGGCAAGATACCGTGCTGCAAGTGGGAACTCAGCTTGGACCTGCTATCTCCAGGATCAGAATCGTATTAGCAGAGCTAGGAAGGGAAAAAAAAAAATAAAGATCCAAAGAAGGTTCACTGTGCTGCTGTTGCAGAAAAGAGAAATTTAATACTACAGCCCGGGTTGTTAGGAGGAGGAGATGATGTGATGGCAAAACAGAGAAATCTACCAGAAGAATTATCAGCACTGGGGGAAATGTCATCCCCATCACTGAAGAACACCCTACACTGCCCTGATCTCACAGGGCCCTTTTCCTGACTCCATGCCTGGGCCTGGAAGCTCAGCAATCAGTCTTGCAAATTTTCAATTTTCAAATCCAGGCAGGAGGTTTGTTTTTCTTGAGCAATGTGCCAATGCTACTTTGTGCTGTACAGCTTCCAGTGTTTTCTTAAGTGTCTTGAGAGGCTTGGCATGAAGGGCACTGTGGAAATGGAGCTTTACCTGATTGCTTCCAACTTCTGCCTCGCAACCTCCCTTCAAAATGAGGGACTGCAGCAGCAAGAGATGCTCCTCTCCCTGCACAGGAGGGGAACAGTGGCTGCTGCAGCACACACCAACAGCAAAACGTGTGTCAGCAGTGCCACGAGCAGTGACCAACATCTCCATCCACATCACAAGGCACACTGGATATTTCTCCTGCAGCCAGCTCCAAGGAGTGGCTGACAATGTCCCTCCCCACACAGAAACCACGCACACCCACGTGGGGAAGAACTTTTCCAGCTACCAGAGAGGTCAGCCTCAATCACAGCCTCAAATTCACTAATAAATGAACACCCCAGAGCCCACTGAAATGAGCTCAGCTAATTGGAGGTGTTGGGGGATGACTAATTCATGACTAGCCATGGCCAGGCAGGCTCCTTCTCTGCTTGTGTGCTCTATCCCCAGCTGCCACCCTGACCTGCAGGTCACATCCACAGCATCACTGGGAGCAAGGAGCAGGGATAAAGGGAAAACAGTATAATGCTTTCCCCCATTAACACTTGACTTTGGGCACAGAGCATTACACTGCTCTTTGTCCAGCATCTTTAAGGATTTTAAAAAGAATATCCTAATTAAGCTGTGGAGGAATTCAGGCAAGATTGCTTTAAGCATTTTTAGTTCAAAAATGCAGTGTTGTCAAGCATTTTCCTTGTTGCTATTTCACAACATTCTCATGTGTTTGAGGCTATTATACAGGAGCATAAAGCATCAATAAACCCCAGGATTATGCAACAGCAATAAACCACATATTTGGGGGCTCCACAGTATTATTATTTAATGATAGTAATTTTCCTGCCTTTCATCCAGAAGGACCCTGCAAAGTAACAGTTCTCCCAAAATAAAAGAGCAGCTGCCTGTGAGATGGGACAAAGCAAAAACCTTTGCAGTGACTTATCAGGGGAGAAAAGGAAATGATAACTCTTGTCCATAGGAAGATAGTACTGAAATTCAGCTAAGTGGGATGAATCCAGAATTCACTGGAGAGAGCATCTGAGGATTTTTGCTTATGTGCCAATACATCTTACAACCATTAACAAATTATGCTGTGTTTTGAATGCTAAGATAACAAATGTTATTCTCCTTTCATGTCATGATTCAAAGTCTATTGGGTTGTTAAGAGATTTTGGATCAATTCTTCACTGCTTAAAAAAAATACCAAAACCAACCATAAAGAACAAACAAGCTAAAAAAAAAGTCTAAGTTATGCAAGGTGATCTGTGAAGGACTTGATTCTTGGTGCTGCAGCTATGAAACCAAATAGTGTCTGATTTAGGAGAAAATCAGAAGCAGCAAGAGATACTTGTGCTAAAACAGAGCCCAGACACTTCCCAGGAGGGCCACGAGCTGTGCAGCACATGCAGAGCTGAGGAGGGGGTGGCTGAGGGATGTGGGCTCAGTCACACACACAGAATCGCCCAGGACAGCAACCCAGAGCAGGGGTATTGGTGCAGAAACTAAAAAACCTGTCAAGAAACAGCACTTTTCCAACACATAAATACACCACTGTCAAGAAAGGGAAGGCCTCCTCCCTGCTTCTCTCCTTGTGCTTATTTTCCATTATTCACAACACAAATCAAACTGCCAGGCTGCCAAGGCCCCCAAAGAAATCAGCAGTCCTGCTCTCCCTGGCAGCAGCAGCCCAAGGAGAGCTTTGGGATGGTGACCCCACTTTGGGACAGCCCCACCAGCTGCTGTCCCCCCCTGCCCTGCCAGCCAGGGCCCTGAACAGGGGACAGCACCCAAACCCAAAGAAGTGGCTCAGGCACTGCCAACACAGCTGCTGGCTCGGGGTCACAACCAGCATCACCCAGCCCAACCACCCACCTGCTTTACACTGCACAACCCAAATGTACAAACCCCAAATCGTCAGGCACTTGAAAAACTGTGGGTTGACTTAAGTCACTTGATTTGTTACAAAATCAAAAGCCTAAAGTGATGCAGAAATTAACATTTTACTTGTCCACATTGGGGTATTGCTTTAGACAGGGTGCTGCACTGCTATTTGCTCTAGGATTTATTTAATAGTTAGACAGAAATAAGTTGGCCTTCAAAGAAGAGCTTGAGTCTTCTCTTTGAGAAAACAACTGAATTTATATCTCAGTACTAGATTATTTCCTTCAATCCAGGAGAGGAGGGTTCAGTTTCATAAAAAATAAAATCAAGAGACTAAACATCCAAGAATTTGAGCTTTACTCTCATTTTATGCAGGAATTAATTTTATCACATAAACAGACATAGATCTCTCACTTCCTATTAACTCCTAAGGAGTAAGAGCTGATCTTGAAACTACTACCAAAGAGAGTCACCTTAACACCCTTTTTCATCTCTACAGATAAGGAGCTCAGACACTGATCTAAGTCACATGGTGCTTCATGCATTTCATAAATTAATTGGTTCCTAAACTAACTTACATTCAGAGGAGTTTGTAGAATATGCTTGCAAAAGGAGAGCAGGGAAATCCTGTCTATCTATATTGAGCTGGCTGGAGTTTGCATCTGTGCCCTTGAACATTTTTAGCTGCTCTGTTAATACCAGAATCCAGGTTTTCCCAAATCCTACACATAGACATCTTTCCTCACAGGTACGTAGGGACACATTTAGTTAAATCTGATGACAGCAAGTCTCTTACCAAAGACAGACAGGCTCAGTTATCAAGCACACAAGTATCTGAAGAGGTCCATAATAATTTAGACTTTACAAACATCCAGTTTGGGATGAAGGTTACTATTTTATATCTTACCAAAGAGAAACTTAAAACTCCATGGATCGTGGTGTACCAATGGTCTAACCACTAAAGCTGCCTTTGCTAACAGGTGTTTTTCTCAACAGTAGATCTGCTCATTTAGTTTTCAATTTGAGTTTTGAAACAAGGGGAATTGTTTCACTGGCCGTTGAAAAATAACCCACACGTGGAGGGATCCCAATTTTTCCACACTCATTAGTTAAATAGCACTGTGTTTTCAAACATTCCCTCACCTGAAAGAGAGAGGAGCAGAAACAAAGGCAATGCTTTCTGTAAAGCCCTTCCCTTTCATATCAGTGCTACAGTGATTGCCACATAATTAATTTAACTTCAGAACTGGTGTGCAAATAAGCTTTTGGATGCCAGCCACACAGGAGTCTCCAACACAGAAACTGTGAAGTCTTTTTTTTATTAAATACTCTCCAATCAATGTCACAAGCAGTGATACCCAAGCATGCATGGGATTGGGGTCAGGAAAGGATTTCTTATACTCTGCCCACTTTCTGCTCAACACTTTTAGCTTTGTGCACTGCACCTTTTGGGGTTTTACTTTGTAACTCACAAAATAATGTCATTAAATGCTAACAAATCAAATCCTTATGAAAACATGTACTTGGTCCTGCTGATTTTTTCTCCACCTCAAACTTAATTCTGTACACAAAATCACCTCAATGCAAACTCACTGAAAGAGTGCTAGGCTTTTTCTAAATTGATGAGATTTATGAAAGGCCAATTCAAACCATTCATTCAAGGCTGACTCTGGAAATTCACTCAGACTCACCTCACCTGTGTACTCTGAATGTTTGGAAACTAAGCCAGGGAACTGAAAAGTCATTTCAGCTTGTACCTGTTTCCCAAATATACAACATTAATTCTCAATCCTGTCCTTCTATGCAGCACTATGAGACTTGCCTGTGACAGTGGCACAGGAAAGAGAAGAATTACTAAAAGGACAGTTAGAACAAACTACACTTGAATAATTTTTTTAAATTTGAAAACAGTTTCTTTTTCCCCTAGATCTGACATTTAGGAGACTGAAAGCTTGTTCCCATTCATACCCACACCAAGAGCTGTAGCAGTTTAAGTGAGATTTTTTGAATAGGGTAAAACTGCACTGATGCAACAGAATTGATTGAGAAAATTATTTCATTAAAATGGTGCAGTCGACTCATGTAGGAAATATTATTTTGATTTAGGGATATCAATTTAGCATAAATCAGCAATAAAACCATTTAAGATTGAGGTATATCACTGTGATTTTCTTGTCTAGGGAAGAGTGTAAAAGAGTACAATTGAAAATATCATTAGGAAGAAACAGAAGCATGAGAGCTCCTGAGAACAAGAGCTATGAAATCTAAAAATTACCTTTAATTAGGAACTGCTGAAACAGAAACACTTCTGCCTAGTGCATCCACATATGAACCATTCCAGCCTGCTGGAAAGCACGTGCCTGAGGCAGGATAGTAAAGCAAGAGATTGGATAGACCAAGCTAGATTAAATAATACTTTTATCCCACCAACACTGTCTCACCCAGGCAAACCGGTTCCTCTCTCTGGGCTGCCTGCTCTGGCACCATGTTTCTGGTCAAGGAGATTTTCCCCCAAGAAGGAAAGTTGCACATCAGACTTAAGTGGAATCTGGCCCAGTTCTACAAGAGGAGGTTTTTAGGAAATCTTGAAAGACAATGCTAAAAGCCTCCTTTCTTTCCTTCATTCTTATGAGAGCTCTCCAAGAAATTCAAATTTAATTCTGTAAGACAGGCAAAAGGAACATGAATGAAGATGGGCAGATGAATGAACAGATGAGCTCGTCCAGCCACAGAACTACACAAGGCTGTGAGATCTACTAAAATCCGAGCTCTTGCTACACAGCAGGCAGTGGAAACAGGCTGGAACTGGAAGCACTAATCATGGCAACTATCCCCTTCAATCAGCCTGCAGAGAGACAGTCCAGTGCTCCAATATCAGTGTAACAGAAAGTACATCTCTCAAAGCCCAGAAGATTCAATAAGAGAAAGCCTTGCTCTCCATTTGGTTCTCCCTGGGAAGGTTTTAGAAGCCTGGACAAAATTGCTAAATCTGCTTCATTTGGCCCCAGACTTTCTTCTTCTGCAGCCCCTGCATGTGTGTAGAGCCCATGGACATCCTGACAGTGTGCACAGTTATATAATGAGCTCCAGAGACAAGAATTTTATTTGCCTACAGAAAGCTGAATGTTTCTGAGAAAGCAATTTTCCTTCTTACAGTGGTCTCCAAGAGATTCACCCATCAAAACGAATAAGCTGTTGAACGGAGTGAGGCTACAGCCTGTGCTAACACTGAGAGCACTCCCGTAATAGCTCAAGTCCCTTTCTACTATCTTTCATCTGCTTTAGCTCAGTGTTGCTGGTGTATGAAATTTAAAGAGCTCTGAAAAAGATGTTAACGAGCCCTAAAGAGGAGAGTGCTCTTGCGATAGTCATTCCCAGGAACACCTGTGAACTATTGAGTTTAATTAGCCTACAGCTGGCACTGAGTGTGTGTGGAAAGACAGGGGATTTATTATCGGATTGCCAGCCCTCAGATTGGCTCTTCCAGCACTTTTTTTTTTTCCTGTTTGTTTATTTTGTGATAAAGGACACACAGAGAGTGAGGGCAATTTAACTAACAGGGGATTCCCTTCTTGGAAAGGGTGCCAGACACGGCAGCACTCTGATGCTGGGAAGTGCCTGGGAGTGGGGAGAGCCTGGCACAGTGAGCTGTTGGCAAGCTCAGCACCCCAGCCCTGTTATTTACTGTGTGGCACAATTTACTCCCAAGCCCATACCCTACAACTGCAGAACAGCTAAGGGCCCGAATTTTCATTTCAGTAACGCATTGCACTTTTTTTGTTACTCCTCAGGACTCCACTTAACTCTATGGGCATCCTAAAACAAACCTAGGAGGTGGGAAGAGCCTCTGCTGCCACTTTATTCTGCCATCTACAACACCCAGTGGCTTTCAACATAGGTAGCTGTTTCAGCACCAATTATGTCACAGTATCACACACAGCTGTGTGTATTTTCATCAGCAACTGTGAATTATGATTGTTCATCCTCAAATTTCTCCAACTCCCCTGCCTAAAATCATGGCTGCACTCCCATGTGACATCAGTTTTCTCCTCTGCCCTGTTATTTACTAGGCAGAGTTTGAAGAGAGGAATGAAAATATGCCTGAGGTATTCTGCAGAAGCCAAGCAGAGCTGTACCTCAGCCCCCTCGACTGTGCCCAGAGCAGGCAGTGCCCAGTCCCCAGTGGTGCCAGCTCCACTGCAGCAGCTCACAGGCTGGGCTGGAGACTCCTGGCATTGTCACAGAAAGAAGAAACGCTTTGGAGGCTTTCATCTTTGAATGACTATCCTCCTACCTTGTGCTAAATTCAAAATACCTCAACAGAAACAATGCCCTACTTAAAGCACAATGTACAAAGTAATTATCCTCCTGACATCATCTGTCCTGACAGCAGCTCGTCTCCACAGCTGGAGTACGAGGTGCTTCCCAGGCTGATCGGACTCCATCCTGCCATCACCTTGACACTGCCACGTCAGGCCTGCTGACATTTCTTCTAGCTGACATTGGAAAGCCTTCAGTAAATCTGTACTGACATCTTAAATTCTCTTTTCTTCCCCCCATACTTTTCTCCTGTCATGTCATCTCCATAAAATTGCCCTGCCCTTGTTTCACTTCATTTTGACATCCTATTGTTGCCTGCACGGCTCCTCTTTAGCGCAGCAATTCTGTCACAAAGGCACATCTCCAAAGACCTGACACAGGAGCACCTGCAGAAGTGTGCCAGTCTCATTAAAATGAATTAAATGTCTGTGTTATCACTTCCACCCCTCCCCAGCGAGTGACTCCTCAAAGCACAGCCCCATGCCACAGTGCTGTAAAGCACCCCAAGAGAGAGGAACCTGCACAACCTGTGACAGCCACGCCTGGTCCAGTCTGACCCTGGGGAGGACACAGAGCTCAGCAAAGCCCCAGTGCCTCTCCAGTGTCAAGGTTTAGTGACAACTCAAAAACCTCCTGCCATCTAAATCTGGAAAACACAACAAATCAGCCACCACAGGGAGCCCCTAATTGGGGCCAAGCCCCACCACCATCACCAGGGGTGCTGGGTGATCAAACACAAACACAGCTCCTACAACACTCGCTATTCATGGCCTGGGCCCCTGGGGTGCAGCTCAGAACCTTCCCAAACCTCCAGCCCTGGGGAATGTGTGCCCATGAACCTTCCCAAAGCCAAGGGAACAGCCCTGCCCTCACAAGGAGGGGCTGGACAGCTCCTTCACTAGCCCAGCCCAGGGGCTCTCATTAGCAGGCTCATCAGCCTCATTACAGAGCTGTCCTCTCGTAGCACTGAGGGAGCCCCAAACTCTGCTCCCCCAGCTCCAGGAAACCTCAGGGACCCCCTCAACACTGAACAGAATTAACAGGCTTTAAAATCCCCTCCAGGAGGGAACCTCAAGCCCTGTGCTCGCTCCATCTGACAGCAACAAGGTGTGTTTGTGAAGGGTGGGGAAAGCAGGGGAACGGCCCTGGAAAACCACAAGGGAGCTAAAACCCATACATGCTTCTGTGGAGTCTGATTTTATGCTTATATAATATACACAGAATTTAAAAGTACTTTATATACATATTTCCTAAAATTCAGTTATATGTTTTGAGATGTAAATAGATACCTGCTCTAGCAGTGTAATTAAGCTGTCCATGCAATTAAAAAGCATGTTGTTTTATTTGCATAATTCCATGCAGCTTTTTCTTTATGGATAGACCCTGAAATGTCAAGTTTGCCTGACACTAGATTTTTTTTTTTCTTTTTGCTTATTGATCCATATTTCTCCAAGCTGTAAAAAGCACTTACAGCCCAGGAAAGCCACAAGGGCCAGACCAAGAGCCTGCAAGTTCAAACACTGATGTGGATTTCATACACGCCAGAAACCAGACCAATGAGATGAAACCTAAGAACTCCTAACTCTAAAATGAGAAAAAATAATTTCCTGGATTCCAAATCTGCAGTATACAGTTCCATCAGGAAAAAAAAAAAGAAAAAAAAAAAAAAAAAAAAAAAAAAAAAAAAAAAAGAAATCCAGGCTCAGAGAAAAAAAAAGGAAAAGAAAAAACACCCTAACTGCTGAGCAATAGATGTGGATATTTTGTGTCAGAGGTATCTATTAATCCGCTTCTGCTGCATTTATTTTACGTATCTAATATGCACCTATAAATTAGTCCAAAACGACCTCTGCAAGAAATACCTCATGTTCTGTATTGTCTTTTAAAAATCTGCCCTAACCCATTCCTTCCTCTTTCCCAGTGTCTGCTCTCCTGTGCTCCCCTGCTCCCAACAACACTCCAGCTCTCAGGCCTGGAACAGGTGTCATTAAAATCCCAGAGTTTAACCTCACAGACTTCAAAACAGGTGTCATTAAAATGCCAGTGAAATCTGGACACACTGACATCACCACACCTGAGAGGGATCATCCCATACACCCATGCCAAAAACCCACCCCAGGCTGCACAGCCCACACCTCTGGAGCAGCTGAAAATAATAACATTGTGCACAGGGAAGCTCTAATGGGGTTTGTGTGTTCAGATGGGACAATGACCCCACAGTGCTGGAGCACCCCCAGCACCCTGTGCAGTGTCCCTCAGGGTCCCTGTGTGTGTGACCCAGCCCCAGCACCCTGTGCAGTGTCACTCAGGGTCCCTGTGTGTGTGACCCAGCCTGATGAGCCTGTGCAGTGTCACTCAGGGTCCCTGTGTGTGTGACCCAGCACCCTGTGCAGTGTCACTCAGGGTCCCTCTGTGTCACACCCCGGTGTGTGGCTGCAGGGCCCTGCAGGGATCCTGGCTGCCAATGCATGGCTGCACATCCAATAACCTGATGCAAATCTCAGATGCAAACACGTTAGGCATGGCATTACTGCACATTTTTTGATCAACAATACATCAGCAGAACATTTTGCTACTGCTGTTAACTCTCTGCTGTGGTTCAGAAACAAATGCTTGAGGACATGTACTACTACACTCCTACTGTGCGTACAAGAGATACACTTCTGTATCCTCCCCAGAATATGACTGGCAGCAATTACAGTGAATATTGAAGAGATGGAGCAGGGCTTGTGATGCATTTTCCTGGCTTTTGTGAAACATTTGTTCACCACATTTGCTAACTCTCAAAATGCAAGCATACATGAGAGGTCTGTTAATCCAGGGAATTAGCAAGGTACTGCTCCAACAGATTGCAAGACAAGAGTGCTCTGTTTCATACAAATGGGCTTCAGACAAGCAACCAGTACACCCTGTGAACATCTCATCCTTTCTACCTAAGATCCACAAATATATCAGGTGATCAAAAACAAAACAAAAAAGATTTATTCTTGCAATCTTCTGAAACAAAGGTTCCTGGGGCTGGCATTGTTTTCCTCTCTCCCTTCTGAGCTCTGTAGTCTGCAAAGACATAACCTTACAGCACATGAAAATAAGATTTAAGCACATCTGAAATAATAGAGCCCAGTTGCTATCACATTGTGATTATCAGCACTGCTGCCAACAACCCACACTGGAGCCAGAGTCTCTTCAAACACCATAAATTCCAAGCTGCCTTAAGGAACACTCTCACACCTTCATCTGTCTCTGAAACCCTGCAAGGTCAGGGGAAGGCTCCTGCTTTGCTGCATACACAAAACAAAAACCATTCAGTGCAAAGAAATAAATAAGTAATACAGTAGAGATATACTCAGATTCTCTGAATAATTCAAATCCCATTCTTAATGGTGACAGGAATACAGCAGAGGCTGCTGGCTTGGGGACGCTGAGACAACCCCGTGGTGGGGACAGAGGGTTTATGACGTACAGGAATCTGTCCAAGGTGGGGTCCAGTTGAAGAATGGCTCCTTTCCAGGCAGAGCTGTTTGGGGTTTGGATGTTCACAATAGCATTTCCATTCCATACAAAGCATCACTGCTCCATGTTTTTATGTTCTTTAGCACATGTATTAATACAATACACGCCTCCATAATATGTCCTTCCTTGTAAAATCCAAAAATACAGGGCCAAATTCCCAGCAGCTTTACACACTTCCATGTGGGCACCTGCATGGCTTGCACACGTGCACATTTGTGCACACAAACAGACACGTGAGGAATTTATTGCCAAATGTAGCCACATACACAACTAAGCACTTTTAAAGAGAGGCATCAATTTTTATCACAGAAAAAAATTATAAATCAATTAACAGCAAAAGGCCTTTTCCTGCAGTAGAGAACACAAGCACTGTAGGAATATCTATAATCCCAGCAATTGTAATTCCCAGCATTGACCATTCAGTCACACTGAAAGCTTGACACAGCAATTGAGCAAAGGAGCCCCAGGAGCCCATTCATGACACAGCATTTGAGGCACAAATGTTCTTGTGGACACTTCACCAAGCAGTGCACCAGAAATTTTTATTAAAAAAAAAAAAAAAGAAAAAGAAAAAGACAGGAAGCATCCCTCCAATCATTAAAATCTGACATAACAGTACATAATTACATCCTCACTCAACACCTAGAACTGGAAGGCAACCTTGAAAACCCTTCAACACATGGAAAAAAAAATAAAGATGCACAATAAGAAGCTCCTCCAAAAAATCCCATCTGCTTTCCTCAGAAACTCTTCCTACACAACTGCAGTGACATTGTGCCTAATCCTGCTGTTGACAAGGATGCTGGCTTGCTGTGGGGGGCTGGCTTGCCCTGCAGATGCAGCCCCATGGCAGCAGTCCCTGGGGCAGCCAGCAGAGCAGCTGCTCCCCGCTCCAGCTGCACCCGGGGCTGGGGCTGCACACTCCCACACCCAAGCACTCCTTCCCACTTGTCTCCAGGGCTCATCACCATTAATTATGACTCACAGACCAGAAAGAAGCTTTGCAAACTGAATTCACAGAGCTCCCAAAGCAGCCCACAGTGCCAGTGTCCAGGTACAAGCTACGTGAATCTGGACATTTGGAGTCCTTAACACAAAGGCAAGTCAAGGTGCCCGTGTGTTAACAGCACTGAGGTCTCCAAAGCCCTTCTGCTACAGCAAATTTATGCCAGGATTTGCTCAGGACTTTGCTCATCCCCCTGCATCTCCAGTGGCCTTCTGTACCTGAAGTTATCTGCTTGCCTCCCGAACCTTCACCTTCTCTCCTGATGAGGTGGGGAATCAGCTACTCACAAATCCCTCTTTCTGGCCTCCTCTGAGTACTGCCATTAACTAATAAGAGAGCAGGAGTGGAAATCGGTTTTTTAAGTACACTGTTCACATAAGCCTGTTTTTTGCTGAAAGAGCACCAAAAATAAACCCCTCAAGAATCCAGTCTCTCATATTCTCATAGCTTATACCTCCACTCAGCTTCAATAAGCCAGGAACAATATTGCATGCCCAGACTCTCTATCACTGGGATCACTGGGGCTCAAGTAAAGCAGGAATTTAGCCAGCACCTACTTAATTCCAAATTCACTTAATATCTCTATACCCCCTCCACAAATAAGCTGTACAACACTGTGAGTCAATCAAGCCAGGCACTAGTAAAATATTTTTTTAAAAACCTTAAATCTAATAGAAGATTACTGCACTCAACCATAGAAACAATTTTAAGCCTAAATTTGGCAAGACACATTAGTTTTATATGGAGCTAAATCATTTCCAAGTGTCCAGGAAATACAATTCAGTAATTACAGCTGTATTAGCTGGATGCAAATGAAGCAAGAGGCAGAACTTACCACCGAGTGGGTGAGTCGGCCTGGCCAGAGCCCAGCCCTGCTGCAAAGACAGGCTTTGCTGGAGACTGACCCAAATCCAGGAATCAAAGGTGCTCAAACCACCTGGCTGATGGGGACAAGGACTTGAAGCCTTGTGAGTATTGACATGGGGGCATTTTTGTAAGGCATTTTCCTCCTGGCTGAAAACAGAGCTCACACTAAATTAAATGAAACTAAAGCCTATCATCTGCACACCCTGCAGAAAGGACACCCCATCATCGTTGTCAAGTGAAAACGTGGGAGCCAAGCAGGAGGCAAAATACCCTCTGCTCCCCATCACGCTGCTCGGAAAGCACTCAGCTGACAGCAGAAATGGATTGGATAATGCAGCAAGGGAAAAATGCAGCGTGGGACAACATTTCCAGTTGAGCATTCTCCACCCCCACACTTTCCACAATAATTAATAACCAAAGCTGTTAATGTTTAAATGATCCACGTTCTCCAGTGCAGTCAGCAATGCCTCCAGAGGCTTTCCACTGGGGCTAACACTCTTAACTGTATGGATGCCTGAAGATACAAACTGTTTCATGGATGAAAGGACAATTCTATACGGTATCCAAACATTTAGGAACTTTTCTTTTAAAGCTGAAGTGGCTTCATAAAGCATTTAGGGTTCCCAGGTTTTGTGTATATGTCCAGGTACTCCAGGGTTAAAGGAAAACAAAGTTTTTCCCAACCCTCAAGTGCTAACAGCCATTATATTGCTCTTCCCCATTCCAATAGGGCCAGAACATCCAACCCATGTCCAGTCCTCCTAGCAAATGGTTATCCAGGGAGAGCAGACAGGGATCAGCCAACCCCAGGAAAGCTGAGCAACAGGCAGGGAGAGGCTTTCTCTGGTTTCTCACAGCACTAGAAACTAAATCACTCCCAAACATGGCTCCAGGAGTCTGTTTTTTGTTTATTTGTTCAAGTCCTTGGGAACCTCTGCAGTTACCAACACACTTCTCAGCAGTTAGGGCAAGAAGGTATTCTAGCATAGAATTACAATCATGATAATCACCATTCCTGCCCTGCCTTCTCTAACCCCTCCCTGCCCATTTCCCCATCTCGGGATTAACACAAAGGAAACTTTTAAGACCAAAGCAATTTCTCAATTTTTTTTTTTTTTTAACTTTAATTTTCAAAGAGCCGGGGGTACAGAAGTTCATCTGCCTCTGTGTGTTTCCCTATCTGTCCCCCCTTCTAATAACTTTTGAAACCCAGTAATTTCAAGCCAGTGTGACAGCAGGGCAGAGGTCTCCACAGTGCCAAGTTCCCAGAAGTGCAGTGAGGAGGCTGCAGCTGCACAGGGAAAGGGGCCTGGCTTCTCTCACCTCCCACCACGGGGAAGGCTGGCTGTTAGCTCACACCTCATTAGACAGCACAAACCCACAGAGGAAATCAATTACCAGATAAAAGTCCATCGGAAACCAGCCTTCAATCATCCTGCTGCTCATGCAACTGCTTGATTCGTAATTCTTCTGACAGCCTGATAACAAGGGCTGCCCTGGTCCTTCCTTGGGCAGCGCAGGAGGAAATACAGCAAGACCCACAAAAGCCATCCTTGTCTCCTGCACCACCAGAGTCTCACCCACGGCCTTGCACTGACAGGGATCATTAAAATGGTCACCAGGCACCATCAAGAACTCAGGGACTTGAAACATTTGGTTTGTAACTGGATGGCTTTAGAGCCACAAGATTGATTGTAAACATGCACCAAAAGATGGATGTTTCTCCCACCAGGCAAAGTTCAACCCATTCAAACCAATACTTTGGAAACACTGAACATTCTGGTCTCTCATCCCGTTTCTCTGTTGCTGCAGAGACCAAGGATATAGGTGACATCCCCAGGTAATATCTGCACTCCCGGGCTTTGCAGGAAGACACCCAGACATGGCAGCCTGTCCTCTGCAGGGTCCCCACCTCAGCACCCACGAGCTGAGCTCCACTCAGCCAGCACTGATTTCTCCAAGCAGCTCCAGAGCCAGCAGCATCAGCTACACTTGCCGGAAGGATTCAAAACAAAACAAAAACCAACAAAAAGCAAAATAACCTGAAGTGCCTTACTAACAGCTGGGCTCTTTCTTTTTCTGCTTAGGGACTCATTTCTCTAAAACAGAGGCTTCATTCTTCAACATAAGACTTCAAATACATGGAAAATCTGAACCAGACCTATCACACCAGGCTACAGTTTCCAGCAGGATGGTTTAAGGGGCTCGTTGAAAGCATTCTTCAAACGTTTCATTCCTGCCATTCCTTTCCCTTCATGGTTCTTCTTTATGGACAGATGCATGGGAAATGGGGTAAAACTGGGTCCACAAGGATCAAAGAAGTATGCCCGAGCACTTCATGTGTTCTGTGTGTTATTGGCAGGGCTGCAGATTGATTTATGTATGGTTTTTGTGACAGACATGGCACTTGCTGTTCAAACAGACAAACCCAGACTCACTGCAGATGAGCAGGGTCTAACTGAGCTCATGCCAGGGCTGTCTGGCTGGACTGGCCATGTGGGCTCTGCAGCTCCACAGCTCATGGGTAACTCGTGTACCTCTGTACAAGCTGTGGAGACGACAGTGACTGCCACTGTATCCCTCTGTGGAGCAGTTAGAGAGGGCATCTCCCCAGAAAGGGAATAACCAGGAGGTGAAATTCAGCAAATACCTTCTCTAATTAAAGGGGGAGGCAGCTTCTCTGGCCAGCCAGCAAAATTCACCTCCACTCCCACCAACTTCTGCAGGATTCCTGTACCACTTGTATATGTATAATGTAATGTAGATATAAGGTATGGACAATCTTTATCTTTCAGCCTAAAAGCTTGAAACCATCCCTTCCCAACTTCCCACAAAAACAACTCTTCAGGAGCACAATAGGACATAACCAAGTTTCAAGCAGATGAACGGAAGTGTGTGGAACTCAGGGTACCAATAATCTGAATTCCAAGTCTTGGGCATCTCTTCCCACATTCAGAGTTCACAGCCATCCTACCAAAGAGCATAAATGTCATCCTCAGAGGTCTCATGAACAAGCACTACTACAGTGCAAAAGTCTTCTTAACAGGCATTACCTATAAATAATTATGATTTGTGCACCACTGTTAGTAACTATGAACGCAATTCTTCTGCCCTTCAGCACAGTGAAGACACTGGAATTGAGCCATCATTTATAGAGAGAGAGGCTCAAGAAGTTGCTAAATGCTGAAATGCTGGAGATGCTGTAGCAGGTGTGGTTCTGCTAACATGGAGCCAAAGTGCACGAGCTCAGCACAAAATGATGAGGTTGGGATTAAGAAATTACTTCAGCTTTAAGCGTGCTCTGTCTTAGTAAATCCAAGCCAGACTCTCAACTTTGCAGTGTTATTTTTCTGTGGTTCTGTGTGTATTCACATCAAAGAACATGCCCAGGGGTCTGGACACTGGGTGGGAAAGGGAGAGGACAGTTCAGGTGGGGAGGACAGGAGAGGAAGAGCTGCAGTTCATCTGGAGAATCTGGAGCTGAAATGTGCTACAGTCTCGAGAAATCATCTCGTGTAACTGGTAGTACAAATTGGCTTAAAGAGACAACTCAGCTGGCACATGTATTCCCTGCTGAACAGTGATACCTATTCAAATGATCAAAACTTGTCAGTTCTTAAATTCAGGATAAATCCCAGACCTCAGAAACAGGCAAATGAAAAAAAAATAAAAAAGGTTCAAAAGCAGTAAGACAGCAAATGTTACTCCCAGGACCAATCTCTCTGATATGCCTCAAGCTTGCTAACAGCATTCTAATGCCACAGGCACGTTACTTTCCTTTGCCCTCATATTTTATTTCACTGAAGCCCTGTCCTAATAACTGATTACCAAATACCAAACAAGCTGTAGTGTTATCTTGCTAGCTGGTGAAATATTTAGGTCCATTTAAGTGCCATGCAAAAATGAGTCTGAATATATGGGCTGTAGCAGGCAGAAGTAGGAGTTTTGCATTCAGAGACAGGAATATCCTATTGAGGCCCATTCTTCACTCCCAGAAAGTGCTCGTGCCCTCTCACCAGATCAATGCAAAGCAGGTGCTGTTGCCATAGGATAAAATGCCTCCTTCACATTTAATGTGGAAATTACCATTCCTCCACCACATTCATAGCAAAGGAAGAAGCTGAGTGCCAGCCCCTATCCTCCAGCCAGGCTCATCTATAGAACTGCTCATCTATATAAAACACCACAGAAAAGGAGTAGTTGCTTTTTTGTACATCTCAAAGGAAGCAACTGGCTTATAATACACCAGGTTCCTCACAACCATTGTGACATCCTCCTTTCCAATCTATGCAGTTTAAGTTTCCAGGAATACGTCAACAGGTTTAAAATAACTGCCCAATGGCTTTTATGGGGCCGCTGTCCACTGCCAAAATCAAAATCCACATTTTCTGAGCTGTGACATACACAGACTTGCTTCAGCTTTTTCTCAGGGCATTCAGACACAGCAACCAAAGTCCAGGAGAGACAGCAGTGAGCCCAGCAGCAACACTGCTGCTTTAATTCAGCTGAAGGCTTCATGCTTCTGCTCTGCTCCATCCTGTGTGCTCACAGCACCTAAGGATATAGGGGAGTGGAAACAACCCACCGAGACAATTGCTACAACACAGAAGCAAAACAAATTTCTTCCCCATCCAAAGGAAAATAAAAAATTACAAACTTGGCCCTCAATCACTGCTTGATTCCAGATTGCAAAATGTTCTCTGGGTCTGGCAGTGAAAATCTAAAACTGCCTTCAAACACCAATTCTTGAGAGCTCTCCAGTCCAACTGCTCAGGGTCAGGATGAGCACCCAAATGTCTAAATCACACTCTAAAACAAACACTTGTTTCAGTTGCAACACACCTGCAAGTGTGGCTCTTACACTGCTGTGAAGGGCATCACTTCAATTTCTATGAAGTGTCCAAAATTTCAGTGCCACAAGCCCCAGGTTTGCAGCAGCTGCACAACTGGAGTCACCAGTGATTCACAGGCCACTGCTCTCTCAGCAGAGCCCTCTCTGGTCTGTCCTGTGAGACAGATAGTTAAGTTTGACTTTATTTGCATCATGCTTGCCAAGACCTGTGATTTGGGAATTAATAGCTCCCACTGCTCCCACATTGCAGCCAATTTCACTGCATTCACTCCAGCACATATCAATGCACAGAGGTCAGATGCAATTTTAATGAGAACCTCTACTGTTCTATTTATTTTAATACCTTTATTGCACCATCAAATTTATAATAATTAAGCATATTATAATTACAGTGAATTAAACAGTCTTCTTAAATGTATCCCCCATTATTTTATAATCAATTAAAATTAATAAAATTGATTGTAAAATCTCATGTCTGGTATATACTAATGTCTGTTCTCATCATTACACAAAGTTCTACTTCAGTAGCAGCCAACTACAAAGATTTCTGTACTATCAGAAGGTCTATAATAATCCATTTTCTTTACTGATCCTCTGATACCTCCATCCCTTCCAAGGAGCACCATTAATGCCTTGCTTTGGCAGGTTTCTTGCAGAGCCAGCAGCAGGCCTGGCTGCAGAGGGCTGTAAGGGAGCTGACGTGGCATCAGGTACAAGCAAATTGTCCCCATCCTGTAGCCCTGGTTCCATGCCTGAAGTGTTTTGGTTTTCTGAAATTCTTTCCGCAGTGAATTTCTTGTAAACAGGAGAAATGTTTCTGTAACTGTACCTACGTTATTCATTCTTTTTCCCAGGAGGGACTCCTTCTTGATGTCCCTCTGGTTTGACCAATGTGATTGAAGAAGTTTGCCTTTGTTTCACCAATTAAAATGGTCTGTGTAAAATAGTATAAAAAAGAAATACATCTCAAAAATAATTTTAAAAACAGTCATTTTCAGCCTTCTGAATCTCGGAGTCTGTGTTGTTGTGGTGTAAAACAGCAACGCCATCCCATGTCCCAGCCATGGACAAGCCCTGCTTCTCCTGCTGGGCAGCACATGGGGAGGGATGGGATCCTGGCAGCACAGTGACCTGCTTCCCTTTCCAGTCCAGATTCCCCACTCACTAGCAGAGAGAACTCCCAAAGCAGCACTCTCCCAACTGCATCACTCCCAGGGTGTCCTGCACTCTCTAATTTCCTCACTTCCCATCACCTCCAGCCTTTGTGCTTTCACAGCCATCTCCACTCAGGCCCTGGCAGCTCGGCTGCCTTGCAGCTGGGTGTTTCCTTGGCAATTATATCTCTTCAGTTGCTGAAAGCATCACAAAATGACCCCAAAAGGCCTCCTTTCTCTGTAAGAGCAAAAGGGAGCTGGTGGAATCACAGAGGTAATACAATTTTCAGTGTAAGTACATTAGCTCATGGAACTTCTTGCCACAGAGTCATCCCAGGGCAAGCAGTTTGACAACCACTCGGTGTCTGTTCTGCACAGCTCAGTACCAGCAGCAGAGAAAGGAACAGGAACAAATGTCACCCACTGGACGAGTCTTGCCTTTTTTTTCTTTTCTTTTTTTTTTTTTTCTTTTTTTTTCCCCCCCGATTTTGGGGTTATTCTGAGAGAGAAGTATCTAGAAAATGAACTGCCAGGAAAAATGATGCTGTGATCTCTGGGCAGCCAGTGTTATAAGGTGAGGACTCATTTCTCTGACTGCCCAAGCAGAATGTGCTTGCAAAGGGGAGTCTGCATGGTCTCACTGCAGAGCTGATGCATCAAGGTCTTCAAGAAAATGAAGAGGCATTCCATAAAACATCACCCCAAGCCCCAGAATTTCTGCAAGGCTTCAAGATGGAGTAACAAGAACTCTCCTCCCACTGAATTTCCTTGAGAGCACCTTAGGGTATCAATTATTAATTAAACAAATCAAAGCTGACTTGCTAAACTTTGTGACCAAGAGAACACAGAACTGGGCAGTAGTCACTGCATTTTGCTTCTGTCATCCTGGATGTGCAGTTTGGTTTCTCTATCCATCTATCTCTACATCATCCCTCCATCTCCTTCCTCCACCGCTTTTGTGTTTGAGGGCTGGTGGATGTATTTTTGCTGGGGAATTCCCCGTGCCAAGCAGAGAAGAATCCTTTTGCTCCGTGTTTCTGCAGCACCTGACACAGCAGCTCCCCAGACCCTGAAGTAACCAGCTCAGGTGTAACTTCTGCATGCAAAGCACAATGTGATTAGGGGCTCCTTGAAACCACCCGATTTTCCTAAGCATCTCAGGGCACTGGAACAAAAGGCTGGATGTGCCTGGTATCACTTGCTAATGTGCATCGCCAGCTAATGGCAGGCACTTTAATGATGACACAATGCAGATTGCAGGCCCTTTTAGCACTTGTCAGGCTGCCTTGCTCCCAGCCTCCGCCTGCCTCTCTCTTCCTGACACGGCTCTGCCCTGAAATGTTCTTTTCTCTGTCAGCTTTGGGGCGTGATTGGAGCTGCTACCCATCGCAGTCAATGAGTGTGAACTTCCTTGTGCCACGGGGCCTCTCCACAAGTGCCTGGGCGTGGGAGGTGGCACTTGTCACACTGTCACACGCTGCAGAGCCCGGCTCAGGCACGCTGCCCGAGACACCCCGCTGCACTGACGGGCTGCTCCGGCTGAGCCCTGCTCCCCGCAGCACGGAAAGGAAAGAACCCCGCACTTCCAGCACAGGCAGCTCGCAGAGAAGGCGATCTGCTGACTCAGAGCGAGCCTTTTATTTTTAGCCCGGCTGGAGGAGGCAGTGGCTGTGTAAATAAAGGCTGCTGTGAGTCTGAGCAAGCACGGTGCCTGCACGGCTCCTGTCAGCGCCGTCAGTGAACAACCCTCGGCCCAGGGCTGCAGTGGGGGGCCACAGCGAGGGCTGTGTGTGCAGCAGAGGAGTGGGAATGTCCCTGGAAATGCTCAGCTCCAGAGGCACACAGGAACAGCAGCACAGCCCCTGCCCACGGGGGCTCTTTCCCTGCACAGAGCCAGCACCCAGGGGCTCGCTGCTTGCAAAGAAAGAAATCAAACCACAAAACAGGGTCCCAGAAGAGCCTTCAGCACCCAGGTGTTTCCTCTGGGCAAAACACACACTCATGAAGCCTTTATCAGCCTGGAGCAACAGAGTCATCCTTGTAGGCAGCACCTACACCATCTCCTGATGCATTACAGTGCCATTTGGGAAAGCCATGTCCTCCCCAGCAGGACATTCACAGCCACTTTGCAGAGAGCCTGAGAAGTGCTGCTGGACTCCGAGCTGCTGGGAGGAGGGCAGGGCTTGTACCCTGGCGGGTTGAAAACTCTTCTCTCTGATACCCTAAGCAAATCTCAGGGTCACTTCTGTCTGCTTGTTGATATATTTCCTTGATTCCTTTCTGCAGCAGGAGCTCTAGCTGTTCTTCAGCACTTCTGTCAGTCGGGGAGTAATGACCAGCCTAGGGAAGAGCAGGCTGGGTTCTAACTAAACACTCGCTATTTCATCTACCTTCCCAAAGAACAAATACATAAAGTAGCTGGAAACATCATCGCTGACTGCAGTTACATGCCATATGCCTTGCAGTTAATCCTGAGCACACCAACACCAACATTTCCCATTTATGGGCTCAGACTTCTTTTTTTCCTCCCCCTCCCTGCAAAAGCTCCATCCTTGCAAGCAGCTCTCCAGGCTGAACAGGCCCTGAAAGAGCCCATCTCTGCTTTCCACCCGAATGGGCACGCTTCACCGTTTAAAGCCTTATAGTTCTTCCGAGCCTAATAATATTTGAAAGCAATAAATAAATGCATTGCTCTCAGAATGAGTAGGCTTAGGAGAATCTGTGATGCTGAGGAGGATCCCCATCAAGCAGGGACATGACAGCTTGCTGCACGTCCTGCTGCTGCTGCTGCTCTCAGCCCTCCTGGCACACAGACCCTGCGCCCCGCGGATTTCTGCCACGGCCCTTGCAAAGTTACCTTCCAACGTGACAGCTTGCTTTTAGTGGATTTTTAAATCACTGGCTAATCCTTCTAGCTGCATTTAGTTAATCTGGAAACAAGGAAAGACAAGGATTGGGTCTTGCTGCGTGTCCAGCAGGCTCCATGGTACGTGCAATTCAAACAGCCAGATACATTTTTCCTTCACAACCAGTGCAGTTCTTCATTCTGCATTAATGGGAATTAGGAGCCCTCATACATGTACTTGACGTGTACCCTAACACATGCTTCAAATCTAGTGACAGCAAGGCTCCAGCTGGAAACTCTTTCAAGAGAATCATTAAGTACATGTATAAATCTTGTTAAGAGTCAAGCCCATGTTTTGAACTCCAGTCACTGATGGTTCAAATCCAAATTTACAGCACTTCCAAACTTCCTTAAAAGGAAAAAAAAAAGAAAAAACAAAAACCAACCAAACCTGTAGTAAAATTAATGATCACTTGTGTTTACATTTCTGTTGGTGCATTTCAGCAAGTAAGATTATATCCACGTATTCAGAAGTCAGAGACACATTCCTCATAACTCTATCAGCTCAGGACTGCCTTCCGGGCTGGGCTGTTGTGCTCAGCTCTGCACTCAGTTTGTAAAATGCTTGTCCTGTGCACCCCTTACTGGAGTCACACACTAGCTGCAGAGGACACACAGATTAGCAGAGCCAGAGAGGGACAAGGCACCATGAGATGTGTCACTACGTCTCAAGATGTCCATCCAGCAGCTCTGAGCTTGGCTGTGCACATTTGGTGGTGGAGCAAGAGAAGGTGGCTGTTCCTATGCTACCAGATGAGACCACCAGAGCTGCTCTGAAATAAAACCACGTCCCAAAAGCATTTAAATATCTACACAACTCTTCCTGTTCTGCTATTTCCTGGAAGCATAAAAAAGGCAGAGTTCAAAAAACGGCTGTCCATCTGGGGATACACTTTGTGACTTCTTACTACATATTATTTTATCCCAAAAGTATTTATTTTACTACATTTATTTTATCCCATAGCACCAGGACAAGGTTTTGCTTGCAGATTGCTATCAGATTTGTGTCCCAGAGAAATCAGTGTCTCCTGTCCTTCTTTCAAACTTTCATCTCTATCTTCTGTACTGGTGAAGAGGTGAGGTGTGAAAACCTGTCCTCTTCTCCCATAAGCTCTCTGCCCCTCAGCTGCACATGCCCCTGCCAAAATGTGGAGGTGCCAGTGGTACTTTGTGTGCTAACAAGTCTGCTCTCACCAGTGACATTTCAGACTGCTGGCCAGCTGCTCGGCTTTAGCTTGGGCAGCTCCAATGTACACCCAATGGCCACAAGTTTGATAATATCTGAACTGGGTGTCCCCTGCTCAGAGCAAAGGAGAAGGAGAAGGCAGGATTAATGACTGCCTGAAGGAATTATTCAGAACTCATTGGCATTCCAGAAAGAAACGTATCAGGCAGTTGAGATCCAGAAAGAATATAAATATTCCCTTATTTATTCACAGACTATTTGTTCATTCTTCCAACACTAAAGTACATGAGACAGAGCAAAGCATTCTATGCCTGACATAGATCATTTCTATTTCTTAAAGAGCCTTTTTTCGTGGAAACACTAAGGCAAATACACTAGTAGAAGTTAAATCCATTAGCATAAACTTTATTAGAAAGAGGTCCTGACCTGTTGGGATGGGCCCCTTTTAAATAGAGTTGAAAATATATCCTGGTTTGGCAGAAACTCAGTTTTCACTTCTTACCAACCAACATCAGAACTGAATTTATGCCTCAGTTAGTTCAAACATTGGACAGAGAATGAGGCAGGGCTGCATGATGAAGATAAAATCCTGGCTTGGCTGGAGCTAATGGCAACGTGCCCATCAGCTCCCAGGGAGCTCCCCAGCTCCCGGAATCGCAGCGGAAGCCGAGGAGCTCCTTCCTGGGGATGCTGTGCAGTGTGTGAGGAGCACCCTGGTGCTCATCCCTCCTTCACCACAGGGCTTCAGGACACATGAGGAGAAGGAAAAGCTTTGAGAGGATGAAAAGTATTTTAGTCATGCGTTCCGGTGCCATTTGGGAAAGTCGTGTTCGCTGCCTGTCGCAAACTCCCTGCGTAAACTTGGGACGCTCACTTAACGCCTTTGCCCAGGGTTTGTACTTGTAAAATGTTCAGGAAATGCTCAGTTCCCTGCACAGCAGTGCAGTGCTGGTGAGTCAGCAAGGAATGGCATCCAGCAGAATGGAATTAAAGCAGGATGGGGACTAGATATTCCCGCTGGAAGTCCTCTCACCTGAGTTTAGCCAGCTCCTGCTGCCAATGGAGAGAGGCATCTTTGGCCAGGATTCAGCTCCCCTTCATCCCCAGATGGGAGTCACCTTCCTCCCACAAGCCCTCAGCCACACAAGGACGCCAGCTTTTCAACAACTGAAGTGAGGCAAGATAAATCCCCCCTCAATAAAAAGAAACAAAAGAACTACTTTCTGGTCCCTAACACACAAGATGTGTTCAAAGCCTCTAAAATTGCTCTTTCAGCTGCTGGCTCAGTGTTCCTTGGATCAAGTCACAAACTTGGCATGGAAACAACACAATGGGGCCACAGAATAAAACTAAACTTGTGTCCTCTGTGCACAAAACTGAAACCTCAGCTTTCCCCTCCTTGAAAAGTTGAAGAAACCTCAGCTTTCCCCTCCTTGCTCTGGAGGGCCTGGCTTTGCACCTCAATGATCCTGAAAATGAAAAAGATGTCTTTATTTTTGTTTTCACACGAGAATAGTTTTTGAAATTGCACTTTTTGCAAGTAAAGGTTTTTAGTAGCATGACCTCCATTATTAATCGGAACAGAATGCAAAACATCTTAAAGCAATCCTTCTAAATAGCAATGTTTATCTATTCAAAGAAGCAATTAGGGAGGCTCTGGGTTCTAAAAGCACTGAATACTATTTCCAGTTAAATGCAAGGACATTCATTACGACTGTCATTGTCTCAGGGTGGACTGGAGCTAATACCATTGGAGTAACAAACCTGTTCTGTGCATAGTCCCAAAGTCACCTCTCAGCCCTGCAGTCCTTGGCTCCCCTCCAGCCTCTCCCCAAAACTCCAAACACCCAGGTGTCTCAGTGCCATCACGAGAACATCCACTGAACTTCCCTGTTTATGATTTTATCTTCCACCTAATTACAGCTGAAATAACATAATAAGGTTTGTGCTCCCTGTTCGAGCCTGATATATTTAATAGATTTTTCAATATTGGTTTATCCAGCTATGTCAAAATGACAGCCCCACTTAATGTTAATCAGAGGTTGCGTGTGAGCATCAGCGTTGAGCTCTGCACAGCTCAATGGAATTATCAGAGTTGTGAGACACCGTCGATATGTTTTGATCTCTGTGTCAAATGAATTTGGTTACTTGTTAATTTTTTCCCTTTATGTTTCAGTGCTGTTTAATTGTTTTGTCATCTGTGTGTACTGTGCTCTGTCTAATTGCAATATTGGATGTTCAGGCAAATCAGAGGGCACGGTGTGACATTTGCTGTCACTGAAAATCAGGTATTTTCTCGTTACCTACATCCCAGCAGCACAGTGTATGTACACCTGGAAAGCCCAGCTACAGATTCCCAGGAGCTGTTAAAAATCATTCTGATGGTTCTCCAGCATCACTCAGCTACCAAAAAAGATGGTTAAACAACCCACAGGGCTTTGGCATTAAATGATGAGAACTACCTGAACTTCAGCCACTGTTTAGCCAGCCTGAGAACTCCACTGCGCACACAAGTCAAGGGAGAGGAATTTGAGTTCTTGTAAAGAGCTCACCAAGCTCACCTTTCCCTGCTCAAAACACAGGATCAGACAGAAGGGCTGGGAGGAATCTCCTTCCCAGGCCCAGCTGCCTGCAGCTATGGAATCCCCCAAACAGCAGTCCTCTACACCTCAGAAATAAGGGATGGAGAATCCTCTGACCCACTCATTAACTGCTATTGCCTGTTCTAATTGCACCAAACCAATTCCCATTCTCCATAGACTTTAATTAGAGCATGATGATCTCCCTAAGGAACCCACATGCAGTGTAAATCCCAGGAGCAGTGCCATGGGGTGACCATAATTTTTCTATCTTAAAATTAAAACCCTCCAGCAAAACTGACTTAGTTTTAAATAAGTGATTTTTTTTTCTATTGACACAGAACCATGGAATCACAGAATTGATTAAACACCTCTCAGACCATCAAGTCCAACTGTTCCTCCAGCACTGCCAAGCCCAGCAATAACCCATAGAACCAAGTGCCACATTTACATGTCTTATTCACAATACTTATTAAGGTCACCATGAGAAAACTAAATCAGGCCTGAGTTTAGATCCCTGTTTTATCAAAACTCAACATGTAGAAATGGATTCAAAGCTGGTAGCACAGAGATGCAGGCACCCAGCATCCAGGGTCAGCATCTGGATGCAAACACCATTGGCATTTTCATCCCAATACTCCAAGTTGGGGCCATCACACAATATATTATAATTGAACAGAAACAAAGGAGCAGTAGAGGAATCTGAAGACAAAGCAGCTGAAAGACAATCCTGTTTGATACCTGTCACTGTCAGAATCTTTGAGAAGTGTCAGGCAAACCAACACAGAGTCTATCCATCATAAGACCATCTTTGGAGTGACTGACAGATTACACAAAACACTTAACTTGGGCTTAAAATATCATCAATGGATTCTTAAAACTCCCCTACTATGGTCTGCCTTGCTTAGCATGGCTAATAATTTTAGAGAATCAAATACATAACAAGTATGTAAGTACATACTTATATACTTACCCCTGATACCCAAATGAAATCATAATTTGAATGCAATATCTAAATGTATCTGAAAGGCCAAAGCAGACAGGTTGGGGTCAATTACCAGAAATACACCAATAATTTTATTTACTCCTCTAGGTGTAGGATGCTTCCTGGGGCAAAAGAGCCACGAAATTAGTCGGATGGATCTGGAGGTTGCATGTTTTCCTCTCTAATTCCAACAATCAGCACATCCATTGCCCTGACTCCTGGTTTTCAAATGTTCACTGAACACACAAATTAATTTCCTCACATGTTGCAACCCAAACAAGCCCTTCTCTCACAACCCACTCCAGCAAAAATCTGTGAGTCCAGCAAAAGCCAGAAGTGCAGGATCATGTTCAGAAAGTTCACCAGGAGCTGCTAGGCTCTCCTGCAGCCACCCAGGCTTTCAAATAAGTTGGTCTCAGAGTGAATTCAGATATTTAGAATTCAGGGAATGCCATGAGGCTATTTATGGGAATAACACCAACAACATCAATACAACAAACAGATCTCAGATGAGGAAAACTAAATTACATTTTAATTGAGCAGCCTCTGCCATGATCTTCCAAAATCATGGTGGGAGGAGGGGAGCTCAACTTGAATTGCCTTTAAAAAGCCTCAGTTCTTAGAAAATTTTGAGCTGGACTCTGAGATTTGAGCCCAGCCACCAGTGCTTGAATTGGACAGTTCAAAACAAAGAGACACTTCTTAAACCACCAGCCCAGAGACTCTACTCCAAGAGCTTTATTCTTATACATGGCTCGGTTGAAGCCAAATTCCAAACTGTTATCAGCAGCTCTCACAAGGTTTTGCTGTTTTGCTAAATCACCCTTTAGACTCTTCCTCCAGCCCATCAAGCAATATCTCAGAGCTGTATTTGAGGCTCAGCTCTGCTCTACACACCCCAGCAATACCCCCACCAGCGTGCCTGGATGCCAAACAAAAACCCAAACCCACTGGTTCCCCCTGCCAGTGCTGCAGAGAGCTTGGAGGAAACAGGAGCTCCTGTGATGGTGTCCTGGTTACCAGCTCCTTGCTGGATGCTGATAGCGTGGTCTGGGCTCCTCACAGAGCTCTCTCTGCTGGGCTGCCTGAGCACACTTGGGGCTCATTTTAAGAGTTGCTGCAAAGCACAGGAAGGGAGAGCTGTGCACAGCCAGCCCAGCTTAACCCTTCCCTGCCTCACTGCCAGCAACCTGCTCACCTGACACAAACACTCTTCTCTCCCAGGTGAACATTTCTGTTTTCCCCCTTAACAAAACAAGAGGCAGCTGCTCTGATAGGAACCAATTTTGCTGGCTGCTGAAGTGGAATCTCTGTGCACACTGCAGACAGGGAATCAATCAATCACAGAATCACAGAATGGCTTGGGTTGGGAGTTACTGTAAAGCCCACACTGTTTCACCCCCTGCCATGGGCAGAGACACCTTTCACTATCCCAGGGTGCTCCATCCAGTCTGGCCTTGGACACTTCCAGGGATCCAGGGGCAGCCACAGCTTCTCTGAGCACCCTGTGACAGGACCTCACTCCCCTCTCAGGGAAGAATTTCCTCCCAATATCCCACCTACCCTTGCCCTCTGGCAGTGGGAAGCCATTTCCTATGTCCTGTCACTTGAGGCCCTTGTAAATTGTCTCTTTCCATCTTTCTTGCAGGCTCCCTTAAGGCACTGGAAGGCAAAAATTAGGTCACCCTGAAGCTTCTCCAGGCTGAACAATCCCAAACCTCTTAGCCCTTCCTGCTAGCAGAGGAATTCAGGAATAAAACTGCTACCTATGTGCCACTCTGTGAAGCAAAGCACACACCAAATATTGCTAAATCTTTGCCAGATCCAGGTGTAAACCCAGCCTGTAGCAAATCTGTGCTAAATCCTAGCTCCTCTCCTGTTCCATTCTCTCCATAGGAATTCCTGCAGCTGAGAACTGTCACCCTGACCTGGCCTGTCCTGTGAGGGCCAAGCAGAGCCATGGACAGGCCAGCACTGCACCCTGGGGTCCCTCAGCACCCCAGCACATAACCCAGCATGGCAGGACATCACTGAGTGTGGCCATGGCAGCTTTTGTGGCCAAGGCCATTTGCAGCCATCAGCCCCTGCTGATGGAGGACAGGGCACAGGGGCTGCTCTCAATCCAACAAAGTCAATAGGATTCTTCTGCTTTGCATTAATAGGTTTGGGGTCAGCTGTTAGACAAACAGGTCAATACAATATCGATAATTCCAGGTGCAGCTAAGCGTGGTCCTGTGCCACTAAGAGATGTCAAAGACCTTTTCTGAGGAGCACAGCAACTTCCTCTCCCTGGAATGCCATGGGGCAGATGTGAGCCCACAACACCCCAGCAGACACCATTTTACCGTGCTCCAGAAGGACAGAAGGGTTCAAACAAGTTGCCTGAGGGGACTCAGTAGGTGACCAGTGGTGTCAGGCAAGTTCAGCTGTGCCCCTTCCTTCCCTTGCCCCAAAAGCCCAAGACACACAGGTTCCCATCCCAGGAGCAAGGCCAGGATTAAACATTCCTGAGTGCTTCTGAATCAAAAGGCAACAAGAGCCCTTCTCTTGTTACTTGGCCTTGTTTTACTTGGGGCCCTTTGTAGGATTTCTCAGAAGATTTAAAACAAAAAATGTTCATTGAACTTCCTTTCTCCACTGGCTCTTTTGCATTTAATTTAAGGGTTTACCTATTTGTATTTCAAATGGAATTTGAAATGAACACGACTGTGTTTAATTCCTTGTTATTACACCAGGAACATCAAGGGAAATCACTGCAGCTCTGGGAGCAGGTTTGCTCCAAGACAGACAGCACGGGCTCCTATTGTTCCTAAAGCTCACAGCAGCCATCCAAGGCTCCTGCTCAGCACCAGAGAAGGATCTGGAGATGTGGATGCTGGAAGGAGAGGAGGGAGATGGGACACACAGTTGCAGATGTTGCAAAGCAGCATTTTAATGTTTTTCATTGTCAAAACTGGTACTCACCAGCATTTCCATGGTTTCCTAACCAAGAGAGGTCCCACACATTCATACACCCCATGTGCTGCCTCTCCTCCACATCCCCCTGAGCTAAACTGTCCCCCTTCCTCCAAGAGGGCAGTGCCAGACACATCCTGGGCTTCCCAAGAGCACCACAGCTCTGCTTCCTCAAAATAATTTGTTCCCTTTGGAACAAATCTGATGCTGCAGGAAATGAGGGAGCCCAAATCCAGTCATCACTTATGACAAAATACTGCCAGGCTCCAAGAGCAGCATGGCCTGGCTCAGAGACAATTCTTGCAGCTTAACTGATTATTTTTATTTGTTCTCTTACCATCTCCTCACCATATCCAAACTGCAACAGGCAATGGCCAGCTGCCCATACCAGTGCCACTGGCAAACACTCATCAGAGCTCTAATTACTGCCAGTGGTGGAAAAGGGTTGTCAGATCTAATCCTGGCAAACACTTGGGTACATCAGCCTGAGCTTTATCCTGCTCCTCAATGCCCTGGGAGGGGATTTCTGCTGTCTTTATATGCAGGGTCATGGTAGCACGTGCCTCAGCTGGTGGCAGTGAGCATTCCTTCCTGCTCAGTCAGAAACAGCTTTCACAGCTCACTGGTGCTGCCCTAAGAGGCCACTCAGTTTTCCTCCATAAATAATCCCACCACTGCATCACTACGGGCCACAGCACAGGCAGGACATGGTACTCTCTCTCAAGAGTAAAGGAAGTTCTGCTTAGAGATAAAATCCAGGCCCAAGAGTCACCTCAGCAACAAAAAGTTTGCCTGGGTACTTTAATTTTCAAACAGTGTTTGGATTTTTCTAAGTTGGTCTTGTAGGAGGGTGTCTCTGTCTTGTTCACCTGGCAGAAGAGCTGCATGCATTTTAGACACTGAACAGCCACATACAGGTACCTTTCTTCATTTACATACATAAATAAAACATACCAGAAATTGAAAAGCAAAATATATATGTAGCCTCTTCCCTGCAGAGTTTATTTTTAAATCTTAAGAGTCCTTTTGCTTTCTTGATACTAGAATGCAGAACTACATGTAGGACTTTTAGGGTTAGAGGAAGCACTAAAAAAAAGCAACGAGTAATAAACCCAAATCCATTAAAACATGGGTGCTTGAGTGCTCGGATGCTGAGTTAGTAACAAAACATTCCTGCTGACCGTGGATCCCCATTCCCACTTTCCCCAAATCCATCAGACACAGCACACACAGGCAGTGGTTACTCACAGAGATCTCCTTCCCACTCCACTCAGTGGGATGTAATATCCACCCATCTGGAAGCTGTTCAGGCTCTGGGGCAACACAAACACCCCTCCTCACCCACCTTTGCAAACCACCCCCAGGAATTCAATTGGCTTTGATGACCAGCACCCATCTGCTTTAATGAGGGAAAATACCAGCTCCGTCCAAAGATTTCTACAGATCACAACCTGTGAATTGAGAATCACAGGCAAAAAAGAAAATCTGTGATGTGGTTCGAAAACAAACCCCAGATCAACCAAGTCTCTTCACCAGAAACCTTTCTCCCTCCCTCCAGCTCGACTAAAGGCTCTTCACACCTTAGAAGACTGGGACAGAAGTGAGAAAAACAGGCTCTTTACCCACAGAAATCTGTTAGATGACAACGTGTGATCTATAAGCGGGGAGGGCTTTTGTCTTCAAGGCAGCTTCATGCCTTCTGGCCCAAATCTCCTTTGTGAGCATCGGGGAGTAGATGCACACCCAACCTGTTTCCCCAGGCAGGGCCTGAGCCACCAGTGGGGACGTGCTGTCACACACAGTGGGTGTCTGTGGGCTCA
>VZSR01003083.1:661065-708378 GCA_013398615.1 Brachypodius melanocephalos | reverse complement strand
AGTGTGTCACGGAGTGTGTCACAGAGCTCTCACATCTCCTTCACAGAATCAAGGGCAGAGGGCTGTGTCAGGAGCTGCCATCCCCCAGGAACCATGGATTGCAGGCAGGAGTTCCAGCCCAGCCCTGCTGCACCAGCCCACCTCCCTCCTGCAGGCAGGTCCCCACACACCCTCAGCTGCGGGGGTTACACAAGAACAAAAGTGAGCCATGTCTGGATTTCATTTCTTTTGCCTACCCCAGAACAATTAACCTATTGTTTGCCTCAAAATGCATTCAGAGAAGTCAGGAGACTGAGAGAGACAGTCTTGTAGCAACCACTTCATTAACAGCTCTGGGAGCTAAGTACCCATTTAAACCATGTTTGCTGTTCAAATCTTCTCCTTTTAAGAGGATGTACATCTCTGTATTACTCAAACGACTAGGATTACCTCGTTTAAAAAATTATAAATCCAAGACTACCATTTTTCACATACCCTTCCCCTGCATAACTTACTTTAATTTCTAATTTACAACTATAAAAAATAATCTTACATCGGAATTTGCATAAAAGCGAACAGACCTGCCGCAAGATATTAAATTTCAAATTTGCATTCTAGGGTGGCCAAGGAATATTACTCTATCCAAGAAGTTCCTGCCTGTAAATTTGAGAGTTAGTACGTGTAATGAGAGCAGAATTTGTACACTTGAGTAAAAGGCAGCTGATTAAAAGGCTTTGGTGTGGTTGTTACAGAGCAAGGATACAGGCTGCACATCCAGGGAGCAGAGCTGATGCACACAGACCAGCGTGCCACCTGATCCACCACTGTGTGGCCAGGGCTGGCCCACACAAGCAGTCTAAAAAATAATAAAATAATAATAAAAAAGAGTTAAAACCACACTGTTAATAAAGCTTTACAGCATGCTGCAGGCTGGAAAAGCTCAACATGAATCCATTGGTGAAATTTTCTTCCTATTTCCAGCTTCTGCCTGTCAAATGAACAGGCAGGGCTCTCTAAGCACTGGGCATTGCTGCCTTTTCCACACTGAAGACCTGGTTTGTCATCCCAGTTTTGTTGAGCAGGCTGTGTCCTGGTCAGAGCTCATGATGAATAATTGGGGGCTGCTGGTGAGACGTGATAGAGCAACTGCATGAGGAGATGAACAAACAGGGCCTGTGGCACTGCCATTGCTGGAGTCACATCAAAGCCTCCCCCTCAAAGCCCCACCAGACAGCAAATGTGGCCCATTACAATTCCTGTTCCGTCCTTCCCGGGGTCAAAACCTACTGCAGCGTGTCACTGGAGAGCTTCCACCTCCTTCCATCCCCTCCTGGCCACCCACAGGGCTGGAAGGAAACCAAAGGCAGGGCAGAGCATGTTGTATTTCAACCCTTCCCTTGGGGTCTCACAGGCACAGCTCAGCCCCGCCAACAGCCAGGCCAGGGGGACTGAGCAACACCTCCAAGAACTGTGAAATCTAAAGGGTTTCTGCCCTGAGTTCCAGGAAAAAAGCCCCCTTCCCTCCTTGCCCAGAGGTGCTGCTGCTGAGCCCAGCCCTGGGCAGAGGCTGGGGTGCAGGGGGCATGCAGCAGTGCCCCCCACACCCTGCTGCAGCCCCTCAGCCCTCGCTCCCCTCCCTCTGTCTGCTGCTCAGGGAGCACCCTCCTCTCTGTGATCAAAAGGGACGAGCAATCATCCCCACGACAGGCACTGCTTTGTTCTCACCAGCCTGTTTCTTGCTGCCAGACTCCCTTTGCTGGTATCTCCAGACTTCACTGTGCCTCTGTCACCACATCCTCTGTACTCAGCTGTCAGACACACATCGTTCTGCTACCAGCTACCTACTTCTGTTGGCTTTCTAAAACTTTGTTAGCTCAACTGCACACTCCAGACTTCCATTAAGTTGTCTTTGCCACAAAGAAAACCACAGGCTAAACAATCCTCTCATTTTCTACCTGATTAAAGTACAGAGGAATTATTTTTTTTAAGCTGGAGTGCTTTTTAGTCCCCAGGCCAGAACACCATTCATTTCATGTCACTGGAATTAAAGGTGTCTTCTCAACCCAGCAAAAAGATGAAAAACACCCTGAAACTGGGATAAACTGTTTCACCCTTCACAGCTGAATTTGTCAGCATTCACCCTTATCTGCTCTCCAGGGAGCTCCTGAGAGGCACCTGGGAGCTTGGCACAAAAGAACCTTATCTCTGCACCAGTCCTGAGCCAGCAGACAGCAGCACGTCTGATTGTCACTGTCATCATTTTAGGACAACAACCCTGACCCTCCATGCAGCCACATCATCTCTGGGGGACAAAAGGCTCCCCAAGCCCAAACTCCAGCGCTGAGTGGGGCGAGCAAACACCCCAGGCTCTTGGTTCTGGGATGCCACAGAGACCACACAAACATCTTTCACTTTGCAGGTGACAGAGACCAAGCAATGAGCTTAAAACCAGTCTCCAGAGGGTTTGATGATCCAAAAGCTCAACAGCGAGGGGACAAGGGTGGTTGCCAACCACCTCCTCACACAGCCACTGCATGTGGAACCTGTCCTTGAAGAGTGCAGTGGATCAAAAAGCGTGTGGAGCTAAGATGTAAAAACTTAAATGGGTGACAGTCCAAACGGAGAGGGAGCAGAGGAGAATCTGCTATCTTAATGTCACTCCCTCGTTTGTATGGCAAGAGCTTCACTATTTAGACAAGTCCCAAACAAATCAGAAACAGCCTGTGACTTCCCCCAGCTCTGAGCATCAGCCTGACGCTCTCAGTCCCAATGCAGCACAGAACTGGTGTCATGTCCATGTGCTCTTTTTCCCCAAAGTCTCTACAATGCCCCAAAGAATAATGTGCTACCCGTAGAGCTGTGTGATGACCCAGCTGCTCTGTACACCATCAGTACAGAACTCTCAGGGTTTCCTCCTTTTGAAGGTCACCTTCAGGTTCATCAGCAATAATGCATTATATTAACAAAAATCAGTAAGAGAGTAATTCTCTAATAAAGAAAATTATTTCTTTAAAATAGGACCCAAATAGTGTCTTAAAGACACATAAGACAGATCTTAGATATAAGTTAAAGACAAGCATATAACATTAAAATGTTCACAGACTTCCGTGATTTCCCTTTTTTCTTCACTTGGAAAAAACCTTGCTGCCACACTTACACATTAAGCCCCACACATCCCTCTGAACCATCGAGAAACTACTGAGGGTAGTGTTTGTGATAATGGTGATTTTTAGAGGGCTGGACCCTTAACATCTAGGAGACCTCTGACAGGTAATGAAGAAAATCCAGCTCATGCCCAACAAGTTTAAATTCACTACATACCTTGAGAAAAACAATGAGCTCTGAAAATAAAGGCAGCATCTCCATGTTAGTAAAGCTAAAGGTGAAAAACACCACAATAATTAAGGCACTTATGACTAAGGCTCTTTGGGTTCAGCTTGTAGCACTGGCTTGTTGCTAGTCCTTATCCTGTGACCTTCACTGTGCTCTCCAGAGTCTCTAGAGCTTTCTGCATGTAATGACCTGGCCATCTAAGCTATGCTTAGACTTCTAAATATCTTCAAGCATCTGAGTCTAAACCCCTTCCTGGCTTCAGATACACATCATCAGAACAGACATTAGTATTCCTTCCTCCTTTCCAGCCTATTTGAAGGGTAATTGTTTTAAGATACTGACCATCTCTGTGCACACAATCCTTCTGAGCTCACTTCAGCGTGGCATATCTGTATTTTTAAATCCCCTCTGCTGACACGTATCCGAACGGGAGCACTGTGCCAGCACAAAAGAACTCGAGTGAATCTGATTGCTGTCATCACAACGTTCAACTTGAGTGACACATTAAACATCTGAAACTGAACAGCAAAGAGCTTGGGACTAAAAACTAAATCCTGGCACAGGCTGAAACACGGGCAAGGGCTTATTTTTCCTCTTGACTTTTATCTTCAGCATGATCTTCCAAAGCGTGGGCAGGAGGAGAGCAAAGAAGCTGCTCAGCCACGACACGACTCCTCCAAGCAAGACAGCCACGCAAGGGGAGAGCCATGACTGTGTGGGGTGCCCTGGGGAGGGGTGCCCTGAACAGAGCCCAGCAGGTCCAGATCTGCCATCCTTTTATTCCCACACTGATTCATACAAACCCAGATCATTAGCCATCATTTTGTAGCAATCAAAGAATGCCTGGGCACAAGAGCTGCAATTTTCAGAGGATTGGATCAGTTCACCTACAACGTGGCACCAATGCACACCCATGCAGGCAAATAAAATGTGCACATGCATGCCGGGAGATGCCAAACACCAAAACTCATCACCAATCTTCAATTCTTCCATCACTGCTCCAGTTTGTCACTCGCCTAAGGTCAGCATTGGGCCAGAGGCTGCCTGCACACTGAGGCCAGCTCAGAATTCCCATCATGGTGAGTGGTACCAGTAGTCCCAGCTCAGAGGCTCACAGCTCCCACACCTCTGGAGTGCATGGATGACAGGATAAGGACTGAGAGCAAAGTCCCTCCCACTGTAAGCAAAGATCAGGTTGATGTCCACCTGAGGAACCCAAATGTGCACAAATCTATAGGACCTGATGAAATGCATCCCAAAGTCCTGAAGGAATTGGCTGATGGAGTTGCCAAGTCACTCTCCATGGTATTTGGGAAGTCATGGCAGTCAAGGGCAAGACTGCAATTATCACCTGTGGCTCATGACAAGCAAAAACCACTCTCCACTCTCCCAGGCTGGCACGACACTGCACCCTCACAAGTGCTCGTGTGCCTCAGAAGCAGAAGAGATGCTGGGCATCACCTCACCAACACAGTGCCAGGGAGGCCCAGAGCACCTCGAGGCAGCTAAACCATGAGCCCAAACAGCTCCACACTGGCATCAGCCATCCTGCCCCACTCCAGACTGGAGGAACCAGCTTACTCATGGCCCTCAGCAGTGCCTCAACTCCTATCCTTCCACAGCCCTAAAACCCAGCACCCCGAGCTGCCCAGACTGTCTGTGGCATTTCCACACACATGTGCACGCACCAAGTGCCTCAGGACCGTGTCCAGGTGGGGGAAGGCTTGGGCAATGCACATCTTGCACATCTTAAATGAATTTGTGCCTCCAGCACAGAGACTACACAGAAACGGAGGAAGGGAAGAGCCCACCATTGCCATTGCTGCCAACAGCCCAGCCCTGGAGGAAAGCTCTGCATCCCACTGCACATCTCCCAGTGGTGCAGCAGAAGAGAGCCCCATACAGGACAAGGCTGAGCAGCAGCAGGTTCTCCTGCCCATCCCACTCCAGGCACTTGGTAATTACACTGCTGGCACAAGAGTTAACCCACAGTCTTTAATGAGAACAAACCCAACGCTCTCAAGCAGCCTCTTGGCACAAGCTCTCATCTGTACTTTAAATTCATGCTTAAGAAGGCCAAACGTGCTGCAGCACTTCTGTTGTGTTGGCTGTTTGCTTTGATTGCCCTTTTTGGCCAAAGTGCAGCCAAGATGTCGATGCCACCACCCAGCACAGATGTGCAGGGCACACAGCAGTCAATTAGTTTCAAATAGAGCCATACATGCTTTTCTGGAAAACATTATGAAGAAAAGCTGTCAGTCCTGAATGCATATTATCTCTAATTAATCCCATAAAAAAAAATTAAAAGGATGGTTGCCTGGTAGCGTTGCAAGAACCGTTTTGTAATTAATATGACCTTCATCTCCATATGGTAATTAGCAAACATTTATATTACCATTAAAAAGACCATGTTCATTACATAACGTCACTTTTTTCTATTAGCTAACAGAACCAGTAAAACCAATTTAGTCAAAGCCTTGAACTTTCACAAATACTCCAAATAAATACATTCAAAGCTACTTTTTTTTTTTTTTAATGGACACTCGCTGGCTGATGTGAAACCAGCAGAAGATGCTTCCTGAGGCTCTGGCAGGAGGGTTGCATGCTACTCCTCATCCCAAGGAAAGGGCTGGCACATGGGTGGCAGGGCAGGAGTGTCCCTCAAGGAGCTCCTGCGGCAAGCTCCTGCTGACCTCCCAGAGCCCTGCATTTCCTGCACCCTGGGTCACACTCTGGGAATCTCCTGCCTTTCCCAGGGGACATAGAGCCGTGCCCAGGTGATGGGCCCTGAGCAGGGACACAGTTCCCAGCTCTGCTATCAGCACTTGGAGCAGCCCCTCCCAGCTGTTTGTGCTCCGTCCATGAGCATCGGTGATGGTGTCAGCACCTCCTCTCTAAACATCTGTAAAAAAACTAAAACTTCATTGCTAATACGAACATTAATCTGTTTTCTCCTCCCTCGAAGCCAGGTTGTTCTACTTCAGGGAACACTAATGGTCAGCATTTCTATTGATAGTTTCTCCGCTTATATTAATCCAAAATTTCCTACGCTGTTTTTTTCGCATGCTGCAATCACTCCTACTCCCTGGAGTGACTCACCATTTAACTGGTTTGCTAACAGAGGACCTGATGTACCAGTCAACAACAACAAAAACCCATTATCACACTGTACTTGTTTTTCACAGAGGTGGGAGAACTTGTGGTAAGTCATTCAACAATGCCATAACTGAAAATGCAGGGGAGAAATATGATAAAAGCAAACAGCACACTTGCCCACACACTTCCCTACTCCTCTAACACATCTGCGAGTGAAAAGAAAAACATCCAACCCTCCCATAGTTTGAATTCTGCTAATAACAGTTATGCTTTACAAACATGCATTTCCTGCTCCTGAGGAAAGCTGACAGCTCGTGGGGGGAACGACACCAAACGACTCGTGCTAATCAGTGCTTTCATCAAAGAGGACAACATGATGTAAATCTAATCCAAGGGAGCTTTCTCTTTCACTTGCAAGCTGAATATTGACAAAAAAAAAAAAGAAAAAAAAAAAAAAAGGATTTACTATTTGGAAAGATGGCATGAAAATGCTAATAAGGTTGTTAAATTGACAGAGCTGGGAAAATGTAGATTTTATATACATGTGTGTATATATATTTCCAATAATTCTTGCACTATAAATGATTTAACTAGGACTAACAAAAATATGTAGAAATGAGAAAAATAGTTGAGTGAGAATTGCAGAAGAAATTCAAAGATTCCCAGGCCCCCAGAGCTCACCAAAGTCACACACCCGACTCACACCATCTTCCTGCAAATTCCAGCAATTTTATTCCCCCATAATTTCCCATTTTCCACTTGGTTCAGGTTCCCACTAAATGACTTGAATGCATGAGGTGAGAGAAATGCATGGACAGGTGAACTGGGATGAGCAGTGGGATGTGTGACTGAGGCTGCTCCCCCTGATCATCTCACACACCCCAAATGCTCACACTCAGCACGGGCAGCCTGGAAGCACCAGCAGCACCAGGAAGGTTCCCTTCAGAAATCACCCCAAAAGAAACACACACCTCGTGCATAAACGCTACACAAGACCTCAAAGCAGCTGCCTTGTCTTTTTTCTTCTGAGGCAGCCAAAAACACGTGTAGGACTGCGATAGCAATGTACTGTAAACTTATCATAAAAGCGGGATAGAGAAACCAGCTACCAGCTGTGAAGAATATTTGCAACTGTAAATATTGTATTTCAACTGTAGAGAGGGTAAATACCATGTTATGGAAATGCCTCCTTTATCGATCAGCTCATCAGAAAGGAGAAAGAGAGAATATTATTTGGTAGTTTTCAGCAGCACAGAGTTTTGCAGACGTTGAGAATGTACTTTTGAGATACTGCCTTCCATGAACAGCAACAGAGATCAGCTTGCTGATGAATGAATGCAATAACTTCCATTCCAACACCTGCAAGGAATACCTTGCTTCCACTTATTTTGGAAAAAATGCAACTTGAAGAATCAAAGAATCACGGAAGTTTCATTTTTATTGGTGTTATTTATTTCTGCTTGATGGTATCTCTTATGATACCAGTCCAGGGCAAAGTCCACATGGGAATTTTAAAGTATGTTAAGAGCACCACAGGCCTGCCCTGCTGAGCTAAGTCCACTTGGAGCATCACATAAGTGGGAAGGATATGACAAAGCCAATCACATGCACAGTAATGCCTGTCATTTAAAACTACAAGTGGAAAATAAAGTTTTTCATTTCTCTGAGGTAAAAAAAAAAAGGGGAAAAAAAAAAGAAGCCTTGGCATAAGTATGGAGATTAATGCAAATGCCAGCATCTTGTTTTGTATAATCTATCCAACTTCAGGTAAGACCAAGAGAGATTGCAGCAATTAGGAGCTCACCCAATAGCCAGAATTTATGACTCTAAATATTAGCAACGTTGGCATTGGCAGTGCAGACCTCACAGACTCTGCAGGGGAAATCCTCCTGATGGAGAGCTGAGAAAGGGGAGCCTCCAAACCAGCCATTTATTCTTTAAAGCATTACCTTCTCTGGTAGAAGGTAGCAAACAAATGCCAATATTGCACTGTAGCCCATTGACATGAATGACAGTGTAGAAACACATCAGAGCCCTGGAAGCACCAGGAAGGACAAGGAGCTGCCAAAAAATCCAACTGTACAAATGAGCTTGTTCTGCTAAGAGAGTGTCTGCACAACAAATCTCTCTCACTTCCCACCTCTGTTCCACAAGCAGAGCCAACATCCGTGCAGATCTCAGCTCATTCTACACAGCTTTAAATGAAACTTCAGTAACACAGAGCGGGTAACCTCCAGATGTCCAGGTCTCCCTTCACACTGGACAGCAATGGCAAATGTTTATCCTCCCTAAGACAACAGGACAGCACTTCTGCCATAACTCCAAGTGAAACCAAGTGGAAGGGAGGGTAATCTGTATTGGAAAGTGCAGCACATCCTTTAGTTTGTCAGAAGAGAATGAGTTAGGTGAAACCATCTTTCATTTTATAACATCCCCTGAAAGCTTGACAGCTGCTGGGGAAGGCATTGGGTGCCCCTCTGAAGCAAGGGAGGTCTGAGTGCTTGGGACTGGTCTGGGACATGCCAAGGTCAACTTAGCAGAAATCCTCAGTCCTAGGAGCCTCTCTGAGCTGGTTTATTGACTCTGCAGCGACAATTCCCTACCTGGAACCAAAAGCAGGGCAAGATGGGAGAAAACTTTCACCCCAAGGTGAGATGTGGCACTATCCACCATGTTCTCAGGAGCCACTTCTTTCCCATCAGAGCAGTTAAAGCAGTGCAAATTCAGAGCAGAGTTACAGTGCAGCTCCTCACTCAGGAATATTTTGTGAATGGATCATCCTTCCTTTGTGTTGGCTGCAAGGATCTGTCAGACAAGGGCAGCTGCTCCAGAGGGTGGGAAATCAAAGGGAGACCTGGACAGGGCTGAGGGGGAGGCTGCAGCACAGGCAGTGTGCAGCAGCTCACATTAACCAGCACAACAGCTCCAGGCATGCCTGGGAAATGCACAGTGAGGGGAATTTAATTTCTTTATACATGAATTTTGCTTAAGAGAACATCAAATCCCATTTTCATTGGGGATGGCTGCATTGAATCAGCAAGCTGAATGGAAACTATGTAATGCAGCTCCACAAAAGAACAGGGTTTGATTCTGCAGCCCAAGGCAGGAGCAGCCCCGACGTGGGTCAGTCCCAGGCTTCCCAGTTTGTATTTTACCAATTTCACTCACAACACTGAACTAGAAGACTCCTCAAGTCCAACTGGTTTTGGCTGTTCACCTCCATCTTCACAGAGTCTGCACTACCTTCCACCTGTAACTCTGGAATAATGACAGGTTTCAATAACCACTGCTGGCTTTGGGGGTATCATACAGATATTTCCTCCTGGTCTGAGGTTCTCTGGTGAACCGTCATTATACAGCTCAGAGCTGGATCTCATTGAACACCAGCAATTCTGCAAAGTAAAACAATGCCCAATGAAGTGTCCAAGGCCAGGCTGGACAGAGCTTGGAGGAACCTGATCTAGTGGAAGGTATCCCTGCCCACGGCATGGGGTGGAACTGGAGGATCTTTACAGTCCCCTCCAACCCAGACAAGTTGGTGATTCTATGAAATTGGATCAGGCAACTGCAAGCACAGCACAACATCACTCATCTCAGTCTTGGGAGAGTTGGTTCTTATCAAGCAGCTTTAATCCATTTCAAAGAAAACACTATTATTAGATTTTTTTGTTGTTGCTTTTCAAACAACAAAAAAAATGTAACAACACACTTATTCATCTAAATCCCCCAGAAATGGTGCAATTCTCTTCTAGTTTAAAATACAAATAAATCAGGTTACCTGCATCAGCTTCCCAAAGACCTGGGAAGAAATGAAGCTGAATTCATGACTCCTCTCTAAAGCCCTTCAAGGCTCCTTGCTCACAGGTAATACTAACATGCATTGCCAAAACCCAAAGCTGTAAACGCATGAAAGCTTGCCGCTTTTCAAGCAAGATGCTGCCCCGACCGCCCACCGCTAAATCCAAATCAGGGATGGATTTTCCATGCTGGCTGTGTTCATAAAAACACTCAGAAACCTGGTGTTCATCCGAAATGTTACCATCATGAGGCACACAGATACCAGTCACTCCCTAGTGAAGATTTTCCTAATGCTGAGCAGGGAAGCTGAGATTAAAGGTTCACTATTCCCTACTGAAAATTAATTTTCTACAGTTGTTAAAAAACTTGTTTCTCTAGGAAAATGACTCACTTGACTAGATAAACACTTCTATCTCCTCTAGGAAAACGTGTTTCCTTGAACCTTGTGACCTTACATTATACAGTTTAGTATCATCACAGAACAGTATTTCGTTTTTCATGCAATTTTAGAAAGTAAAATCCCAACCACCGCTGGGAAAACATTTGCAATATTTTTTTAACACTGCCTTAAAAGAATTAACATGCTTGTTCTCCCCCAAACCTGTTACCATCTTGTTAATTACCAGGCATGTTTCATGTGCATTTTCAAAGTGGAGAACAAAAGAATTGGGAGGAAATAGGAATTTAGTGATGCAAAAGATGTCCTGCTGAAAACAGAAGGTGTTTTTCAGTTTCAAAACTAACTTGGATTTTAATTTGTACTCCACACCTCCAGCATGGACACAGATTATTGTCTTTGCAGCGACAGGCAGGGGGTAAAGGCAGAGCTACACAATCTCCAGCAACAACCAAAGCCAAAGGAATGTTTTGATGTGAAAAACTGAAGTCCCAGCACTCAGGGTTTGGGGATGGCCACGCTCAGACCACCTTCCCAGGCACTCCTCCAGTGCTCCGGCAAAATATTGATGTTTTCCCAAAGCTTGGACCGCTCCATCAGGACTGGAGCTTTGCTTGTGCTCAACACTCCTGTGGGTCTGAGCTCTCTGTGGAAATCAAAGCCCTGGTTCCAAAAGCAGGGGGATGAAGGCTCCATGTGAGCTGGAGCCATGCAGCAGCAAACCAGGTGCCTCTATTTCAGTATTTGGCTGATAGATCTATATCCAGCAGGGATAGCAAAGTCCTTTAGAAAACACAATATTCAATTTCCTTTTCATCTCAGGGATGCAAGCCAGGCTTGGTACCTTAAAAACCTGCTGCTGCAATAATCTTTTCTGTCTTTTTTTTTTTTTTTTTTAAATGAGGAAAGGCTGCTTTCATTCCCCTCTGGAAGGGCTGATCTGAGCGAACAGGCACCAATGACAACAGCGCTGCAAAGAGTTTTTTGAAGGAAGCCAAAACCAAAGTGGAAGAGATTAAAGAGACAACTCCCTCACAAGCCAAATGATTAAAGCCTTCACTCTTTGAAACAAGCATTTCCTTGAAATAATAAAAAACAAAAGGAAGACTAACACTGCTCCAGGTCTCCACCAGTTTACGCTGCCGCATGCCAGGTTTTTCTTGGAGTTCTCCGTGCACACGGGACACCCCATGGAAATCACTTGTGGATACAGCAGGATCACAGCTGTCATGTATTCTTTGGCATTTCCTTCACATGCAGAACAAATTAATAAGAGTTTTCTTTGGGATCTGGATTATGCCCTAGAGAAGTAGGACTATCAAGAGCATGCGAGCACCAAGATTTAGTCCTTGTCATCCAGAGGGAAAGTTCTTTGGGATTCAGGATTTTCCCGTGTGCAAGGAGAGACGTGGATGCAGCAGCACACTAAAGATACCCATAATCTACCTGCCTGCTCCAAGATCTTCTGTTTGATATGCTGAGCAAATTCCTCAGTGCCTGTTTGCCACAGGACATTTTGTGGCAGTCTACAAAGGTCGGATTAATGTCATCCAAGTGCTCGTCCTGTGAGCAGATCTGCTCCTTTGCTCCCAAACATGCAGGAAATGCAAAACCAACATGCATTCTCCTGCAGGAAATCTTAATTACTTTACCATTTGGATTTGTACTTTTTCCAAAACGGCAATTTTCAGGGAAAAAAATGTGTTTATTTTGAAAAACCTCACAAATAGGTACAGTTTAGAGGAGGAAAATTTTTTTAAAAAAAAGAGGTGAACCTCTGTTTTGTAATAAAATCAGATGACAGTCCTCTCTTCTGCAAAGTGCATTGCCTGGTGAGAACAATTCTGTTCTTCTCTTGGTAACATTACTCTGTCTTTTTTAATACACTCTTCATCCATTAACTTTGACTCCCCATGTGTCTAATTCACAGCTACACACCAAACAAATTATCTGGAATTAAAAACATCTCACTCATTTCCTCTTTCCACACCTCCATGCCACGTCTTACAAAATCATTTTGCCATGAGATGTCAGAAGGAATTACTAATTCCTTTGCAGGGGGCTGGTGGGAAAGGCAGATTCCCTTTGCATGACACAAGGGTCCCATGGCCAAGGTCTGCATTTGGAGGATTTGATTCACTTCAGCCCCCCCAACAAGGAGGCTGCCCCTGTTTTCTGCCTACCTGATCAACAGGGAAATGCTGCTCATTCCTGAGCTGTGCTGTTTTTCCTCCTCCCCCATCAGCACAGCCTCCCACATCCAGCATAAGAAATGACTGTAGAAAAGTCCACTTAATCACCTCCAAGCTTAATTTACATTTCATATCCATATCTCATCTGCCTAGCTCCTCCCTCTTCTACAGCAACTTCTCAATCCATCACCTGTTTTTTTTTTCTCTACAATCATCACTTCTGTTTTTAATTTACACTGTGTTCTCCCCTCAGGATTCTGCTCAAGGAGGGCACATGCAGGATTGATAGTACTGGTGCACCCTTGGGACTTGCTCCATTTTCTGTGGATCTCCCACCATCATTCTGCAGCCTTTTCTGCCCAGCCACCAGCTGTGCCCACAACCATCCAGGTACCTGTTGAACACTAATTTATTTCTCTTTGACTTGCCCCTATGAGCATGCTGGCTTCCTGCAGCTCCAGCTTGAACTCTTCTCCAGCTCCTCCACCTCTTTCACTTCATGATCATCAGTCTCTGTGGCAGTTTCCTTTAACTGGTTTCCATCCCACCAGCATCACTTCCCTACAGAAGGGAGAGATTTTTCTCTCCAATAACCCCAGCACTGCTATGAAAGAGCAGATCTGTTCTGTGGCTTAGGATCAGTCCCACAGGCACAGACCCCACCACTGGATGACAACTCCTGCTGGACTGAAACCATCCCAGCTGAGCCACGTCACATACACTGACACAATCCCTCTGCTTCAACACTGACTCAGCCTGGAGAAACCTTCATCACCTTTGCCAACTCACACAAATTTGAGTGCAGCAGAAGGACAGACTGGAGACCTTTTCACCCTGCATCAGCCATACAGCCCAGGTGTGGCTGCTGCTCAGGTGAGAACAGCACACAGGAGGTGTGCAGGAGGTGTAATGGGACCACAAGTGACAGCAATATCCATTCCTGGTTCCAGCCTCGCTCACTGCACAGCCTTAAAAATTCATCTGAGCCCTCAAGACAAAGTGCAGAGGTGACAGCAGGGCCAACAGATCCAGCAAGGAGCCTGCTGCTCTCTCCACAAGGGTTGAGGTCTTCTACTCCCACCGAAAGATTTTGACACCAATTGAGCATAAAACTAGAAAATGGGAGAAAAATCAAAACAAAACAGAACAGATTATGTCATTTCAGCTAAAATGATGTTCCAGTTCCCTGAGCTATATAAGATCTCTGAATCTGAACAAGAGAGGCTGAACTCCACAGAGAGCCTGGTCTTGTTCAAAACGTCTCCACTGTAACGTGGAGCCAAAGACAGCAACCCTCAGAGCAGCCCATCCCAGGGGAAGGAGGGCTGTGCACAGAATCACAATGCAGGACTTGCACACCATGCCTGAAGAGCAGGGAAATGTAACAGCTTCCCCAAACTGAAACAGAACTGACCCTGCAAAAAAGAAAGGGAATGAATGACTTAACACCACCTACAAGGTGAGAAAGAGCCACTTCTGGGAGGTGACGTTCTGGGTGGGCAGCCACATCATGGAAAGCAAACTGCTGGTAGTATTTTTAGGTCTTTGTTTTTAATTTTGGACACGACTTCAGTGGCAAACATTCTTGCTTTAAGAGGGTAACCTTTCCATGATTTATTTTCAGACCATGGATCCAGATCCCTCTGCAGAGCTTTCTGCCCTCCAGCAAGTCAATGCTCCCACCCAGCCTGGTCATCTGCAGGCTGAGGGTGCCCTCAAAACCCTCATCCAGACCACTGATAAGGATACTAAGCTGGGCTGGCCCCAGTACTGAGCCCAGGGAACAGCACTCGTGAGCAGCTCTGGCTGGGTGTCACTCAGTGCCCCCCATGCTCACCTGCCAGTGTTCACCCAGCAAACAGAGCTGCTGTCCCAGCCATGCTGACAGTGTCCCCAGGAGAAGGCTTCACTCAGCTCCAGCTAGAACACATCCCCAGCCCTCCCCTCAGCCACCAAGTGGGTCACCTTGTCATAAAGACAGGTCAGTAGTGTAGGGCCTGCCTAAACCCCCATGGCTGGGTCTGATGCCCTGGGTGCCCTGTAGGTGCCATGGGATGGCACTGGGAGGGATCTGCTCCATGGCCTTCCCCAGCACGGAGGGCAGGCTGGCAGGATCATCCTGCTGACCCTTCATGTGGACACGTGTCCCACTGGGTAAATCCTGTCACCTGAGGCCTCCCTGTTAGCCAGGAGTGCTGATAAATGATGGAAGTGGCTCAGTGGGCACTGCCACCAGCTCACTGAGCCCCCTTGGGCGGATCCCATCCAGCCCCATGGGAGTGTGTGTGTGTCTCTGGGGGGCAGCAGGTCACTGATCATTTCCCCATGGATTATGGGGCTTTATTCTGCTCCCTGTCTCTCTATTCCAGCTCAGGGGCTGGGTCCTCTGAGGACAACGGGTCTTATATTAAAGACTGAGGCAAAGAAGGCATTAAGTACCTCAGCCTTTTTCTCATCCTTTGTCACTGTGTTTCCTCCTGCATCAGATAAAGGACAGAGAGTCTCCTTGGCCCTCCTTTTGCTGCCAGTGTTTTTATAGAAACATTTCTTATTGTCTTTTATGGCAGTAGCCAGATTAAGTTCTAGCTGGGCTTTGGCCCTTCTGATTTTCTCCCCGCATAACCTCACAACATCCTTGCAGCCTGCCTGAGTTGGCTGCCCCTTCTTCCAAAGGTCTAACGCAGAGCATTAGAGCAGATTTATGTTTACTGCTGAGTTAAAGGTCAGGAATGGAGGCTTCCTCCCTTCCCCATCTCTCCCCTCCTCTGTTCCATGAAGAGACTAAGGCTGCATAATCTGCTGCGTTTGTTTTCATACAAGAGCTGCTTTTAAGCACTGCCCTGATGATCGCACAAGGGTAAGCAGATGAAATCCAATAAGTGGCTCTACAGGACAAGACACATGACGAGACAGCCTGCCAGACTCCTGCTCTAATGTACACGCTGAAAAGAAGCTTATGCAGAGCCTGGGTAAAGAATGCTTTGTTAGGGAACACAGGCAGCTCACACTGCAGTGTCTGTTCTCCATTAGCCATCCATTTAAAAACACTTCTGATTATTTTGGAAGTACTCGCATTGCCCTTTCTCGAACTCAATATTTGCAGTTAATTGCATAACTAGTGCACTTGCCTCCAATTTAAAAGCACATTAAACCCAATTTTTATTTAAAACAGCCATGTTTCCACTCAAGTGCTGAAAATAAGGGCAGATCCAGCAGACAGTGTTTTAAAGAAGACACCTCTGCTTCTGACAGTACACATGTGCACTTTCCAGTGCCTGAGTGACTGAAACAGGACAGAGGACATGGCAATACAGACCAGCACCTCCAGGGTTAAACAGGAAACCAGACAACATGAGCTCTTATGCAAAAATCTAATCTAAGGATGCACTGCACAACAACAGTGGGCAGGGGACTGTTCTTTGCTGGATGGAGCTGTCCCTGTGCTCTCACACCTTTTAGGGAAGGCTGTCTCCATCCTGGTCATTTATCCTGCTGGAGGCCAGGCAGCAGCCACAGAGAAAAGCAAATCATGGGAAAACAAATCTTTTTTTTTTTGTATTTTTACGTGTCCATTTATATAAAACATAACTATCAAACCTATCATCAGGATTGATGGGGTTTATTCTTTGCATTTATGGGAGTGTTTAACATGGGCAAGGCATAGCCATGACTCTGAGAGACCCCGTGCCCTCTGCCTGGCACACACCTCTGTCACACCTGGGCACGGGGCATTCCCCACTCTGGGCTTTCTAGACCCTCAGAGCCCTGTTGTGCCCTCCCCTCTCTCCAGCCTCACCTCCCAAGCAGCTCCTCAGCATTCTGCACACACAGTCAGCCACCCCAGCAGTTCCTCCCTGCTGCAGCCTTTGAAAATCACAGCCAAACAAGTTTTATACAAGCATCATCTCAGGAGTCATAAATCTCCCCCTGGAAACTTGACTGAAGTGCTGACGTTATTGGCTTGGTCAAGGGATAAGTTTTGTATTTACTCAGGCCCTGGTCTTTTTCCTTTTAAATAAAAAGTGCCCAAAATGATCAGCTTTTCTGCATCTATATCAAGAATTATTTGTCCAGTCAGTTCAAGCTCCCCCAGCCTGTCTAGAAGAACCAGAATTGCACCAAATCTCCCAAACACCTGCAGGGAGGGCCAACATCAATGTCAGCTGGCATGGCCTTACCAATGGCACTGCTGCCACCACTCCTGGCACACGAGGGGACCTGAGCCCCAAAAACAGAACAGCACCAACACCCACCTCCTGCTCCCCTGTAATATTAGTAGTTAGTACATTGACTTTGCTTTCTTTAAATACTCTTCAAAAACTTCTATCATAAATGAGTAGAAATGCTTAATTATGATACTGGAAATTTTAATTCCTTTTAGAAAAAAAAAAAAAAAAAAGAATAGCCTAGAGAAAGTCCAAGTATTGCATTTCAAAAGGATGCACTCCCATGAACTAATTAAGATTTAAACCATGACAAGCTGCAAGTATTCTCAGCGTGCTCTATCCAAATGCAAGCACCAGACAGGCAAAGGACCTAAGAACAATTTGGAAATTACTTCTGGGAATTAAGAGAGTTGCATAATCTGATTTAGTTGTTGCTTTTGTCAATAGAAAGATATGAAATGTCTTGAATTTTCATGAGAGTCTGGGAGTAAGTGAGAGGGGAAAAAAAAAGAAAAATAATCAATAACCTAATCTATAATTTCATTGATGGTGAGGGTGACAGCTTGTGCAGGGCAGGGGAGGGTTTGTTGTCAGAAGAATGATTTGCTCTTGAGACCCAAGGCTATCTCAATCTAAGTATATAAAGCTCTCAGTCAATGCAGAGAGGCTGCGTGTGCCTTACCAGGGCTCAGGCTGATCTCTAATGTCCTGAAAGGATAGATTTGCAATAAAAATATGTGAAAACATTTAGAGACATTAAGTTTACAAGATGACTCTGATCCTGTGGATTAGTGTCGAGTCTGCAAGTGTGCTGAAGCCTGCCAGGGAGAATAAAGTACTCTACTGTCCTTACACTAAGAGCAATTTAATTTGTATGTCCAGATGTTCATTTCAAGATTTTTATCCATTTTGAAGAGTTATATCTCCTTTGCCTTGGAATAAAAACATAATTATGTGCAAGCCATTTACAAGATTCCTGTGGCAAATATTCCTAACCCTGCTGGGTCATTTTAGGGCAGTGAAGCCATAGTTAACACAAGGGAGGAGGAACGTTTGACAAAACTATTGAAAAAAATAAAAGGCCTCACTCAAAATGCATGTCAAAGCATGTGAAAACCTGAAGGTTACTGAAGCCCGGGAGATCCCTCCATCTCTTGCCAGGCCCTGAACTGTTGGGAAATGTTTCGAGCAGCAAACTGTCCCACTTTGCATTTCTAAGAGGCTGAATCCCAAGAATAATAATGCAGAGAAAATTGCAGCCCTTGGCTTTCCAGCCAGACAGTAATTCAATGAACAATGTGGCCAGCCCATCAAAACATCCTTGCCAAGTTACACAAGTACCACTTGTAGGAAGAGCTTTCTACTAGAAAAAGAGACAGCAGAGGAGAATGTGCTGGCAGAGAGGGAGCTGATGGAAGGGCTCACTCCTAATGGGATGGTTAATTACTGCACCTCTCCCCAGGGCAGTGCTGGTGCCCAGGCACATGTGGGATGGGCAGCACGAGCAGGAGCACTGTTCACACCACGGATAAAGAGGGATGGAGGGTCCAGGAGGTGCCCCACACCGACCCACTCCTGCCAGGGCACTGCCCTCTCCCACCATCCCCATCTGACAGGGTGGAGGGGTCCCTTGGGACATCACTGTGTCTGCGTTCCAGGAGAGCACAGCCAAGCACAGCCCTGCAAAGCACAGAGTAAAGACCACCCGAAACAAGCTGCAAATTACAGTCCTTTGCTGAAAGTAGAAGAGCTTTGAATAGGCAGGGCGCTGATCCAAAGGCTGCTAAGAAGCCTCTCAAGGATACAGGACATATTTCAAAAGGAAACAAAGATAAAAGTTTTCTATTTTAGGTGTCACCTGCCCCATCCAGTCAAGTCCCTAACCCTTTGGGTTTGGGTTTTTCTTTTACCTGAAGGCCTTCCCCCAGCTTCCCTAATTCTCTCCTCATTTTTGGCTGCTCGGAGCAAAATGCCTTTGTAATTCTGTAACATTGCTCCAGAGCTCAGCTCCCAAACCACTCCAGCAAGGGTTCCCTGCTGGATCCAGAGCACTGGGATGGAGATGTCTGCTCTGCACATCCTCTCTGGAGGAGACCCAGAAGATCCAGCCCACACAAGGGCAGATGGCCAGAGCTGGACAAGGCCACCAGGCTGTTCCCTGTGCCTGGTCCAGGGTGACAGAGGGGAGCACAAACACAGCTGGGATCACCTGGCAGGGACAGTTCTCACACACACCACCCTGGGCTGTGACACCAAGCCCTGCCCAGTGGTCCTGTTCAGTCAGTGACACCTACAAAGAGACCCAGCCCTGGTGCCACCATCCTGGCCATGCTCCTGCTGCTGTATGAACAAGCAAAATGGTTTGGAACCACTGGTATCACCATTCCCACAGCAAATACTAGAAAACACTGTTTCTTTTCCCCTAGGAAGGACACTAGAGTCTCATTTGGGTGTTGAAAATAACCCAGAAATCCACAGCTAAATGCACACAGGCTTGAGCTGGGTTCAAGCTGAATCTCCAAAGGCTTTACAGTATTTGCTCCAGGATCATACCATTGAGCTTCAGTACAAAGCTCCAAGGGTGGGTATTAATCACCTCTGTCTCTGGTGCTGTTTGGTTAATGACACTTCATGCAATCAGGGCCTCAAGTTGCCCTCACCTCTGGGAAAGGTGTTTATTTTGAAAGATAGCTTGAAAATGTGCCAGAAACACCAATTTCTAAACCACGCAGTCACCAGGAGAAAGGCAAAGCAAAAAGAAAGAACATTGTATGTGGAATTTAGGAATGACTGAACAGACCAAAATGCAATAAATATATTGCATTTACTTGCTGTTCCACTTGATTTTGTGCTCACTTTGGCTAAGATGAAAAGAAATTGGGCCCAAATCTCAACAGCCTTGAGCTGGCCCTGCTGTGCTGAGCTGAATTCCTGTGCTGGAGCCCTCAAGAGCAGGACATCCTTGGACCCTCTGCTCTTCCCCCTGGAAATTCCATGCTGTGAGGCAGTACTGAGTGTGCAAGGAGAGTAGGAGAAAGGGAATTTTTTGATCTTGCATTCCAAACCAAGCACACTCAGTGCAGCAGATGTAATGCTATGTCAGCTTGCTACCAAGCCGTCGGTATTGTGAAGATTTAAATTGGAATCTCAACAAAAGGGAAATCAGCACTCAGGTGCCAAATAGAAGGTTTTTTTCAAGGCAACTATCCCTTTGACATGATAAGGCCAATCCCCAAACAAAGGTGTTCAAAAGGAGCTTCTGAGAAATTCTCTTTCAGAAACATCAGCTGAAAGCAGCAGTGCTTTGATTTCAGGGTCAAATCTGCTTGGATCAAAACAATAAATTAACTCTTGTGCTACGACCAACATCTGAAACAGAAAATACATCCTAAAAATGAGCACAGCCTCCTTTAAAGGAAACACAATGGTGCTAACACAGAAATAAAAATATCTTGGGAAACTGTCAAAGGAGCCATCTGGAGACTCCCACCACAGCAGCAGCAGAAGGCAGAAGGCACTGAAAGGTGCACAACCACCCCCATCCTCAATGCCCCTCTCCAAAGCACTCAAACACAGCAGGGTGAGAACAGCAGCACAGGGTGAGAACAGTTTCTCACGTGGCACAGGGGAATCTGTGCAATCACACAACATCCAGCCCCCTGAGCCCCCTGCACCATCTCTGTCACCCACTGGGACCAGGGACCACCAGCCACGCTCTGATCAACCAGAGGAGCTGGATGCTCCTTCCACTGCTGAGCACCAATGCACTGAACCCCCTGCACCATCCCTGTCACCCACTGGGATCAAGGACCACCAGTCATGCTCTCATCTCCCAGAGGAGCTGAATGCTCCTTCCACTGCTGAGCACCAACCCACTGAGCCCCCTGCACCATCCCTGTTATGCAATGGGATCAGGGACCACCAGCCATGCTCTCATCTCCCAGAGGAGCTGAATGCTCCTTCCACTGCTGAGCACCAACCCACTGAGCCCCCTGCACCACCCCTGTTTTCCACTGGGATCAGGGACCACCAGCCACACTCTGATCAACCAGAGGAGCTGGATGCTCCTTCCACTGCTGAGCCAACCCACCCTAACCCAGCACAGCCATGGCTCCCTCGACGTGCTCATCTCCCTCTTCCCCCAGCCCTGGGGAAATTTTAAGATATACAATTAAGCTCAACAGCTGCACTTTACAGCTGTTCCTTTCCAAAATACAGAGGTCTTTTTTTTTTTCCTCTTTAAAAGTGGGATTGTGGGATTTTCTTAATAAATATTCAGCATCCTCACCAGAATAAAATAGGAGTGAAAGCAAGGCCGCTTGCTTTTGGATGTGCTCCATGCCTCTATTTTTCTATGTAACCTGCTCTAAAAGTATAATGATCAGCATTAAATCCAAGCTTGAAGGCACAGTGCTAAAGCCCAGGACAACAGTTACATTTTTGTGAGAATGAAGCATGAAAATTCAGTGACAAATCCATTTTTCTTATGCAGAGTTGTGGCTTCAGAGCATTTGTAAAGACAGAAGAGGCCAGCAATGGGAGGATAATAAAACTATTGGCTACACTTCTCAATCTCTTATAGGTAGCACTCCATCCCCTTTTAAGGAAACAAAACAAAAAAGTCCCCCAAAACAGAAAAAAACCTCCAGCGTATTTCCTGCAGAAACACACCAAAGTAATCAAGTAATCCACTGCATTCTGTAATCATCTAAACACTAAATCACTACAGAAAATGCCTTATTGCACAGGAGTTTGGTGGATTCTCACCACCCAGCTGCCAGGATACATGGCTCAATATGAGGGTGATGGTATGGGAAAACAGGAGGAACCTCAGTCCAGAGACCATCACAAGGTTCCTCCAAGAAATAATAAAATTCCTTTGTTGATATTTAACAAGTATTGCAGTTTCTTCCTTTCTTCTGTTTCCCCCGTGGTGCTGTGGAACCAAAGATATGCAATATTCCCCCTTGGACACTGGACTGGGCTGTGCACCTTTGGTGAACTTGCAGCATGTTAAAAGTACAAGTCAGTCTCCACAGCACATTAGGTCAATGGACCAAATAATTCCGTGGCTTTTCTGCTCCTCTAACTACAGAGGTTTAACAAACCCAGGACAGCACGGGGAAGCAAATCCCCACACTTCTCAAACAGAGCCTCTAAACCAAACACATCCATTTTGCAGCTGAGACCCCACCTGACCTTCCTACACAATGCAGTGCTCCTGACTCCTCTCTGCTGCACAAAAAGCACTTTAGGGAGCACAGCTTCTCAGCCTTATCTTGCACCTGATGCCACCCCAAGCCTCACTTGGGCAGCCTTGCCCACAGTCATGGTGACATCAGGGCTATCCCATCTCTTGGGTCACACACACACAGTGCACAAGGATGCTCAGGCAGTCGAGAGGTCAGGTTTGCAGAGATACAACAGATAGTCCAGGAATAAAGGCACACCTAGGAGGTCAGGAAGTCATTGCTCAGCTCTCTCACAGGCTGACTGTGAGGTCTGACAGAAGTTGTATCCTTCTCGTTTCCAAGGGGGGTAACTGTACCACTTTGGAGAGCCTGGACTGTGAGAGTTTGTCAGTGTGGAGGGAAGGGAGCATCACTGCCAGGGAGTTTATGGGCAGTGCCCCAACACAAACACAGCAGTGTGTGCCAGGTATGCCCCAGCACAGGGGACTGGGCATTCATCAGAGGGCACATCTGAGAGCTCAGCCCCTTCCACCAAAACAAGCTGCAAATCAAGTGCAGTTACAGCCATGCCATGGAGGCAGGGTTTTAACGTGCTCTTCATTATCATTTATTGCTGTCTACAAACTGCAAAGCTGCACAGATCTCACTGGCTGTGAAAGAACTGAAGCCATACATCCTTTCAGAAATTTCTGATTATTCATTAATGGATAATAAAAAAAGCATTTAGTGTGAGAAGGAGGAGGGAATATCCCTAAATGTTACACAAGCCTGAGCCCCACTGGTGTTAATGGAAGAACACTGAATATCATTCAAGGTCAGATGCTACCTGGAAAAAAAAATCCCAAGAGAGTCTGGAGAGCATTTTTTCCTTCTCTTTTCAAGACTTGAGTTGTGCATAGAAAAGCAACCTTTGTGCAAACCACAATAAACATTTGTCCAGCCTGAAACACATCCCACACCCAGGAGCAGCAGCACACTCGCTGCAGGTTTGGCATCCAAAGAGAGGCAGAAAGCTGGGGCAGGAGCCAGCACAAATGGACATCTCTCCTTCCTCACAGATCAAAAAGAGGCTCAGTCTGCTCCTTCATCTATTCTGAAGCACTTTGCTATTCCCTACTTCAGACATCCAAAATGCAGCTTAATATTTAGAGGAAGATCCTACTACAAGATAAGAAGGAAGGAAGGCTCTCTACATATGAATTTATTCTGAAGATTTGTTTATAAGTAATTCCACATGTGGATATTGCTCATTGCAGAGGAAAAACAGCTTATTCTGGTTTAATTTAACCCATCTTGGAGGTGTGAGACCCAATTCTCCTCTTTTTTGCATTCATTTTATAGTGACATCATTTCAGTGACTGCAGAGTGACTCCTTAAACCAACCCCAGCCTCACTGGCCCATCTCTAGCTATACCAGAGCAGGCACCAGTGTGGGTTGGCCCAGCACAATCTGCTCCATTTAAATCACTGCTGCTTTTAGCCTGATAGAAATAATCCCCCAACAAAGCTGACTTCACCCCTCGGTCACCCCAGCATCAGCTCAGAGCGCTGTGCTGGTGCCAGCAGTCACTGCACGTGTACAGGCACAGCACCAGGAGGGATCATGCCTGGAACAGGAGGAGACAGTGCCACTCCAGGGGCCAGGAGAGCCCCCAGGAGCTCCAGGACAGCACAAGGGACAGCGGCTGCCTCTGCCACCCAGGTGTATTTCTGCAGCTCGCTTAATCCCTGCTGAAATAAGATCATTGTTAAAGCTGGTGAAACAAGGACATCCTAAAGACTTACAAAGCACCTCTGCAGCCTGTCTTAGTGCCTTAATCAGCACACTGAGATCAGGAGACTCTGTTTAAGAGTTACTGCCTTGCACTGAAATGTCTGCTCCGCTCTGGAGGGCAGCAAAGGCACCCCGATGCCTCCTGGCAGAAAGTCCTATTTACTTCATGAATTTTTGAAGCTGCCTCATGAATTAATGCACAAAAATAACTTTCATAGAGTCCTCGTTTACAAACGCTCCCTGGAAATGTCAGAAGTATTTTAAATATACACCTAAAAATAAAGCAAGTGAACGTTTAAAACTCTTTTGGCAATGGCCTGGAGGAGGAAGCCCATGCTCACAGTGGGGTTCAGCACAGCAAGAAGCAATGTGAGGGGTGAATGAGAACCCCAAAAGAGATGCTTATAGTGCAGGAGAACACGAGAGACAAACTCCACAGATCCCAGCTGGCTCACAGGAGTGTGGCCCCAAAGGACAAATCCCATCCTCATGTGATCCTTGTGGATCGTTGCCTGCCTCTGGTAAGGGTCTGGAGAACTACTGGGCAAGAGCTGCACCTCAGACCTAGGGACCATTGAAAGAACTTTCCTTGGTCATCCCACCTTTGTGAGACACTTGGAAAACACCAGGTCACCTCAGTCCCTCCCACTGCAGGAACACATAAAGCATCAAGTTCTCCACATCTGGTCTTTCAGACTGGATCTCAGTTACAAGGTCCAGCCAGGTCTGCACAGGATGAAATATTTGACCAGTTTCCCCAAAACACCTCTTGCTCGAGACAAAGCAATGTTCAGGTTCATTTGTCCTGCCTGGCTGGCTCACACCACAACCAGCTCACATTGCTGTGATGAAGCTCTGCCTATTTTAGTCTGTGAGGCACTCTGAGATCCATCGGGATGAAAGGAGCTATATAAATGTAAATCATCCTCATTAATGTAAATTGTGGGACAGTGCAATGTTTACAGTGAACAATCCCAGGGCTGAGCTTCAGAGTGAGTATGTCCATATATAATTCCACCAATGAGGAACACAGTCCTCAGTGCCTGGTAGCTGGACACCAGAAAGACCTCCATGGAGGATCCAGTTGGGAACTACCACACACAGGAACCAGGTCAGGCTCCAAGGGCAGCACCCATGGCCACAGAGCATTCATCTCCCTTGTGTGCTCTTGAAATACTTTCAAACCCCCTAAGTCCTTCTCTTACACAGCTGCCCACAGATGTGGAGTTTCACTGTAACTGCAGAAGGTTAATTAACATTTTTAAGACCACTTCTAAAAACCATGGTGACTCCAGTTCAAACAACTTGGTTGCTAAAGGGAGGGAATTCACATTCAGGACTGAAATGTGCAGCTACAACTCAAACTATGATATACACTGACTCAGACCCTACCCAGTATCAATGAGAACCTTTGGGAATTATTCTACTCATTTGGGGTAAGCTTGGAACCAGTTGGCATGGTTCAGGCCCTTGTCTGCACCCATTTCCCAGCCTCTCCATGTTAAAAGGTAACTCCAGCTCCTGTCCATGTTATACTCATCCCAAGAGAATACAGTCTTTCCTCTCAGATAGCCAAACCAGAGCATCAAAAATTTGAAGAGACAACTTAATGCACAACCTAATTGCATTCACTGGACACAGGGAATATGACTTGAAGGTCCAGCTGAACCTTTGCTCAGGTCAGAAAGTGTGAAAATCTGCAAGCCATGATGAAGCTGGAGGAGCAGGGCTGTCCCTTGGTTCTGTGCAGACCTTCACCTGCAGACTGAAGGCTGCAAGTCTGCACTTAAGGAGGGAGCTATTCCCCAGGAGACGTGGCCAGCAGCCTGCATGCGTCCTAGGGCACAACCACAACTTCTGCAGAGTTTAGAATGGAGTGTCCCCCTGGGCAGGTGGCTGCCAGAGCACCTGTAGAGCTGTATTTACCTCAGTGTGTGCTAATGGCAGGCCAGGTTCAGCTCCCAGGACAGCTCTGGGCCTGTGCTAACCCTGGAGAGTTTGCAGGAGCACAGACATTCACACACATGCACAGAGGTGCACACAGGACACACACAACCAAAATGTCTGCATAGACTGAACCACAACAGCTCCAGCTTAATCCCAAACTGAAAAGAAAGAGCAACTCATCACATTTAAATTTCAGCCTCTTATTTTCTGTGCTTTTGTTTCAGTATTTAGAGCTCCAGCTAACAAAGCAACAGACACAATGCCGCCTCCTTGGGAAACACATACTCGGCTCCTTCCATCTGCTCCTTCCTCAAGCCCCTTGTTTTCTGCAAAGCAGATTGTGCTGTGAAATATTAATACTTTGCTCTTCTGTCATTATTTCCAGCCCTGGATCTCAAGGCTTCTCCCCAGCTTCTCTCCCCCTTGCATTTTTTCCCGGGATCACGGCACTCAATGGGTTATGTTAGTGCATGCTGTACCACGTCTGAGTGGAGCTTTCATAAAAAGGTGGAAGCAGTCCAGGAGCAGCTTCTAGGGAGCCTTCCATCTGCAGCAGCATTTTATTTAGACAGAAGAGGGGAAATTAGATGCCTGTGTTGCTGATTGGCTTTGGGAGCTGACTCTTGAGCTCTGTAGGAGGAGCTCATTTACACCACAGCTCCGATCCCGTGCCGGAGCTCCCGTGGGGAACAATGATGGTTCAGTGCAGGGGCAGTGCTGAAACACCCTGAACCCAGTGCTGCTCTCATTCGGCATTTCTCTGAATCCAACTCTGTTCTATTTAATCTGGATTTCTGCTCCATCTGCCTCCTGACTAAACCATGCCAGTTTATTCCATGCGCCTGCTGAAGAGTTTTTCTTTAGCATGGCAGAGTGGTTATGGTCAACAAGTCTATTTCAGTCCAGCTCTGAATCCCCCTTCTCCAAATGTTCCAGCAAACATATCTGTGAGCAGGAATTCCTGTGACTGCAGATAATTCAGATAAAGAGGAGTGTACAGAAAAGGCAACCCTGAACCAGGGTCTCACCTAGTGCAGACCAGCTTTAGCACCAGTGGTTGCCAAACTGACACACAGATGTTTGTGCCCAACAGTGGGGACAGCTTGCTCTTCTCCAAGACTCTGGACCCAAGACAAAGGACATTTCTTCTTCTGAGTCCCCACCTGGAGCAGTGAGATGGCTATCCAAGCCCAAACCTACTCTGTTTTCTAAGGCCACATCTAAACAGAGCTACAAGGATGATTTCTCAGTGCCATTTCCATGTCTCCATGGATCCATTTCTAAATTAGCAACAGGCTTGCTCTTCTTCTAGGAAAAGAACATTATGACTACCAAGGCCTTAATCAAACTTCACATCAGACAGTTGTGCTTCATCCGTCTCCTGCTTAGTTGGGTAAGACAGGCAGCATCTAAAAGGTAAACCCCACTAGAAAACAAGATTTTCCCTTCTCAGACTGTTGAGACAAGGAGCAGCAAACTCCAAGGACAAGAGGCAGCTCCAGAGAGCCCTCCATTCGTGTCCTCCACGGAGACAGGGAGTCCTGAGGCAGAGCTGGAGAGGTTTCCTGGAGCAATGACAAGCCTGTCAAGGCACCCTGCAGCCTGGCCAGGCTCCACATCAAACACATGCTCTGAAAGCAAGGGGGAGAGCACAGCTCAGCCTGGGCCCTGCAGGGACTGGCTCAGGTACCACCATGGAGCCAGCACCTGGCATCCCCAGAGAGATGATGCCCAAGGAGCTCATCTGCCACCAGCCCTACCTGCCAACCCAGGCACAGGCATGTGGCAAACCCCCTGCCGGCCTGCAGCAGCCACAGTTGTGGATGTTTACGCTTTTGCAGCACCATAAGTCACCTTGGAGTGTCTGGCATTAAGCAGGATAATTTAGCACCCTTTTTCAACCCCTCAGATTCCTCACTGCTGAGGTGTAATGGCCCGAGTCCCTCAATAACTATATTTTTTCCTATTCACCTAAGGTCAGAGAGGGCCACTTAACCTTATTATTTCAGAAGGCTCAAACCTTTGACAATTATAAACAGGAGAGTAAAAACAAGAGCTAAATTTGTGTAATACATTACTTATCCTTCCCCAGCCTCTGAATCCAACCAGGAAAGGTGAAGATGGCTCTGACACCAACTTCCTTATCTAGGACCTGGTTTGAATGGGACCTACAGAGCTAACAGTGGGAATAATTAACACCAAAGGCTGCTCCATGATGTGGATCAAGTGGGTTTGCTCCTACCACGCCTCCAGACCTCACACAAACACTCTTCCAAAGCAAAGCTGAGGTAATATGGGGAGAAGTGTGCAAATATGCTAACAGAGGAGAATACGAGATCAGCTGCTGCTGGGCACATTCTCAGTGATCCTGTCCCAAGGGTCCAGCCCCTCCTGGCAGCAAGTCTTTGCTGGTTTTGTTGCTGTGGACACTCCTTGCAGCTGACCACAGACCACATATCCCATAACAGACACTTTCTGCTGCAGCCTCTTCTGATATTTCCTTGCACAGAAAATCCCCAGTCACTGGCAACACTTGCACTGCAATTAAAACCTGAACAGGCCGTGGCACACCCCTCCTGAGCATCCCTGCACCTGTGCCCAGCCAGGGTCCCTCTCCAGGAAAAGGGGTCCTGCACAGCCCCTCAGTTCTGAGGAAGAAACACTGCAGAAACCCCTTTTCCAAAACAGTCAGTGATGAATGCATTTGGACTGGGTCATGCCCAGCTTACACAAAGGTAAACAGGAAGAAAAAAAATCACTGTTTGATCTACATGATGAGGAATTTTTAAGATAGGTAAGGATTCCAAACCTGCAGCTGCAGAGAGGCACTGCTCAGGTGAAGCAGCACTCCCCTGCATCACCACTGCCTGGGCACAACTTCATGAGCTTCCTTTGCACTAAAGAGACAGGCAGAACAAATCCCTCCTTAAATGCAATCCTGCAACCCATTTCAATACCTACTGCTGGAAGATGAAGCTTCCGTCAAGCCAGTCAGGGCTGAAATATTGTTTATTGTACCTGAAAATTAATTTCATACCTTTTGGGGCATCACCAGATTGTTCAATCACTGACTGTGCACATGAACCTGCAAGTTTAGTGGCCAATTTTCTTCAGGCGTGCACTAAAGTGCACCCACGTAGTTAAGATCAAATTCAGCCCGTGGTGTTGGAACATTATGGTACATAACTCAACAGAAATGTCAGACCTGTGACCGTTAAAGCATAATATTTACTGTGCACCACCAGAAATTTACACAGCACAACACTGCAGCCCTTCCTAGGTATACAATGGTCCAGGCAGCCAGAAGAATTAATTTTTCCTACATTGGATGAGAAGCTGGTGTGAAGTATTGCCTCTGGATCAGCCATGGGCTGTCAGTGCAAGGATGATATCCCAGGGTGTGCATTTGCTGTTCACAAATCCAGCAGCCCCTGAATTCAGATGTAGGACACGAGGGCACCCTGACCAGACAGCTACAGCAACCCAGGAGTGCTGTTCACTAGAGGACATCACACATACTTGGCCATATTTATTTGTCAGGAACAGACCTGGACTGTCTCCAGTGGTTATAGTGGCAGGTAACCAGGAGGGCATGGTGACTCTGCTGGGTTACAAAGGTCTAGGCAAGAGAGGAGGTCTGACACTCAGCCATAAATCTGTGGTAAACTTACTGGCTCCCCACTGTTTCTTCTGGGCAAACATGTTTAAAAGCAGGTGCAAAACTGAGTTTTAAAAATAAATATCGACTATCAGAGTTCAGAGACCACAAATTTACCCTGTTTCTTTTAAAGTAAGTTTAAACACTGAAAGTGTTTATTCAGGCTTGCTTGCTCACGTCAATCATGAGAAACATCGGGATGTGAGAAATATCAGTGCTGAGGAAAGATGCATCCATGCTTTCTGGGACAACAGACCTGCTGCTTTTCTGCCAAAGCCTTCTAGAAGCCAGTGAGTCAAGGCACTGAAGCCTTCAGTGAAAAGAGGGATCACTTCAGGGCACCAATGGAAGCCTCCAGACACAAGCATGCTTCAGTGCTACCCCTCAAATCATCCCAGTACTGCCAAGAAGCAGCTAAATTTCCCAACAGCAAGGACTTCTGATCCGACAGTCCACCAGGAACAGGGCCACTGCCTGGCCTGAGCAGGCTGATGTACAATCATCCGGTGGCAATGGCTTTGGGTCACTGCAAGCCACAACAGTGAGAGTGTACATAAAAAACACCTGCCCAAATGTGTATTTATACAGAGCAAAGTAATAGCTCCATCAGACCTTTACATTCTATCAGCCAAATAAAGTGAGTTTTAAAAAGCATTTAGTACTTTTAACAGGCGTTTTAACAGCTCTCATAACTCAACTGCATCTTTGCTGTAAATCACTTGACAGTTGAATACTCCACTCTATGATCTAATCCCCTTCAGCATTTCAGAAATGAAGAAAAAAAAAAACCTTCCCAGGGCTGTTTAGGAAGGCAAACAACTTTGCCAGGTGCTTGTGATGGGAGAAAAATTATCCAAGCAAGGCAAGTTGAGCTCATGTTTAACTGAGGCACTCATGTGTCCTGCTTTGTGTGAGCAGAGGCCAGTCCTGAAAGGAGCTGGTCCTACATCCCAGAGCCCAGTCCTGGAAGGAGCTGGTCCTACATCCCAGAGCACAGTCCTGAAAGGAGCTGGTCCTACATCCCAGAGCACAGTCCTGGAAGGAGCTGGTCCAGCATCCCAGAGCCCAGTCCTGGAAGGAGCTGGTCCAACATCCCAGAGCACAATCCTGGAAGGAGCTGGTCCAACATCCCAGAGCACAGTCCTGGAAGGAGCTGGTCCAACATCCCAGAGCACAGTCCTGCCAAAGAACTCAGCCTAGCCCCCGGTGCCATCCAGCCCAGCAGGAGTAACTCAGGAGGCAGCACAGAGGAAACAGCTCATGTTTTCCTGCCAGGCTGCCCCCACTGCAGCAGCACCATTCAGGGCTGGTACCAAGGGCCTTTCTCCCCCTGGACTCCCCCTGAACACAGGAGTTGGAGGGTCACACACACCTGAGCCCACCCCACACAAAAGGACAGCACATCCAGACCCCTCCCTGCTGCCAGGGTCAACTTGGCACTTGCTGAAGGAGCAGGAAGCCACATCCCCTCCATGGCAAACAGGAATCACCACCTCCATCATCAGCTCAGCAAGGACAGAGAGCAGCTGAGGGGAGACACGTTAGACACAGGGAGCAGGAGATGGGAGAACACAGCCCCGCTGAGGAGCAGGGGTGGCCACACGTGCACACATGAAACACTACACTTGGAGCATCCAGCCTCCATTCCCCCTCACCTCCCTCAGAAATGCTGGGTTAGATCCTAACAGCCCCCATCCTGTCTCCTGCACCCAGAAGGAAGGCCCAGTTCTTGCATTCTCTTATATATTTCAAAGAGCACAGACAGAAGAGGAGAGGCAATTAAGTCTAGATGTAGGTAGAAAGCAGATCTGCAACAAACCAGTGTTTAAGAAACACTGTCTCAAATCAAACATTTCACTCTGTTTCGCTCTGGGTTTATGATCTACTCTGATGAGCTCTTTAAAAAAACAAATACACACAGACTCTTGCTACACACATATATCCCCATCCAGATGAATGCTTTGGTTCACTTAGCAGAAGTTTTTCTTGGCTGTAAAGGATGGCAGGCTGGGGAGGCTAAATGAGCGTGGGGAAGAGCCGAGGCAGCTGGATCCCAGGCTGTGGAGCCTGGACCAGCTCTGCTGAAAACAAGCACCAAGCCAGAGACAACGCAGAGAGACTGACATCATGCAGGGCCCTGCACAGACAACCACAATGACACAGTGGGTGTACCACACTGGCCAAATTTCCTGAAATAAATGCTTGGTGAAGCTCCTGCAGGCTTTGAGTGCAGATTTATTCTTCCCCCTCCCAAAGCATGTAATGCCTAAGAGACAGAGATCTCAGCTGCCTCATTTGTTCATAGCTTGTACCTGCAAACATTTCTCCAGATGTCCAGAGCTGCACAGAGTCGAATTTGCTGTGCTGGGTGTGATGCCACGAGGTTGGCAGTGAGGTGGGAGGAACACAGAGTGTCCCCATGCCTGGCAGTGCTCCTGAGCACACCAGGACTGCCAGACCGGCCACCCCACCATGACACTGTCCGTGCATGGCTCTGGTTCACCAGGTGCCACAATAATACAGCCAGCCCCATGATTGCTAAATAACAAACACCCCTAAAGCCACTGACAAATCCTCCTTGCAAACATTTCCTCCCAGGCAACTTCTGTCCCAATTCTCCCTGCACATCTGAATAGAACATGGGCAGAACCTTTCATGCTGGAGAGAACTGGCAGAACCTTTCATCCCTCAGCTTGACCTCAAGCCCCAGTAAACCATTACATCCTGGTGGATCACAGAGGAAAATAACAGAAAAACAAGCAAGAGAATCTGCTGGGACATACCAAGGCCCTGCAGAAAATCTTTCCCAGCAGGCTTTTTCAGGCAAAGGAAGGAGGTGAAATACTAAAGGGTGGAAGCAGGTAAATTATCAGAGTTGAGACATTTCAAATGACTGCTCCCTGCTGCGTTCAGCAGCTTTTCTTGATGGAGTCACTAATCACTGTGGTTTACTGAATGACCTTGTTGTGGCCGTCTCATCTTCAGGGGACCACAAGCTGCAGCAATCCTTGGTGCAGGGAAATGCCTTTTGGGCTGTGCTAAATCACACTGAATGCTGACCTCAGACTGTCACAACAGAGCAGAGGAACAGCCCACTTTGGGGTAAAATATCTGCACAGAGGCATTCATCCTGTCCAGCACATACAGCAAGCTTTGTGCTCCAAAGAGGTGGAGGGATTGGGGCACAAATCCTCCTGTATATATATTTAAAATACTGGCTGCCACAAGCTGAAAAAATGCTATAGAAAAATTAAATATTTACTTCTTCTGTTTGTTAATATCTTTCATTAGTTACTCAGCTGTAACAGTCATTAAAATGCTGAAAGGGAACTTCATGTAAATTCATCACTAGCCTGGGAATACTCCTGCATTTGTGAGCAGGCTGCATGCTGCAGCAGAGCTTGGAGCCTCAATTTCCCTACAGGAAAGGCCAAACGTCTGGTTCACTCACAATTTACAAATGATTATTTTTCTAATTAATCATTCATCAAAAAACACAAATAGCAACAGGGCATGAAAGGCAGTGCTGGCATTACCAGAAGGCAGAGTCAATCCATCACAGTCTCACCCTCAGCTGCTCGCAGGGGAGACCCTCCAGGGCTGGAACTGCAGTGGCTGCAGGGAAGGAGCTGGGAAAACACCCTCTGCTCTCCCCAGTTACCATAAGGAGAGGGATGATGTATGTTTCTGTTAGGCCAAGCCTCATCTGTGTAAATTGGAGTTGCAACAGGTCTGTGAAACATCTTGGGAGCTAAACATGATGATGGGCTCCAAGAGGCAGGTTGGGATCTCGGCATGAGGAAAGGAAGGGCAAGGCAGCAGTGTGGGAGGAGAGAAACTTCAGCCACACAATGCTCCGAGGCTGGAGAGACACACAGAAACACCCCTGGGGGAAAGAGGCCACAAGAGAGATTGCAGAACAAGGAATAGGGACTTGCCAAACACCTTCCCTGGCTCTCTGTAGCAATGACTTGGCTGCAATTAATGCAGCACCTCGTGGGGCCACCTGGACCCACAGGAGGTTGGTCCTGTCAGGCCTCCTGCTCCCAGACCACTGAACTTTGTTTGGATTTAGAACCTCTGAAACCACAAGCAAATCCTCTGACTATATGATGTGTCTGGATATCACCTCTGCCAGTGTTCAGAGTTTGACCCTGCAGCTCTCTGTGCTGCTCGCTTGCCAAATGGCTCGCAGAAGAAGACAACATATTCACACACCCGGAGTTTGAAAACAAACTGTAAATGCACAAGATTTTCACCTTTCCACACCAAGTCTCTGTTCTCATGATAATTAACCCAGGCTAGATATTTCTTGCACTCCAAGGACAGCTGTTTGAAAAGTGTAACTATTTCCAGGACCCCAGACCTCTCCTTGCTTTGGTTCTGCCTTGCTCAGGCTGCTGGCCAACCTCTTGCCAAGACAACAACTCTTCAAAAGGCAGTATGAACTGGTAAAAGCAGGCAGCAGCATGATATTTCAGCCTTGCTATAGTCTCCTGCTGCTTTTTATTACACTTCACAGGGCTAGGCTTGAACCATATAATCACATTTCAAAGAGACTGCAGTATTGTTGGCAGTTGCTTCATTCTTGACCACTGAGATTGTGAGATCTGTCCTTGCTGCTCTGAGACAGAGAAGATTTCCTCCTCCCAGCTATTAATTAAACAAACTTAAACCCTACAACACAATAACAAAGCACATCCAAGATAACCAGGACTTTTGCAGGATTGGCTTTTACTGAAACTCTGCCAGTGCAGCCTGTCCATGTGTTGCACAGGGGTAGCAAAGCAAAACTAGCCCCAAACAGGGAAATTATTCTGGAGAGCAGAATACCCCATACATCCTAATAAATACCATTCTCCAGCACCCTCAGACAAAGCAGTGATCTGTCCTGTGAAGAGAGAGTCTTGAGGAGAGATGTAATGTAATGAGGCAAGTGGAGAAGAGCCTATAGCTCCTCCTGGAGCTCTAGAGGATCTCTCCTGAATGGAGTTAGCAGGTTCACATCAAATTGAGTTCTGGAAACTGTATGGCCAAATCTTGGACTGTTCTAAATTCTAACACCCCTGAGAAATTTGCACTGACTCTCTGGATATGCCAGGCACGACAGTGGGCAGGAGGGATGGTCACCTCCCCAGAGGGCAGAATCACAGCCACGACTTGGGAAGCCTTGGATCAAAACCTCGCCACACTGCCAGGTCACCGGTGCCTTCGTGTCTCAGATACTCGTGCACAGCACTGAGGCCATTACGTGTTAAAGACACTGGGACAGGAGGATGTCAGAATGAAGGACCACACGGGCTGCTCAGAGAGCCAGGAAAGGATTTCCTTAGGAGACAAAATAGGAAATTCTGAGCTTATCACCAACACATACAGCACAATACCCAGCAGCCTCCCAAGACAGCATTTCACTTAATGGCATGAGCTCAGCAAAGCAGGAGCAGTGACAGTGCCTGAAGGGACGAAGGCACACACCCCACACTGCTCCCATGGCACCTCTGCAAGGGCCCAAATCCACACAGCAGCAGAACCAGCCTTGTAAAATCCCGCCTGCAAGTTACTGATGGCACAGGAGGAGCTGCAAGAAACACAAATTCAAGCATAGCATGGGAAGCAAATATGTGTGCAGCTGTGGAGGACAGCCAAAGCCACCTTCCTACAGCCCAGTAACAGGAAAACACGGGCTCCAGGCTTGCCATGTGGGAGGAGAGAATCACTCCAGCATTCCTATCCACTGCTGGACAAGTCAAACAAGAAACTCAACCCAGCCACCAGCATTTCAACGTGGAAGTCCTATATTAGCTCGTAAGCACTAAATGAGGGTGGAAATTCATATTAACAGAAGCCACTGATAAGAAAGGGTCATGGGTTCCAACTTTCTTGGGTGGTTGGCCACTTCTCTCCAGTACTTGCATTAGTATTTCTGTGAAGCACCTACTGCAACAACTGTAACTCAATGCATTTACAGGAGGTAGCAAACAATTCAGAATGAAGGAGCTTTTGGCCTCAGATTCGGGGCACTTTTAAAGGTTTTATTACTAGGCAGATTTCTCACAGGAAAACTATGACATAAATGACGTGTCTGAGTACTTTTTTCTAAGTGAGAGTATTTCCTGACATTATTTTCTTGTGTTTATGCTCTCTCCAGTGCATCCTATTATAGCAAATCTGTTTGAAAGGGCTCAATTCCTGAAGATGACACAAGCTCCAGGAATGCCTCCTGCCCAAGCAATATTCCTAATGAAACCAGTGGTACCACCCGTGTGCCTCATGATAATCAGATGCACAGGGGCACTGCATGAGCAAAGCAAGAGCACCAACACACTGCAGACTAGGCTATAAATACCCAATTATTTCAGTTTTTGAAGCTACCACTTTTTCTAGCCCCTTTAGCAAGATCAGTTTCTGACCCAAGATCTGCATTTACGTAAGAGACACCCCCATCCAAACTCCAAGCTCAGGGACAGAGTGCTGAAAACCAAGATGAGTTCTCTGTGAACATCTCCAGTGCTCATTCCAGTTCTTCAAAAACACAGCTAACCCACTCCCTGAAGGAGGACATGGTAATCACTCATACCCTTTATTTTTAGCCTTGCTCTTCCTTCAAAGCCCAGCGAGATATGTGGAGTTTTGCAGTGTGCAAAGAATTCCTGCTCATGATTAACATCTATGTGAATAATAGAGCTTTAATCTGGTTTCAGTCAGTTACCTACTGCTTCAGCAGTTTAACATCATGTGGGAGCAAGAGCAGTGAGGGTATCCATCCAGCTTTCATGTAACTCAAAGTAGTACTACAAGGCTTAATTAATTGAGATCACCAGATGAAAAATCTCATATATATAAAAGGTAAAACATCTGCTGGGGCTCAGGCAGTCCTGAGATGGGATGCTACATGTAAATCTCAGACAAAACTCCAAAGAGAAGGGATTGAGAATCATCTGCCTGTAAGAATTGTGTTTCTCCTGCTCCAGAGTCCCAACCTCAGCTGGGTGATGGGTCTGAAATATAATGGCAGGAACACAAGTAAAGTTCAATGTTTTAATCAGACACCTATTTTCAAGCCATATCTTCTAGTAAAGCCAGTGTGGACTGAGCTGCTCCTTTTCAAACAGCACAAGTGTGAAGGCAGCTCGGGCAGCAGATCCACCTCTCAGACCATGCACATGCTTTCTGTCACTGCACAGATGCTCTTGGTGCCACCAGTCCTGGCTGAACAGGAGCAGAGAGGGAAATGTAATCCATGCAGGCCACACCGGGATATGGCTGCAACTCCTTCTCCTTCCATATGTGCCCTTCCCACATCCAGAGAGGGGCTGATCTAAAGCCAGCCAAAGTCACTGTGAGAGCAAAGCACCAAACCCAGCATCTCAAAGGAAATCAAACCCTGCTGCACCAGCTCCTGCTCTCAGCACAAATCAAGTGAGAGAAACAGCCAGCCATCTAAAGATGCTTTGAAAGGGCAGCTTGGTATTTTCCAGGCCTCCTTGGACATAACTGACCCAGAGAAGGTTCCTGGCTGCACCAGCCAGTTACCCTTTGAGCAGTGACCATCTATCATCCCAAGTCATTCAGCCATGAGTCACAGCTGTGCTCAGACCCTGTTGAGACATCTGCTCTCCTGTTGTCCGGGTTTAGATCCTGCAACAGATCCAGATTCTGCTGGAGCAGTAGGCAGACTGCAAAAATCATTTTCAACTCACCCTCCTCATGATGTAAGCCCAGCTCTCTTCTCCACTAACTTCTTACTCACCACCTTTTCTCCTCCTCTACACCCACATCCTCAAGTGCTCAGAGGTGGAGATGGCTCTCAGTGGGGCCACTCTGATCCATTTCTGTGAGCCCTGCACAGGCTCCTGGAGCACCAGCAGGCACTGAGAGCTCCCACAGCTCTCACACCATGCTCACACAGAAATGCCATAACAACAGCAGTACTTACCCACAGGGACACAGCTCCAACGTGGGGCGCAGCCCCACAGGCTGGCAGTGCCTCTCTGTGCCACCACAGACACACAGAAACAGGCTGGCACAGCCCTTTGAGTACATCGAGTCCAACCGTCCCCCCAGCACTGCCCAGGCCACCACATCCACACATCTGTAAAATCCCTCCAGGGATGGGGACTCCATCACTGCCCCAGGCAGCTGTACCAGGGCTGGACAGTCCTTTTGGACCATCCTGACCCCTGGCACTCACCTGCCTGCTCACAGCACCACTGCCCAACACCACTGCCCACACTGGTGGGACACAGCTCCCAGTTAAATCCACGCAAACCTCTCTAGAGACTGGGCTGGGTGATGTACCTCTGTCTACTCTCCAGTTCACAATATAAATGTGATACTGATTTTTTTTCCCCCCAAGTATATATTTAGGCATAATATATTTTAATGGCAAAAAGGTGCTTTGTTCCATAGGGGATGTGTGTGTGTGTGCATTTGATTCCTGTGCTTCAAACAGATCCAGGAATGGAACTTCATACTTTCATAAAATTAGGAACAGATGTTGTGGGCTGTTTAAACCAGCAAAGAAAATAAGAGAAACACTCCAAGGAAGGTGACACGAAAAAAATGCTGAACATTGCAGGAAAATGGAAATACAATAATGGCTGTGGGACTTCTGGGACACACAGGTCCATGCCACAAATCCCTCAGGAAAGACAGCTCCCAGCTTGGGCACATTGAAGTTTCTTCTACATGAGCTAGAGAGAGAAAAGTAATAGATAACAGCAGCCGAATATAAAGCACATTTATCTTCTAGTACAACAGAGATGCAGTTCACATCAAAATATAAATCATGGCACATGCAAAGAGAAATCCCTTCCTTTTCTATCAAGTTTACCTCAAAATATTAAAACCAATGAAAGGCTGAATTATGTTTGCCTGCTGCTTCTCTCTCTGCTCCTTTCTGGCAGGTCCCTTGGCTGGGACAGTGTGGTTTCCTGGTAAGCCGAGGCACCACCAGGCTGCCAGCACCACACCAGGCACTCATATATTTGTTCAGTGTTCTGTGTTTCCGCTCCAGCTTTCAAAAGTGATGGAAACTTCTCCTGATGGCTTTCAGTGCCCTGTTTGTTATCACAAGGTTTGCATCTGGGGCTGAACCCAGGCCAGGATCCTTTTGGAAATGAACTGGTTCAGAATGAATGCCTGCATCTCTCTCTCCCACGCTGACTCGGGGATACCTCACCTGGAAGGAATGGTAGCACATTTCCATAAGGAAAGGCACTGCTCAGAGTGTCAGGAGTGCTTCCAGCCTCTCTCTCCAGCTCGCTTCAGCACTGCATGGTGCCCCTGGCATTGTCTCCCCCGTTCTGCAGAGCATTATGCTGAGGGATGGAGGACATTAAGTAACTTTTGCCTCTGGTCACAGAAATAAGGGCAAGAACGGGACTGGAATTCAGAGCCCGAGCTCAGATCCTGCCTCACACTTCCTGCACACTGAAGAACCCATATTGGACTTGCAGATCACACATTTGCATTGCAAAGTGAGAAGCAGTGCATAAATGCCTGTATGTACAAGCAGATGTGTATTCAGTAGGCAGATCTTTGGAAATTCACCACATAACACTCTGTCTACAAGTCAAAAGCCATCTCCAATTGCTAAAACTTAAAACACAAGTTGCTACAATTCATAAGGAGCTTAATATTTATTACCATGTATTGCAAGTGTGCAGCTATGTAGAAAGACTCCCTTACTGTCTCCAGTGATTATTCAAGGGACTGGGAAAAGAAAGAATAGCCTTTGATAGTAACAGAAAAAAAGCAAGTGTGGAGAAAGCAATGTATTAAATCCTTTTCACAGCCAAGAGGCCAATGAAAATGCTATATATTTATAAAGGAAATGAAAACCTGTCAGGGACAAAATGAACTGAATAACAGAGCTTGGGCTGAATAAAGATAAGCAAAAACTCAAGAACAAAAACCACCACCAGGGTGGAAAATGCAGCATGCTCTGCATCCTCAGGAAGAGGGCTCTGAATGGGTGTACAGCCCATGTGGGTACAAGTCAGAGAGGAGTCCCCAGCTACTCCCTTCTTCTGATAATCTGCAGGCCAAGTGAGGTCAGCAGATGTGTTGTTCACAGCATGGATAACACTGGAACAACTGGAGCATCTCCTGTGCCTTCCCTGAGTAGGGATACAGGGGCAGAGCACCCTGCAGCTCCCTGAGGTGCTCAGGACATGCCACCAGTGTCTGCAGAACAGCACTTCAAGAGACACAAATACCTCCACCGAGGTGTGAGTGAGCTCTGGTTTCACATCCTGGATTTGTCTCATCCCTCTGCTGAGCCCACCAGGGTGTCCATGGCTGCAGGAGGCTGCAGGGGCACATATCAGCTCCCAGCCCATGAGAGAAGATGAAGCCTTCAGGATACAGACACAGAAAACCTCTAATTTGCCACAGGAAAAATGCCCACAGGCCAAAGATTTGACCTGTATGGGCTGGTCTGAATTCTAATTTCACTACTGGAAGAGCTGGCCCATCATATTTCTAAATTCTCCATGTTAAAAGACTACTTGAAAAATCACTGGGAAATACAACAATTCATGAAAACTCACAAAAATACAATGGTTATAAACCCTATCTTGATAGAAACAAAGCTTTTTAGTGTGCAGATGACTTGGATTCAGTTCCTGATATTAAATAATTTAGCTTTATGTATCTAATTGCAGGAAGTTTGTGTGATTTCGAAAATAAACAACATAAGTATTTCATAATTCAGATACTTAATTACTATTACCATATTGATTGCAGGAAATAGGATTAACCACACATTATATATTGTCAGAGGATAATGTCAACAATCTTGAAGTGAAGGCTACCAATGAATTAGCTGGCTGTACTACATTAAAAACAAAGCACAAACCATGGCCATTGGGAAGGAGAATTCCCAATAAACTGGCATGTTCATCATTCCACATGGATTTCCCAGTAAATCCAGGAGGGGAGTAGAAGCTGTGTAAACATGCAAAGTCAGACTCATGCTCTGGATGAAGAAAGATGGAATGTCTTTATCTCTTGAAGCTTTCCTTTCTTAGAGGATTCATCAGAGCAGTCATTAAATAGGTCCCAAAATGAGTCCTACAAAGAACAATAATGCTCCTTCCCCCTCTGGTTCCTACAGAGATGTTTGGTGAACCAGCAGGAGGCATCTGCTTGAGTGTTATTTCCCAAAAGACTGCTGAGGGTGGCAGGACCTGTGCAGCTCACCAGGTCAGCTCCTCTCTCTGTGCCCGTGCCCTGCTGGGCTCTGCTGCTGGGGCACATCAGTCACAAGGGCAGGAGGACCCCAGCATTTGTGCCAAACTCACCTTGGGTGCTGCCCCTGCTCTCTGTCCCGGTACCCTCACACAAAGGGGTGCCATGGAAAGCTTCATCAAACACCAACAAGCCTTTCCTACCAGATAAAGCTCTCCAGAGCAGCTGTTTCCAGTCCCTGCACAGCCATACCCCCCCACAGCCTGGGCTGTGCTAAACCCCCACACAATACCACGGAGTACAGCCTGCAGAGCCCACTCCAGTTCCCTCAGCACAGACATGCTGTCACCTCAGATGGCAGCACCAGAGCTGGAGTTGTGCACTGATGAGAAGCACTGGTCTCAAGTCTGAAAAGATGCTTTTAAAACCAAACAAACACAGAAATGCACTGGGTTTGCATCTTCCTCACCACAGACTGCAGTTACCTCTTACAGCAACAGCAGGGAAAGGGCACTTAACAGGAAAGCAGCAGAGGCCTTTCCCTTGTACATGAAAAGCAGCTTGAGAATCTCCACAGAGGCACTCAAACCTCTCTTGCTGTATAGAACACAATGCTCTGATACTCCATTATTTGCTTTTCATCATCTCGAGGATTCCACAAATCCTCGAGCGCGCCAGGAGCTGTTGGACAGATCTTGCACGGGAAGGTGGCAGAGGGGGAGGGAGGGAGCCTGGCAGCATCCAGCACAGGCAGGGATGGCCTCTCTGAGCACTGCAAAGTGCACCTCCAGGCATCACAAGCACAGCTTTCAGCAGCCCTGCCTCACTCTTTTCTCATCACCAGAGGAGCAGAACACAAACCGCCCCGATTCAGAGCAAAGGCACAAACCTGCTGCAGTCACCCACCCACAGACAAGGAGTCCTGAGGAGGACAGCTCTACGAGCTGGGCAACAGCTTTGCAAAGGAAATTTCTCAATGCCTTTTAGCCTTGAGAGCAGAGCAAATCCCTTCGACCCTAACTAGCATCCAAATTAGCAGCCAAGGAATGCCAATGGATGTCCCCAGAGAAACTGGCTCTGGCAGAAGGAATCAGCACTTTGATCCTCCTCTCTGGACAGTGGAGCAGCACTCACAGCTAACACAGTTCAGGACCCAACACATGAGCTGCTCCTCCAGGGGACAGCCCCTGACAATGCATTAAGGCCACCTGCCTCACCCATGGCTAATGCTGCATTTCTCAGTGATTTGTCCAGCATCTCCCACCATGGCTTCACACCTGGCTTCAGCCCCTACAGAAATCCTGGCACATTCAGAGCTCACCCTGACTGAAATCAGCACTTACTACATCGACATGTTTTTGCTTTGGCTCCTTTTGTGAGAAGGTAGGATTACAGGGAAGTGATGTTGATCTTCCAAATGCAGAGAAGCCCTGCCTGGTTCCCGAGGCTGGCATCACTGGTGCAGCACTTGCAGCCTGAGGCTGCTGGGCATTTCCCACAGCCTAAAACAGAGAACAGTGTTCCACAGCAGCCTTACACAAAGATTTAGGAGCCAGGACACCACGATCTGCATCCTCATCTCCCCCAGAGACAGGGCAGGAAAGCAGAGCTGGACTCGCGTGGGGCTGGCAAACATCCTCAAATCCCCCATGTGCACCCTAAAAGGTCGATTACTGCAACATTTTCACAAGCAAATACCTCAGAGCTGGCTTCTCACATTGACTTTTGCCAGATTGATCCAGGGCCCACAGGCACTGAACTCAGGCTTTAGCAAGCAAGAGCTGTGGTCTGATTTCCAGCAATGCCTGGTGCCTACAGCAGCAGGGAACAACAGACAACTGCCATGGAAAACTCTGCTCATTATCTTTGTAATTCTGTATGACATGATTCAGCTACAAAAGATCTCCCACCGGATGTGACAGAAAGAGAAACTGCTGTATTTACACAGAGCAGCACACAGCACATGTTTGTGTGTGTGTGCACACCCTCCTTGTGTTTTTCCAGGAAGCTACAGAAATCAAAATCCATCTCTATTTGAGTTAGATAACCTTCACAGACTTTCTTGAAAATCCCTCCATTTTTCATTTCCTCAGCATTGCAAGCTTAACCAAATATCCTAAAACTGAAACACAAGTGAACACCAATGACTCTGCCCCAACTCCACCTAATTTACACACAAGGAGCATTTCTAAACCCATTACCAACATTAGGAGGATTTCCTTGCCCTCTCTGAAACCCAGCAAACCGTGGCCAGCTGCTCAAAGTACCACAAATCTTGGTAACTCTAAGCCATATGAAGTTTAAATAGCAATGCCAGGAGTAGGTAATGAAAGCAAACAGACACAGCCCTCTGCAGCCCCCTCCCAGCAGGAGAAATTCCCATGTTTGAAGCGATGGCAGACACTCCTCATGCTCCATGTTGGAAAGCACAAAGAGGCTCAAGGAGAGTCAGAAGGCAAAATACTTTATGGCACATTCAAAGCCCAAATAATGCTGAACTGGAGGTAAGTGCATTTGAACAGAAGTACTTCCAAGAGGACCCAACAGCAGGAGATTTCATGGCAGTGCACAATGTTTCCAGCAAACTCAACTGAGGTTTTGGACCTTGCACAGCCAGCACTTCACTTAAGTCTATTTTTTGGCCATGGAGGCCATCAACATAAAGACTGTTTTTCCCAATGCCAGTTCATAAAGGAGCACCAGCAAAATACACAAGGTACCGCCAAGAGCCCGAGGAGCTCTCCCCCATCAGGCAAGGAGCCTGTTTCCCCACAGAAATCCCACAGACTGGGGACTGACACCTTGTTTCCCATACTGGCAACACCAGCCACCTCAAAAACAGGGCCCTAAGGAGTTAAATTTAGATAGGAACTCTCAGTCCCACTTAAATGTCACTTTTGTGATGACTCAAAGAGGGCTGTGAGTTTAGATGACGACTTGGCTGGGTTTTGAAAGGAGGACAGCAAGGTGCAGCCCAGCTCTGCAGTCATTTCAGCCAGCACACACCTCTGCCTGCAATATCACACCTCAAAATACTTCCAGCAAAACAGGTAAACTGCAAGGATGTGATTACATCCACACCCTGCAGGCACAGTGCCTCATCAGACAGCAGGAGGAGGAGGTCAGACCTGGGCAGAGAGAGCTGCAGATGTCCCCAGCACATCCCAACCCTGGCTCCTTGCACCCCACTTCCCTGCCACTATAACACCCCAGAAAGGCATGGCAAAATGCAAACATGGAAAGTCCAGATTTCTTGATAAGACAAGGAGAACCACACTTTGTGACATCTTGCATTTCCACGAATCCCATGGCAGGTTTCCTTGTTGGAGGTGACCTGACCCCCATCAGGCTCTGGCACAGGAAATCAGCTTTTCTTCTGCCTAGACCAAACAGCTCCAACTGTTCCATCCCCACTTTGGAGATTTGACAGCCTCTAGCTTTGCAGAGGAGCCACTGTGGGGTGAGCACGGAGGAGGTGAGCATGGCACAGCTTTAGGAGGTGCCCACAGCAGCTGGCCCCAAACCTTCATTTCACTTGTGGGATTTTGATGTCCATTTTGCAGCAAAATCCCACTCAGCCTGTAACAACTGGATGATTAAATAGTGGCAAAAGCTCATAATTATCAGTCTACAGCAATCAGGCAGAATCCCTGATTATAAAAGAGGGAAGAGGGGCTACAGGAGACCTTGATGACAAGGTGACCACCACAGTAAATGCGCCCATGCCTTTGGTACCTCCTGGCTGCAGCTGCTGTGCAGCCATTAGTCCTTTCCTCCGTCTGTCAGTGTGTCTGCCATCTCTTCACTCTGTCCATCCCCTCCTCACTGTGTCCATGCCTGATCCAGGGGCAGCTCAGAGCATGGCAGGCCTGGCCTGGTGAAGCCCATGTGCTTCTCTGGCACAGCCAAGGCAGGAGAGGCACCCCCAGGACAGAGCCACCCCTGCTGCCTCCCTGCTGCACTGCCACCCTCCCTGGGGGACAACAACCACAACACCAGCCCTCAGGGGAAGCAGAGAACCCAGAGTGTTCTGTGCTGCCCTGAGCTCACAATGGAGGGAGGTGTGGAACCTTCTGGAACCTCTCACCCAAATGGGGACACCTGGGGCCACCTCCCCACAAGGCCACTTGCCTCAGGTTTACTGTGAGCCACTCAGAGAACCACAGCACACCCTCCACGGTTAATGTAAAATATTAATGTCTCATTTGTTCAACAATTTTGTGGAAATTAAAACTTTTAGGTTAATCATATACTGAACAATTTTAATTAAAGCAGTTATAAAACAATTAATCCACGAGAGCAGGCTTGGATCCTTGCCAGCCTTATTGGTTTAATACATGTAGGCAAAGCTTATTTCTCCCCGTGTTTGACTTAATGAATGCTAATAAGTGACACAAAATATGCATGCAGCGCTCCTAATATAGTTAGTCCATCTGGTTTCACTTGCATTTTGTATTTGTCATTTTGCTTTGATAGAGGAATTGAAAATGAATTCTCTGTGCTAGAAATTAGAAGAACTTTGTACCCTGCTTAATTTAAAATAATTTTTGCAAACCTTTGGGGAAAAAAGAGACAGCAATTGAGTACAGCACACTAGCCAGCTATCTTTTAGGGTGTTCCAAGGTTGAAAAAGAGCACAAGACAGAAATGTAAGACTGTGCCACAGAATGAAGGAACAAACAACATGCATTCAGCTCTTTTTTCCACTAGTATTTCAAAAGATTTTTTTTGCTTGAATAGATGGTAATATAAAGGCAGGGGATAAAATATGATTTTAAGCATCTGAGACAAATCCTCTACTATTCCAATTTGTTCTGCATTACAACTTGTTTGATCCATTTGGGGATGTACTTGTTTGCCAAAGCAAGCAGAGCTCAACCTCATTGTTGAATATTTAATCTATGCCAAAAATTTTTACCTTTTAGCACTTATGTTTTGAGCTACACAGTCATGTTACTCCCAGTAATGCTCCACACCATCAATGCTGGATGCAACCACTCAACCTTGCCATGTAAAAGCCATGGGCAAAGGCCCTGCAGGGCTGAACTCCTCTGCCTGCAGGTCTAAGCACCTTGTGAAGAGCCTGATCTCTCCCAGGGACGTGCCAAAAATGAAAAATTAGTTCTTCTTTGCCTAAAATCCATATTACACAACTGATGTCACTCTGAGATCATACATGATGTGTGACAGCTATGGGAAGTGGCCTCTATGGAGATTCTATCACCCAGCACACCACCAGCACCCCTCTGCAATCCCTTCAGAGGGCCCCAGTTGCCCCTGAGCAGCCCATGAGGGTCCTTCCATTAGCACCACTGGGGTCTGCACCAGCTCTAGAGCTCTGGACACATCCCCTTAAAACCAGGGGGACACAGCAGGAGGCACAGCTGCCCCAGCTTAAGCTGTGAGCAGTTTCCTTCTTCCCTGCCTAAGGTCACTTCCTATTTCTGCTGCTGAGATGTCCCAAATGCTAACAAGGAGCCTGTTAGAGCTTAAAAACTACCTCTGTTGCCAGGGTAGCAGTGTGCCAAATTCAGCCACATCAGGACAAGCAGCAGGAAGGGAATCATTTGTGTGCACGTCTTGAAAAGTGCATGAGAGACAGGAGGGCACAAGAGGAGAGCACCACTCACCACCCACCAGCCACCATCACCCTCCTGGTACCCTCAGGGTGATGAAGGGAAAGCTTCAGAACTGCACAAGTGACAATAAACCTGTGCACCAAGCACTGCCATTATCTGCTTAACCCAGTAATTGGTTGATGGGCCACCCTTGGGCTCACCTTGATCTACAATTTCTGAGTCACGCTGCTCCTCACTCACATCTCCTGGTACTTCCCCAGGAAAGGTGCTCTGAGCTCTGCAGGAAGGAAATGTGGGCACACAGCCTGTGCTCCACACTCACCCCACACCTGACCTGCTCTGTCCAGCTGCATTTAGTCATGGGTGAAGGCAGAAAGACCTGGGATACCTCCGGGGTAGAAGATGGAGTCCCAGTTAAATTTCCAGCCTCTCCTTAAAAATGCCAGCTCAGCAAGGCAGTACAAGAGGAGGATGGAGTGTAGGGAAAGCAAGGGAAAGAAAAGGAGGAGCAGAAACAAATGGGAACAGCTTCAGGTACATGAATAATTGCCTTACAATGAACTTCCTCACTGTTACTTAGCAAAATTTGGAAACTGGTGTGTGAAATGAAGCCCTCTGAGAGCCCAGGGTACTGGGGGAGGGCAGCATGGAGCTGCCCCTAGACCAGGGCTCAGAGCCCATGCATTTGTCAGCCTGGTTAACCCTCCTGCATCATGACAGGAGGGGCTGAGCCTCCCTGTGTCTGCACCCCACTGCAGCTCCCCATGTCTGGGAGCTCTCTGCACAGTTTGCCAGCTCGCATCTTAGTCACAGTTGATCCCGCAGCAGTCTCTCCAAGGATGATATTGCACTTTTCTGCCAGAAAGGTCCCAAAATAGCTCATGAATCACATGCAGGCTGCTGGAGCCCATGGTGCAGCAGCTCCTGGTGCAGCAGCCAGGGGAGCTGGGGCTCCTGCTGAGGTGTTGGTCCAGCAGGTACCACAGAACCCTGGGGTGATGGCCCAGCA
>VZSR01003083.1:620097-660965 GCA_013398615.1 Brachypodius melanocephalos | reverse complement strand
GTCACAAAGCAGCAGCTCCTGCTCAGCACCACGGGGCTGATGTTCCTGGTGGTGACACCAGACGGATGGGCTGATTCTGTGCAGAGTCTGAGCAGAAAGGGAGACCCAGCACCAAAATGAAATTAAACCAGAGTGCCTGGGTCGCCCCTGCCTCCCTGGAACTGAGAGCTAGCCAACAAGCTCTTTGAAAGTGCTAAATACCTCCTCTGTGTGTCACTTAGAAAAAAAAAGAGATGTGAACCCGTCAGAGCAGCTTTGCCTTTTTTTTTTTTTTTTTTTTTTTTTTTTTTTTTTTTTTTTAAGTGTTTAAACATCCTACAAACACTGTTTAGGGAAGTCAGCAGGAGGTCAAATAGAAGCCTTGTCTCTCAGTGGATAACAATCCTTCTGTGAAATCATTCCAGCACGAATCAAGTCACTCTTACATCTCCCTCTCCACCTTTTTTTTTGCTTTTATTTTAAAGGCATTTTAGCAAAGCTCACTTTGAAGTTTAAGCCTTCTGCAACAACACCGCTTGCCAACAAGATAAAATATTTAGTACTGCTATATACTAAAATCATATCTCTAACAATACCTTCCACGCCTGACATAGCACAAAAGTTAATGCAGCCAACAAAGCAATGCTTGCATTTTGTGTCTCGAGAAGCAGCAATTTATCTTTTTTGTATATATAAATTACATACGCTATTGTGCCATTTAAACCTAAAGCCTCCCGTTGTTAAACAGAGAATAGAAAGATCTTTAAATACAGACAAAAAGATCAGAGTTCTAGAAAGAGCTGTGACAAATGCAGGATATTGCTACTAGCCTGGCAAAATAAATGTGAAAACCATGATGCTTCCCCAGCAAACCCTCCCTGCCTGAGCTGACACGAGTCCTTCATCTCCTCGGGTTGGTTGGGGCTGCCTCCCTGTCTTGAGAGTCCCTGAACAGCTGATGGGAAGCACTCACCACCATGGACTGAAAACAAAACAACTGCAGGGGAGCAGCAGCAGTGCCTGGGAGTGACAGCAGGCTGTGTCACACCTCCTGCACCCACTGCCCCAGAGCAGGAACGTGCAGCAGGGCCAGGAGAGGATACCCCTCTGCCAAGAGATGTGCTCCCAGCAAAGGCAGGGATGCTGCAAGGGTTAGGGAGGAGAAGGGACACCCAGCCTGCAGTCTGGGTTTGTTGTTCGAGAAAACAATGGAAATGTTGCAATTTCTGCAAGGCTTCCTTGGCAAGGTTGTTTCTCAGTTTTTTCTCCCCTAGTGGTCTTGCCTTCTTTAGTCACCTCTTAAAAACAAACCTAAAGAACCAATAACTACCTTCCTCCAACAAAAATCTCACCATCTGTTCCCATTTCTGCCCTTGCTTTCATAAGCTGCTCTTTACCATGCAAAGAGGCATCACCTCAGTGCCTCACGCATCACATCCCCTCTCCCAGCATAATTCAATGCATTTTACTCTCCCACATAAAATTAGCGGAAACAGTCCCAAAACGTCTGTCTTTCCTCATCTCTTTGCTGTACCTAGAGCTGACAAACTTCTCTCCCAGCAATTCAATTCTCTTCTCACATATGCTCAGCACACAGGCACTCAGTAATGCCATCTCCACACAGCCGGCTCAGGGCTCCCAAACCCAAAAAAAGGCAAACTAATTGAAACAAAAACATTCATGCCTTTTCTATGCCTTTTGCCTCCACAGGATGCAAACCACAACAGTGCCAGTGTGAATCAGCCCCCAGCCCCTGAGCCCATCCCTGGAGGTCTCTGGACACTCCACTGCCCCGTGGTGCCAGCTGGGATGGGATTTGCCCTCCCATCCTTGTGCTCCCAAACCTGGCCCTGCCTTACATCCAAATACTGCCTTCAACCCTTCCAGCCAGGAGTTTTAAACATGTTTCACCTCCTCCCCTGCACTCTGGTGTCTCTCCCATTGCTGCCCCGAGCCAAACCCTCCCCAGCAGCCCCACACCAGCAGACTGGAGAGGCCCCACTGGAAGCACGGGGCGGAAAACATCACAGCTGGGGGCTTTTTACAACGTGAGCCAAACAAAACCCAGGCACTGCCAAATAACTGTTACCTGCAGCTTAAATAACTGCTTTCTGTAGGTTTATTATTTTTCAAACAATAGTTTGTGTGTACACATCCATATATGTGCTTTTTTTAACGTACAGACAGGATTCTCACGTCAGGGATTTTATTCGGCTTTTCTTTGAAATTAAGAGCATAATTCACCAAGTGCAAACTTCTGCTAGGAACAAGCATTTCTAAAAATTCATCCTGTGCTTTTCCTTTTAGAATTACACCACAGAAAGAGCCTCGATCTTTACCTCACTTACACATGATGTAACTCAAAGGCAGAAGCAGAAATACTACTAATTTATTTCAGAATAAGTGTTGCATTTGTATTCATGGCATTAAGATCAATGGCACAGAATCAAGCCCTCCTAACTCAAGCCCAACACCAGGACAGCAGTACCTATCATAAGCTGGTCTAGGCAAGTATTTAGGCAGAATCTCCAGGTTTTGGGTTCCTCCCTGCCTTGTGCCATTGCTGCTGCAATATTTAAGAAGCCTGGCTCAGGCATCTGACTGCCCACAGAGCAACCTGATGGGCAAGGCAAGGAGCAAGATCCTGCCAGCGTGGGAGGCAGGGAAAGGTGGAGAGAAATTTTCTCACCCTGAAGCCAACCCCAGGGAGCCCTGTCCCTGTGAGAGCACCCCACAGCCCTGGGGAGCAGTGCCAGTGACCTCCTGCATCCCCCACGGCAGCCGGGAAATGGGACCGAGGGATGGAGCTCTGCAGAATGATCTACGACAAGGAATCAAATAACAGTAATAAAAAAGCACTCCACCTGTGGGTGATCATACTTTTTAAGATGGATTAACAAAATGACTGCTTATTTATTGAAAATAATGAATAGCCTAGTGCTTTTAGTTCGGGAAGGGATGCGGGGGGGGAAAGCTGCTGCAGCAGGGTTTTAAATAAACTGAAAACTTATGGCAATGGCATGCATGACAGCCAGGAGGGAAATGGGGACTCTGGGGAACATGACTAATGGCAGCTCCTGGAAAGCACACCAGGACTATAAGCAAAGCCAGTAAAAGAGTCAAATGGAGAGAAAGGGAAAGAAAATGTAGGTTTGTTCAACCTGGCTGGAGATCGATGCTTCAAACCAGGATTTCAAACAATTCTGAAACAAAGGGAAAGAAATGCTACCTCTGAAGGAACCCTTGCATCAGGTTCTGTCTTGTGTCTCTGGACTCTGGCCAAGCCCACGTGCATGAGCATCTCTATTAATACATGAGCTAGAGCAGAGACTGTAAAAGGCAGAGGAGCAAAACTCAGCTTGGGCTCCAGGGTCTATCAGACTTCCAACAGGTCAGCACTAAGCCCTCAGAGCAGATTTTCAATTCTGGGTATTTTTCCTCTTACCAGGCTCTTCAAACACCTAAATCTTAAAAGCATCTTTCATCAGCACCCATTAGTGATGCAGGAAGGGTTCTTTGTTTCACAGAGCAGTGCAGAGAAATCAAGGGATCAGATTTCTGGGTCTGAATTCCCCTCCCTACACCACAGGCTGTCTTTAGTACACCTTGTCTAGAGATCTCCAGGGTGCTTTGCCACAAGAAACCTCAGCAGTGAGGATTCAGGCCAGATTCAGCTGCTCTTTACATGACTGCACAAGACCAAGCCCCCTGCCAGAAGAGAAACTGAACCCAAGCTCCCCTGTTGTTCCTGTCCATTACACATCCCCCTCCACCAAAAAACCATTACAGCCACCCCTGCTATTTCACAGATGATGAAAAACAGGTATCACCAAAGGTATAGCAAGGATTTTTAACCCCAATAACCAGAAGAGCAGTGCAACACCACAAAAGTAAAAATGCCTTTTAGAGATTTTAGAGATTTGCTCTAAACCCAAATTTAACTTTTTTCTTGGGATTTCATTAAGCAGCAGCAAGAAACAGGCAAAGTGAGTGTGACATTTCACCAGGACCTTCCTGACAATGGGATTAGGAACACCCCAAAGGTGATACAGCAGCACCACAGACTCATTTTTTCCAGCACTTTGTAACACAGCAGTGTAAGAGGAAGGTGGGGTCATTCAGGACAATGTGATCTCCAGTACACATTGGGGGAAAAGTAAAATGCTTCCCTCTGGATTAGCTTTCTTACCAACTGCACCCAGCGAATCATGGAAGCAGATTAGTTCTGGGTGTTCATTCCAACCATAATCCTCTCACCCCAGTGCCTCTGCCTTCATGGTGCTAATTCACTGAAACAGAAGATCCTCTAGGAAAGCCCTCACGGCTCATCTCCATTCCCAAGTGAAGGCTGATAAAAATCAGGACCTTTTTCAAATTTCAGCTACCACAGTGCAGAAGCACAGAGTACTTTACTTTGACACCAACACTGCTAAACAAAAACTACTTCAAGAACTTATTAATTCCTTTTAAACTAAAAAAATGCACATTCTTGGTTTTTCTGCCTGTCACATTTCTACTTGGACATCCAGGACTTGCACAGCACTGAACAAAAAAAAATATATTGCTCCTGACAGCTCATTTTTATACAGGGAAGAGTTAGATGAAAACTGAAATTCAGCATCCAAGCTTTTAAGAAACTAACCTGGCAGATTGCATGCAAACTTCCTTGGCAAACACAAACAACAGGAGCTGAATAATACATAAAAATATATATTGACAGAACTGCTCCTGTGCACACCTACTTTCAAGGTATATGATGGAAGCACCAGAGAATCTTTATGGAAAGCCAGCACTGACTTGGCTTGAAAGGCACCTTAACAAACAAAGGAAGTACATTAAAAAAAATGCAGTGCTAGGACATTATCAAAACATGCATTATAGCTTGTGAAAGGCCCCTGCAAGTGAGTGTGTCTGCAGAGGACTGTGCAGAGCATTGATCTGTCTGTGTTCTGGGCGCTTTTCGGGTGATGCCTGACCGGAGTTTACAAGGGCAAGCTCAGAGGTCCCCGTTGTTTATTTCTCTGCAGTCTTTTACTTGTCACTGATAATAGTTTTCAAGCCATCCAGCCTGGGAGGATGCAGACAGGCCTTTGCCAGGGGTGAGAGGTCAAAGCAATAATGTGCCGACCAGGGTCAGAAATATTTATCTGCACCAAAATGGTTCTGGATAATCAAACAGTTGAAAATTAGTTTTGTGACAGGCCTCGTATTATTTGGCTGTTTTCCTTACACAACAGAAATAAGGAGCAGGGCCTGTCTCCAAAGGGGAGGACACTCCACCGTGTCTGTCCCACCTGCTGCATGGAGAGTCTGACAATCCTTCATTTATTAACCTGCTCCTGCCACCTTGGGAAGAGCTCCTGCCTTGCCCCAGCCCTCCTGAGCTTGCTGTGGGCACAAGGGCTGCAGTCAGAGGCTCCAGGGAGCAGCTATTCCCAAGCATCAAACATCCCCATGATGAAGTCACCAAGCTCCCACACCTCTGGTAAGTGCTACAGGGAGAAGATCAGACACCAAGCTAACAATAAATACTGAAAACAAGATTGCTTCAGAGCTGGCTGAGAGCTAAAATCTTCTGGACAGATAAAATCACTCATAAAAATACACCTGAGTTGTGAGCTCTTCTGCAGATCAGCAGGCACACCAGCACTTGGTATTCTCCATCTCCTCTCTACTCTGCCAGCAGTTTTTCACTTCATGTTTACTGGTAATGCAGTAGAGCATCAGCCCCCTGGATTTCAGTGAAGTATTTACTCACTCTGAAATGGGAAAACATTGCTCTTGTTAAAAATTTCCATCAGACTGAAGCAGATCTGCTCCTCAGATAATATAATGACACTGAGGTCCTCAAGAGAACCCCCTCCAAAGCTAATAAAGTCAAAACAAATCCAGTTACAGCAGGTTAATTTAAAGAACTTCTCTTTTTTAAATGTACATGGAGAGAAAATGGAAGAAACCTTCTAAATTAATTCCAGCATTATAAATTTGATTTAGCGAGTGCAGTGTGCACCACTGTGAGAGAAATAACAATATAGGAATGTTTTAAGCAGAGAAAATAAATTATTTCAAAAGGGCGTGGTGAGGGAAGAAACGACAAATGTGTGAGAGAGAACCCACTCCAATATTAATTAGAGATCTGCAGTTCTGTTTGCATTTGGCTTCATTAAATGAAGAACTGGAATTAGCAGAGGCTCCAGACTCACTGGAGAGAAACAGCTGGAAACTCAGCCAAACTCCTCCAGATGTGCCTGGTTCCTACCCCCAGCCACAGAAAGCCCTGGGTAGCCCAGCTCATGTTCCTGCTCCCATTCTCTGCACACACAAGTGCAAAGGATGAACCCCATCTCTGGGGGGCAGCTGCAGCCCCAGCTACTACAGAGGAACAAGGGAGACTTCATGCTTCAAATCAATGAGCCTGTCCAAGCTACAGCTCCCACAGGGGGTTTAAACCCATCCACAGTGAACAGTGATCAGGAAAGTGAGGAGCTTCAGCAAGCAAGCAAATGAACTGCAGGCTGTACTGCCGAAGTGTGGGAGCCTGTCCCTGTGCCCCCCATGCCTGCTTCCTCAGGAGCCAGGATGGAGCTGATGTTGGGATGTTCTGGGCATCTCCTGCTGGGACTGAATCTCAGGCAAACCCTGTGCTGGAGCAAGCAAACAGAAGAATGCTGAAGGACCTGAGGGGAGCAAGCAAGGACAGCCACCCTTCTCCCAGGATAACACAAACACAGGGAAGCTCCCAGCCAAACAATGCACCCACCTGTCCTCAGGTAACTCATAATATAAATTCTTTCATTTTCACAAGAACAAGGACTTTTTTTTTCTCCCATCCCAGGAGATACTGACCCAAAACATTCCCTTAATGCAACCCCACATCTCCTTGCAAAGCAATTGGAATGTTTTCCTTTGTCCTGGTATCAATCCCACTGGCCTCTCAAACCCTGGCAGCTGCCAAGCAACTGCTGTGGCTACAAAACTTCTCCCCAAACCAGTGGGGGACTTGCAAGAACAACAGACCCTTGCCCACATGTACGGGAATTGCTGGCACTCCTGGAGGAGCCTTGCTGCTGTGCAGGCAACACTGGGGCCCTGCTCCATGCTGGGGGACCAGCCCCTCCACCTCCAGCACCATATGGAAAAGGGGAAAGCAAACATAGCAGTAATTTAGTCCAAAGCAGATAACACCAGCCATGATGTATTCAATGGGAAAAAAAAAAAAAAGACAACACAAGGAACAGCAAATTAATACATAAGCTGAGCTCTTTTTTATATATAACATCTGTCAAAATACTGAAGTGTTTGCTTTTTTTGTACAAGCAGGAGGTTATGATTGTGCAGATAGTCATAAAGCAGGGCAGTATTATAAAAATTAGGGATTTCCTTCATTGTCTCTACTGGTTTGTAGTTACTAATTATGAGACTGCTAAGTGCCAAATGGTCAACAAGCAAATCTAATTGTTATTTAAGTGCAGCCAGCCAGGTTGTAGATACACTCACAATCCACATATGTACATTTAATCCACTGCTGGCTGCATGTGGAGTCGGTTCTAGCAAAGGGAAGACAGCAGCACATCTCCCAGCCACGTGTCTGGACACACTCTGCCAGAAGGCACATCCAGGCAGCTGAGAAAGAGGCTCATTTCTTCTGACTTGGGCTCCTTATTGCAGGAACCAAGTAGCAGGAGGCAGAATACAGAACCAGAGAATCAGAGAATGGTTTGGGCTGGAAGGGACCTTGAAAGGTCACATAGTGGACACTTAAACAAGCTGCTCAGGGCCCCATCCAGCCTGACTTCTGGAGAGTCCAGGGATGGGGCATCCACCATCTCCCTGAACAACCTGTGCCAGTGTTCTATCACCCTCACTGTAAAAATTTCTCCCTTATATCCAATTTGAATCAAGCCTCTTCGTTTAAAACCAATTCCCCTGTCCTACAGTTTCCCCATCTTTCTTACACACCCCCTTATAGTACTGAAGGGCTGCAGCAAGGTCTCCCTGGAATACTCTGAATTTCTTTAAAAATCACAGGAGACATCCACACAATGCAGAATAGGGACCACAATGCAGAATAGGGACCACAAGTGAGGCTTTAATCCCTTCTAATGCCAAAATCTGGCCCCTTTCTACAGCAGGGTATGGGAACTGACTCATTACTTCCACGGGCTGGAAAGGCTGGGAGAGATGGCAATGGGGTAGAGCTAACTGGGTACAGATCTTAAATTAATGGTGCCACAGGGCCACATCAGGCCCTTGCAGGTCCCCAGAGGTGCAGCAGAGTGAGGGTCAGTGCATCACCTCGGGGATGGACAGGGAGGGAGCAGACTGGGACTGCTGCCACCCCAGCCATCACACCCCAGAGGGCTGCAGTGTCACAGGGCAAGTGACACAGCCACCCCAAGGATGGGGAGGAGGAGCTGAGTCAGAGCCCAGCAGCTGCATTGCAATGGCCAGCCCCATTCTCCCAGTGAAATAACCCACACCTTCATCCTGCACAGCTCAGCACTGAGCCTGAATTTCGGCACTGCACCCTCAGAAAGGTTCCCAGCTGACAGGGACTGGGTGTTGCCAGGAGCCCAGCACCTGGCTCTGCTCCATCCCTGCACCCTTGGGGTCACAAGCTTCCCCAAGAAGGCAGTGCTCAGTCACCATGTCCTGGGGCAGTACACACCAAAACCTGAGCAAAGCAAGGGCAGCCCAGAGCAGCCAGCTCACCTGAGCCTCTGGCACTGAGATAAATTGATCCTTTCTCCAAGCCCCAGCTCCCCAGAGCACCCCGGGTCAAAATGGGAGGATCTCATGTATTTGACCACCACCCCAGAGACAGAGTCAGGTGAAAAAGGGACATGGAGGATCCACTGGAATGAATGAAGCAAATCTTTCCAAGTGGCACAAACAAAATACAGCATGATAATGAGGAAAATACCTTATGTTTTTATCCATTTGCAATGCAGTTTTCATCTCAGATTTGCAGCTCTACTTCACCCTGCCAACATCTGAGTTACTGTAGAGTTTGGGTCAGCTTTTTAGGTTTGATCTTTCTTTTTTAACTGCATTGTTTTTCTTGTACTTTTCTGGGGCACTGAATTACAATGGACTCCACAGAGCTACTCTATGACAGTTCACTGTTAAAGGATTAGGCAACCACAGAAAGTATTATAGCAATGCAGTTTATGTAGACCTGGAATGTATTCTCCAATGAGATTAACCTATCTAATAGGATTTGGGGAAGCTTTCAGGGCCATTAGGATGCCCCCTACATGCTAAAGGCTCCAGATGCTGTAACCATTTGATTTAATCTAATCAAGACTGCCTAGGTGTATTTTGTCAGTGGATGTTTCTGTCATTTTTCAAATTACATCTCAATAGACAGCTTCCACCCAAGTTCCATTGTGTACAAACGGGCAGACACATGTGAGGCTGATCTTCAATTTTAAGAGACACTAATTATTAAAGCCTGGGGTTATAGTCTAATCCTGCAGGGTGTGGAGCATTCTCCTAATGCTGCTGAAGGGATGCTCCATGGACCTGCTTTCCTTTATTCTACCTTAAAAACCATTCCACCCCATGTCTGTTTGTCACCCATCCCTGGGAAGAGCCCTCAGTGCTCCTGGATGCCACGTGCTGTGCAGAGCAGCAGCACTGAGGATCAAAAGGAAATAAAATCATTCTTATCCCAGAGCTCTGGCTGTGCAAACACACACAGCTGGACACAGCTGCAGGCCAGCAGGGAATGGGAGCCTGCCTGGGAAGGGAGATGGAGGGGCCTCTGCAGACATCTCCTTTGATAAGCAAAGATGATGCCATAAATCTCACTGATGAGCACTTACCCTCTGCAAGGGAGCAAGGGCCCTGGGAGGGATGAGCAAGTGCAGAGGTACCATCTCCTCAGGGGATTTTAAGCCCTAACAAAAACATTTCCTTTCTCCACAGGTTGAACAGAGATCCTCAGGACACATTCTTTAAATCCCAGCCTGGAGAGGAAAGCAAAGGTCAGCTCCTGGTGAGCACTTCTGGCTCACAGAGACACAGAGAAGTGTCCTCCTGCTTCCCCAAAAAATCCACACATCTACTGAAGTCAACTGTGCACACACAGCTCCCACCAAGCAAGGAAAGCATCCTGAATTAGAGGGGCTGGAGCAACATCTGGAGCATCCAGGTGTGACTTCTGCAGTTATCTCATTTGTCATCTATGTCCTTGCAAGTATGAAACATTGATCTTTAGGATTCAGGAGGTTGCACTGGAGAAAGTCCTGAGTGCCAGATTCACCTGAGGTGTGACTGTGACTGTCACACAGCCATCTGTGTCATTTTAAGCTCACAAGGAGCAGCTGTAGTGCCAAAGTGACTTTAACCTGAATCAGGCAGGCTCAGCAATGCTGCAGATCTATTCAAGTCCTCCTTTATGTTTATTTTCAAGGACTAGTTCAGGCATCTCTTGCTCAGTGATATTCATCAGAGGAAAGGAGCAAAGATGAAAGCCTGCAGCAGCCTCTGGGCAGGATTTGTCCAACCCTGTAATTCAGCCCTCCCCACAGACCAAAATTTGAGAGGTAAGGGCACACCAGGAAACATGATCCATTTGAGCTGATCCTGACTTACCAGGCGGCAAGGAAGGGATTCCTCACTCCCCAAACACCTTCTCATGTCCCTTTCTTCTTAAATGAGTATTTTCCCCATTATTTTTCCAGTGGAAACAATCATTTTTAGAATCAAGGCTAAAAGGCTCACTGTTCCTTACTGACAACTCAGAAACACAATGTTCCTCCAAAAGCCTTCAACCCTGCCCCTACAGAAATCCCACTGTCAGCAGCCTAGCCCTCCTGGATTGCCTGTGCTGCAGAACAAATTCCATCACTCATCCCATCGAGCTTGTGTAAAATCAAAATACACCACAGGCACAGCACAGGGTATATTTGTGTTTTAGAGACTGGCTCATATATAGCAATTTGTGGTTGTGAACAGTGAGTGGAGGTTACAGAACCGGCATTTCAGGAGATACCAAAACAAAGTCAAGATGGATGGAAGGCAGCAGATGCTCAGCTCTGTTATACAGACGATCTCCACTGATTTCAACAGCTTTATATTCAGATGCAACCATCACCAGTTTCTGGCCTGGTGCATGTTGCCAAATATTAGGTGTTCTCCAGTCCCATGCCAAGGCACAGGAGACCTCTGAGCAAGTCAAGGGAAATCTAACACTGGCATACAGTAATAATTTCACATGCAAATTGACTGACTCACTGCAAATCCTTTCCCCTTGGTATCCATGAGAAAAGCCAGGTTTAGCTTCAAATTCCCTCCAAATGCTTAAACACTGCACTTGCTTTAAAATGAATCTGCATTCTGGAAGTTACCTCGGATGTAGGTTGCTGCTAATTCAAATAAAATCATAGTTCCATTTCCTTAAAGAAAAAGTTTTGTCACTTCTAGAAGCCCTGCCAGAAACAAGTGGCCCCATTGCTTAATTAAATCCACAGAGTCCAGTCATGCAGATGTGAGTCTGGCTCTGCCACAGATACTGCAGGTGACCTAAAGGAGTCACTTATCAGTCCCCAGGCTGCCCTGTCCCACAGCAGAGCACTCCACCATATCTCATTTGTGCTCAGCACAAATGTTAAGTCTTTGGGAAGAGAAGACTGAAGAAATGCAAATAACTTCATGCTCATTCTCATTGTTGCACTCCCATATTCCTTTTTGCCCTAGTGTTTTTATAATGCTATTTTATTTCTTTTTGCCCTTCCTGTGCCCAGGGTGCTTGTGTAACAAAGGCAGTACAAGCTGCTAGATGTTATGCCTCAGTTCCTTTGGGTTCTCTCCAGTTTAACATTTCCCTCTTCCACAGAGCTGCTCTGCCTTGGACAGGAGGGAGCTGGAAGGGACTGAGGCTCAGGACAGAGCCCCCATTTTGATGGAGACTAATGACAAAACCTTGACCCACCATTTATCACAAATTAAAAGCCATCCCAAAACAGTCTGTAACACTTTCGGAAAATTACCCAAATCCATTTCAACTGAATGCAATTCCTGTATCAAATCCTACTGCTGCTTTAAAAAAAAATAAAATAGTAATAACAAAAAAACCCTACATGCTCTCCACAGCCCTATTAGTGACTACAGAGGGATCAAGAACAAACATAGAAATACAGGAAATAATCTCTGAAAATTCGTAAGAATAGGCATAAACTGAATGGATGACCATTGCTGGTTTAGACATTAAAAATCTTCATTTCCTTCTCTTATGTCAACTTTGCAGATTCTCCTCTTTAACAAAGCTGAGATTAAAAAAAGGAAGCTATATCTGATCTCATCAGCCATTCTGTCTTTAAAGCATTTGACTACAATCCACACCAGACATACTTAGCAAACTTTAAAATACAGCCTCTCAACATTGTTACAATTAAGTCACTCTGAAATGTCATGAAAAGCAATCTAGTCCCATTAAAATCTTCACACTCATTAAAAAAGCACTTACAGACTCGAAAATGTTCCTAATACATTATTTAAAGACACAAGATGTACAGTGACTAAAAACCTTGTACAGAAAGAGAATAGCAACAGTCTGCTTTAAAAAAACCCTGTGTGCAAATGTGTGTTATAATTAGCTAATTGGGAAACTGCAGGTAGAAGGCAGTTTGTCATCTACTGGGTTTTGTCTAGGGGTTTTATTTATTTCACTCTCTTTTTATTAAAGGAAGAAGGAAAAGGGTGCTTTCTTTTTATGGCAGGGGGAAAAAAATCCCATTGTAGGCAATTTATGATCATTATGTAGACGACAAGTGCCAAAGCCACCTCTTTTCCTGGAAGGGGTTGGGAAAACCGCAGACACCCTCCAACATCAGGCAAACAAACAAAGAAGGGGTCACTGGAAGTTGTGCCTGTGGGGACCAGAATCCCAGAACAAAGACAAACAAGCTCAGGCTGTAATACAGCCACTGTCCTGTAACGCTGCATCTTTTTTTTTTTAATGTTAATAGAAGATGAAGGAATAAAATTTGCATCTTTATTGAACCCACTGCTAGATGAACCATGTCTCCACAGAGCCCCAGAGAAACAGAACAACAGTGGATGCTTCTTCCAGGGCAGGCTCTCACTTCTCCCTGCACCTCACCCCATTGAAATACTTGGATTTTACTGAGTTTTTTTCACAATTCCGACCACTGCAAGAAGGAAATCAGGCTGCAGAAAGGCATTCAGCCATCATTTGAAGGAGTTGGAAGAACAAGAAAGAATCTGGAAAAATGGATCATTGTGAGAGGGATCTCCTTGTTTTCAGCAACACCAGGACAAAGCAGTAATTCAATAATAAATTTGGAGAAAAGGACAAAGAAAAGCAGTATTTACTTGCAGAGAATGAGGGGCAAGAACTCCTTGGCACCCTACAGAAGCTTCCAATCAACCAAAAAAAGGAATAAAGAATCCAATCTAAGTCAACTTTGTGAACAGCCTCCTTCTCCCCACACCACGACCCTCTGGGGAGCACCATGGTTCAGGGAGAGCACGAGGGCTCAGCCCAGCCTGCCAGGTGCTTCCAAATTCCCCAGGAAAACACGAGGCATCACAGTGACCCAGCCAGAGCAGCCACCCCACTGGGTGCTCTGCCAACAGCCAGCTGAAGGTCTAAGGATGATCAGAACAGGCTCAGAGCATAGTGAGTCCACCCAGAATAACCTGCACAAGTTGTGACTAGGGACCTCCTGAGTCATGCTCTTTAGCAGCCTTGCTCTGTGTCTCTTCCAGCACATTTCCAAACCCACATCAGTTTCTCACACCCACCCAGAGGTGATGATTTCCACAGCTTGCTGCCTGCTTGCAGGAAGAAATATCTTCTTTTGAGCCTCCACACTTCATCTGCCACCTCTAGGTCTGGTATGAAGAAGAGCTTGAACAGTCACTCTCCATCTACTTTATTCATGACTGTATCAATGTTTATCACACTCCTGCTTAATCATCCCTTTCCAGAGTAGAGCTCCCCTCTTTACCCACTCTGTACACGGAAGGTTTTTTCTCTCTCTCTGATCACCATCTTCACAGCCCATCCTTGGACCTCCTCCAATTTCATTACACCCATTAGAGACAGGCAGCACATTCCAGATACAGCAATCCATGGATGTCTACAGCAGTATGGTAGATCTTCTTTTCCTCCTGTATTTCTGCTCAACAAGCCCTGACACCCCATTTGTTCTGGGAATGCTCTGAACTGGTTATTTCTTTAGGATTGTCCTCAGGGGGCAGGGGAAGAGATGCATGTTGTGCATCAGCCAAGGGAGTGCCCTCCCTCTGCTCATCCACAATCCAGGAGTGCTCAGACTCATGGCCCAAAGTCTGGGGACAGAGCAGGGGTGGGTGGGACACAGCAGGCACAACCCAAACAGGATTGGGATCCACCACACACTGCTCTCCCAGCCTTAACCAAGCTGGGTTAAGACATGACAGCTGAAACACACTGAAGCACAACAGATATACCACAGTGATCTGTTATTCCAAATCTCCAATGAACATGCTCAAGGGACAGCCAAAAACTTCATGGCTGTAGGCACTGAAAAAGTGTCTGGTTCAGGCTGCAAACCCCAGAACTATAATGTTCATTAGAATACTATTAATACATAGCTAAAGTGTCAGAATAAGATTCTCCATTTGATAGTCTCAGGAGGGGGCTACAAAAGTGATGAGCAGACTACGTGAATGAGTTTATCTTGGAGAATAATGAGTTTATCTTTAAAGAAAACCCCACTGTAGGCAATTTATGACAGTTATACAGGTTAGAGAAGGGGGGGAAGCATGGGAGAAAAGGAGATGAAAGAGAGAAGCAAGAGCATCTTTTACAAATGCCAAAGACCTGAAATAATGTCACTTTAACTGCCAAATGCACTTCAGCTTTCAGACAAATCAGTCATGAGGATGAGCAACTTCTCAAATCATAGCACAGCTGCTTCTCAAAGCAGCTCTCCTTAGCTCCAATCTCCTCTCTGCAAAACCTGCTCCTGCTCTCAAACGTGTCCCAGGCCCCTTCTGAACAAAGGTCACCAATAAAAGGAACACCAAGATGCAACTGTGACATGGACCATCACTCACTAGGGACCCAGTCCACAGCACTGTTTGCACTTGTGAAATGGCTGTATCTGAATTTGGGCTCTGGACGCACAAGTCTCACAGATCTTCACCTGTGAATGCTCCAGCCCCTGCAAAGCTCCTGGAACTATCCTCTCTGGAAAGCCAAAAGAAGGTTTCTGACAGAATGTCTGTCCTTGTGTAAGGTTTATCTTCTGACAACATCCTTCGCAGCCACGCTGCTGCCAGTAAAAAATTCTGCCTGCACAACTCCATCCTCTTTCACACTGCCCCATTCAGGTTTGGTTCTTTTGGCAGACCTTAATAGTTGATGCAAACAGTAGAATGTTACAGGGCATAAAATAGCAAGAACAATCTGGACATATTTTATTACAGTGCTTTATCATTTAACACACAATGGGGGCATGTATTATGAAATACCACACCACTGAAGGTGAGATATTCTATTTTAATACAACTCTACAGCTTCCACAGGAGAACAGATTGTTTTAACCTCAGCTCCAGTAATTTCCAAATATGCAAAGATAAATGCTAGTCCTTGTACAAAATGTGCTATTGTGAATACTGAACAAAGTCAATGCTCAGTGAGATCGCAGGGAACTAACTATAGTTCTCACATGGCTCCAGTACCTGAACTTGACTCTCCAAACAAAAAGGCAGGGGTTGGTAAACACACAGCTGTTTCTGTTTTTTCTCTCCTGCAGCCCTCCTAAGCTGGGGGATTCCCACAGGTCTGAGATTAATGCTCTGAAAATGGCTCTAAAGCCAAGGCAAAGGTTCAGCTAATGGAGGCAAGGGAGCACCCAACCAGTGTGTGAAAACACGGACTGCATCCATCAGCAAACCCCACACTCACCCAGGCTGTGGGAGGATTTGGGTGTCACAGAGTGCCAGCACCTGCAGTGGGCTCAGGCTAGACCCAGTAACCACTGGGAACTGAGCACAGAGCTCCTATTCCAGGGAAACTCCCAGCCCAGAGTCACCTAGAGCTACCCCCAGTTCTGCACACCTACAGGGAGGTTAAAACTTGCCTGCTACAGACGGTCTACCTGCAGGATGCTATCATACATTTACTTTGAAAAACATCAATTAGTTAACAAACACTGTCAACAGAATAGGGACTCTGTGCCTTGTGCTCTGAGCAGGCATTTCCACTGACCCCATCCTGTATGTGCACAACAAAATCACAAATTTTCTACAAATCAGGTAAGTACAAAGCAGAAGGGGAAAAGAAACCCCTAAACAACACATCAGTAATGTTTGGCCTCATTCTGCTCCCCATTTCCCCCTTTTCCCAACACATTTAGTCTCTTGCTTTCGTTCTGCTCCTCTGTACTAGACTTAAAAGAATATTCATCTTTAGTGCCCAGAGGAGGACAAATCAGGCTGTCCACAGCAGGAGACAGCCTGCAGCCTCTTCCAGAGACAGCAGGAAATGGCTCTGCTGTCTAAACAGGCCACTGCAATCAGACTTGACAAAAACATCCAAAAAACCCCACAGAATTTGGGGAGAGATCCTGCCTGAGCTCGCAGTGAGCAAACTACACATGGAAACACCTGCCCTGAAAGGGCAGAGCTCCTGTTGCTGCACACAAACATCTGGGTGAAGAGGCTGGGAGGTAAGACATGGGCACTGGCTGGGGTTCCACTGCAGCACTCAGAGCCCTGCTGTGCCGCCAGCCCAGCTCACCCAGGGCTTGCAGCACCCCTCTTTCCCTCTCAAAGCACCTCCTCAGGCAAAGCACCATCCCCTCCCTCTGCTTCCCTCACCTGGGGACTCACTGTTTAGAGCTGGGGGAATCCCTTCAAAATCACAGCAGGGAAGAGCCCAGACATCAATTTGTGCTTTCGTCCAGCCCGTATAAAAGTGATTTGTTGCATTTGTTATTGTTATTCCTTAAATCCCTTCAATTTTAAGCACTCCCAGAGCCTCCCCTCCTATTGGGATCCTTTGGCAAGCACCCAGCACAGAGGCTGAGCACTCAGCAGTGCTCACAGGTGATGCATCCACATCCCATGGGGCTGTCAGCTCATCTGGGGGGACAGGGACAAGAAGGACACAGGGGTCTGATCACAGCAGTGAAGGCAGCACAAATCCTGCCTGTGACCGCAGAGAGCAGGGCCGGCCACTAATAATTCATTCAAATCTCAAATATCACAAAGGACTGTGCTTTAGCCTTTACAGCAGCAACAAAGCCAGCACACTGAAGGGAAGCCTTGCTCCAAAGGGAACACCTGTGCCCAAAGGAATCCTCACCCCTGAGACTGGCAGTGCTCTGCACCATTGGAAAAAACATGAGGGCAGCAAGTGTCTGTGTGTCCTCACACCCCAGGGGTGGATCCAGCACAGGAGGCTTTGCTGAGGTAAAACCAGAGAGTAAAGCACACACAGTAAAGCCCAAGACTGAACAAGGCAGGAGGAAATGCTGGAGAATAGCATTTACACCTGTGTGTAGGTGGAAGGGCAGCTCTCCTCTTCCTACTGCCACCCATGTCCATCTCCTCCACCCTCAATTTGCCCCGAGTCGTTCATTCCCAATACTCCCATTTACACCAACAGATTAATTTGAATTCTGTCTCAATTAATTTATTTTTATGTGCTTTTAAATCTCTCATGCCACTAAAATATTTGGTTTGTATATGTGTTTTTTCCAGAAAAGCAAGGTGAGGAGCAAGTCCATGCACCCCAAAGGCACCTGCCAGTGGAGCACCACCTTCACCTCAGCAATGTCCCACCAAAGCAGGGGTTGCTCCAAGAGCTGGCTGGCACATCCAGAGGGCAGATATCTGCCTGGGTCAGTGCCAGGAAGATCCTGTTTCATGGCAAAACAATTGCTCATAAAAATTCCATTTAAGTTACTATAACTTAACATTGTCCAAATGAAAACCCAGAGGCTACAGCTGAACCCCGGGTGACTCTATTGAGTTGAAGGGCACTTTTTGTATTTTTTGTCTTGCCTTTTTTTTTTAATATTCATTGATCTGAACAAACATAATAATCACCATCTGTTGTGAACACAGTTGGAATGGAAAAAAACCCACACAAAACAAAGAAAAAAAAAAAAAGGAGGATCACATACAGGACTGGTGTAAACCAGCATAATTCCTCTGACCCCAGCAGATCCATCAACAATCAGGTGAAGTCTTTCATTCAATTTCTGTCTGAAATTGCTCATAACATTAAAAATATACTTTAGCCGGAGGGGTTTTGGTTTGCTTTCTTTTGTGATGCAGGGCTGCTTTCTGTTTCCTTTTGTTCTAATGCTCTTGTACACTAAGTGGAAAAGGATCTCAGATCTTGACATCCCACTTCACTAGAAAGATGTCACAGGCAGCAGCATCCCTGCCTCTGCCTGCCGAGTCAAGCACCTCCTCAGCCCCTGCATTACCGGACTGAGACATTGAATAAATTCCCTCTGCTCCTGCACGGAGCAAAAACAACAAAACCCTGGCAGAAATGTTTAATGACTCAGTGCCACAGAAAATAAATGCCTTAAAAACATAAGTGCTTTTGGGGAAAGCAAGCTCTCCAGTGCTAGAGAGGAGCTGAAGCTGACTGGATCCTTTCATCACTGCAGGTGCCCTCACCACCACGTGTCCAGCACCCCCACCACGGAGATGTCCCAAGTGTTTGTGATCCCAGCCCCATCTCCAGGCACCTGCTGGATCCTCTTGCTCAGCTGAGGGAGCACAAGGGACCCTGCTCTGGGTTATTTTTTCACATGCACAGGGTGCAGGCAGCTGGAGAAAAGGTGGCCTGGAGGGTGGAGGGTGAGCAGGACACACCACACCCATGGTCACTGGCAGCATCATAAAACCAGCATCACTGAAGCCTCAGGTTTACCCAAAATCCAAACATTCCTGGCTCATGGGCACAGCCTTACAGGAGGCACAGACAAACTCACAGCACTCAAGGATGAATCAGGGAAAGAGGCTTTGAAAAAGAAGCCCTGTCCGCATGTATTATGTATTCTTCTGCTTAGCATCTTGCAAAATGCTCAGAAAACTCCAGCGCTGCTCAGGTGAGCAGTGGGGCAGGAGAGAGACAGGACAGGCTGGTGTGGGTGTCAGGAGCAGCCCCAGCACCCCTGAGCACAGCACGGGACAGAGCCATGAGCAGAAGCTGTGACAGCTCCACACCTTTCACACAGCTCAGGACAGTGCACAGCGCAGAACACCACAGCAGCTGCACACACCTGTTAACAATACAGGGAAAAAAGCAGCAAAAATACAGGTGAGATTTTCCATCACTCACATGTAGTGGCAACAGATTAACAAGAGCTGGATATTAAGCAGTCACCAATGTTTTTTAAAAATAAAACAAACCCACACCACCTCTAGCTCCCAAGTGCTACCTTTCTTCCATTCCCATTTCAATGGAACTTCTGCAGCCAGAATCCTGATGGCATTAGAGAATGGTACAGACCACCTAGATCCAGGATGAAACTCTCCAAATAGTTAAAGGAATTGATTCTGAGCAATATGGAATTTTTTGCTGGATTTGGAGTATTTTTCTGGGTTCTGGTGAAAGCCAGCACTAAAATGATGCTAGACTTGAAGTGGAAAGGGATCTCATATCATTGGAGCAGGAAACAAACCGTGGAAAAGCCCAGACATGATGTAGGATGAAAAGCAATTGGTTTCTATCTCTGGTGACTTGTGAATTTATTACTGTATTCCTTCTAAAGCATCTCACACTGATCTCAAACCTTCACGTTGTCACAAGTTTCCTGGACAAAGCAGGATTATTTTGGTATTAATCCTTTGCTAGATTTAGCAGTGCCTCAGACACTGAAACTCCACATGAGAGCCAATCTCCCTGATTTCTCCACCTGACTTCTCTTGGCTCCCTCTGTGAGTACTGGTAAGTATTTCTAAGCCCCTGGCATCACTCAGCCCCGGACAATTAGCATTATTTTGTCAAAAAGGGCTTTAAGTGCATGCAACTGTAGCACACTACCATTCACATTGCACTCATCAGGCTGGCAGACAGGGGTTACATTACCTACTACTTTATAATACAACTATTATACACATTTTTCCTGGATAACACTAAGCCTGAGTCTTTTGCAGTCCTCAGGGAGCCTTCTCACTGATGAGGTGGATCTGGCTGTAAAAGGCAGAGTGACCTAAAATCAGAGGCTTAAAGAGTTGTGTAACCTTTGAAAGAAAAAAAAAAAAATTACAAATTAAATTTCTAAATAAACCAGAACCTCAAGAGAAGAAGTCTCAGCCCAGTATTTGGGAGCTGTTAGCCACATGTTTCCAGCTAACATTTAATGTAGCTGGAAGGGTAAATCCCTCTCTCAAGGAAGAATATGGCCTTTAGGTTTCCCATCCCAAGGGATTAAGAATGGAGAAGAGGGTTATTTGCATTTACATTTGAAAAATGTGTTTTGCCAGATACTGAAAGAAAAAAAAAAAACTATATAGTAATGTCTGCCCTCAATAGTACCTTGCAAAATCAAGAAAGTGGACAGGCTAAACAGCTGTCCAGATAAATCATTCAACACTTAAAAAACCCCCAAAAATCCATCACAAAACCAACCCTAAATTTCCTTTTTTGATGTTTTCATACCACATCCAGGACGTAGCAGTAGGTACAACAAGGCTTCCTGCAACCCAACAACATCAACCATGTGGGTAAAGCTGAATTTTTCATTTGGTGGGCCAGGTTACTTGCTGGCATCCAGCAGCAATGCCAAAGCAGAGGTTTCCCCACCTGTTCACAACCCAACAAAATCCCAAACATCACCAGGTCAGGGGAGCATTACAGCCTGGTTTTGGGTTGATTTGGGAGCTTATTTACTCTCTGCTCTCTCTAGAGAAGGGGCAAAAGAATCCACAATGGTTTGCCATCCTTGTGCACCAGGAAAAGTAAAATCCCCAGTGCATCTGAAACATGAGTTTGCTTATGTCTCTGCGTAGTAACACAGAATGAACTTTATCCTGTAAAAAATATGAGCACAAAAGCAAAATTCACTTCAAGCTTTCTGTTTTCACAGGGATATCGAGAATAAAAGGTACAAACAACACAGAAAGAAATGGGGCTGACCTGTCCCTTAGTCCCTCCTCAAACACAAACTCCATCCAAGCTCTTGGCACTACAGACCTTTACCAGCAGCACATCTACCCTATCCAGGGTACCACATCCATATCACCTCTAATTCCAGGGGCAGATTTAAAAAAGGCTCTTGGGAACATTGCTCCCCCTCTGCATCTATGGGCTGAGCGAGGCAGCGAGCCCAAGCTCCAGGGAGGCACCAGAGGGTTTTCATCAGCTCAAGGCAACGGCGCAACAACAGAAAAGCCAAAAATGAGACTTCACGTACACATACGCACACCCACAGACACACAGGGAAAATTGCTATCAATTATGATAGTTAATTATACATTATAACAGAATTAGAGTAAACCCTCCTCATTATCTCCTGGTTCAGCCCCTGCTCCTCAGCGAGCTGACCACACGCTGCACTAATGCCAACAGCCCTTCACATTAACCTTTATCTGTGCCTCGCAGCTTCGTTGTTTGCTCTGTGTATGGTGCTTGTTTTGACCTTGTTTCTGGCTGACCTTTCATTGAAATATAACATTTGTAGCAGTCCTGGAGACTGGCTCATCTCCCGTGGCCTTGCAACCACAACACATTTTTGTATAGGATCTAAAACACAGGACGCCTTGTTTCCACTGATCCTGGGATCCTCGCCTGCCCTTCGTCTCTCTCAGAGAGGCTGTGACATTACCAAGACAGCTTACAACGGCTGCTGTGTGTTCAGTTATTAAAAGGAAATCCTGAGGGACATTTCATTATTATTAATATTATTATTATTATTATTACTATTTTGCAGGGAGGCTGTCCAAGAGGGATAATCACAGCCATGCCTGCGAGCAGAGCACCGAGTGCCCTGGCTGTGCCTCTCACGGCCACAGCAGCCAGGGCACAGAACCCCCCAAACCAGCCTGCAATCCCCAAACTGTGACTGCAGTGCATTAAAGGGGTCTTCCACCCCTGGGAGTCACAGTTTGTTGCTGGATATTCAGAGTGCTGGTGTTTGAGGCAGATGCCTGTGTGGGATCGTGGGCTCCTGCGAGCGGCACATCCTGAAGCATCGCTGCCAAGTCCTGATTCCACAGGCTTGCACTGCAGAGACAAAATCATCTTCATGCACAAGAGGAAGCTGTGACCTGCATAATATTTTCTCTGCAAAGTAAACCTGCTCTATTTTAATTTTTTTAAAAAAGAAAAATAGGGAAATGAATCCAGAATAAAGTTCTCCTTTGAAGGATTACAGAAAAATCCATCAGGAGGAGGAAGCGTCTTTCCAAAAAGGGCAAAGTCCCGCCTGCCACATAACTGATTTGACACAGCAGTGCAGAGAAGACAGTAATTTATACTCCCAGAAGCACAGGGAGTGCAATTTAACAGAGTTTCCTCTTTTTTCCCTATAGTAATAACACAAAGTGGCAAACAGCTTCCTGGTTTCAATCTCTGCTGTGCATTCCCTATGACCTTCCCCACCGACTTTCATGGGTGTCAGAGACAAAACCTGAAAATCTCATTTGTGAGGGAAGGTCCACGTAAGATTATGCTAGAAAAGAAAAGGTGAAAAGAAAAGATGAATAAATAAAGATTCACTGAAGATTTAGCTCAAAAATGGTTGAAGCTTCCAACTTGGCAAAGGGAGGTATTAATAAAAAACTAATAATCCCCTAAGGAAGATCATAAAAATGATTAAGCTAAATTCACAAATAAAAGGCACAGAAAAATTTGGTTCTTGAGAACTTCCTCTACAAGCACACTGGACATGGGATAGCATCAACGTGGCTACTGAGAGGTGGTGGTGGTAGGTGAGGATGACACACACCAAGTGCCTTAGGAGGAGAGGGATTTGCCCTCAACAGAGACACAAACCCCATTGCTGGGGGCTTGTGACACACCAGGACTGGGAGGAACCTCCATGTGCCTCCACCTGCCCCCAAACACCCACCAAGGGCACAAGGTCCATGGAGACCCCTCCCAGCCCCCTGCACACACAGAGCAGTAAAGGCCACTGCCAAGAAATGCTCTGCTGACAGAGAGAAAGATTTGGGTTTTTATTTTTTTTCCTCTGACCCATACTTCTCCCGAGACATGAAGCTTAAACAACTCAACATTTAAGGATCATGAACAAAAGTCACAAATAGCTGTATTTTTAAAAATTGCTTTAACATTTTAAACCCTCAAATGTCACCCAAAATAACTGCATTCAGCCTGAAAAGATGGCATTTTTCAGTTTGCAGATGTCCAGTGCAGGGTTTATGTCTCTCTTTCAAACAGCATCATTTCAGCCTTGCAATGGAAACTTCTTCCTTAAGAGAGGCTTAGTGACTGGGGAGAGAGAGATGCTCTGAGCACAAGAAAACTGAAGGCCACGGCATTCTGTCCTTAGGGCCAGGGAGCACCTCTGGGTGACAGAGGGACACAAAAGCCACCAACCACTTCCAGTGGGAGCAGGAGGAATGAACACAACCCCACGTGGCATGGCAGTGAACCTGCTGCTGTGGTGTGCCCTGCTCCTGCTGCTGCCCTCCCTCCAGCCCCTCCTAGGAGTGAGATGATCTGGCCTTTAAACAGGGTTCACAGCACCTGACCCCAAACCCTCCAAGCAATGCAGAGCAGGGCCAGCAGGATGTGCCAGGTGTTGGGGTGAGTTGTCCTTTCAATACCTGCTAGGTTTGGAAAAGGCTTTTTATGTGTTAGATCCACCCCTTTTTTAATACTACGAGGACAAAACTGCACTTACGAGGGAAAGGAGCATAAAAAAGGTAATAAACATTTAATGATCCAATAATTGGTTATATCAGAGTAATCACTGTTCAGTAATTAACTCCCATTCCTGCTTGCTCATTTGATATCTTCTGTACCCTTTGATAGGTTCCTGTGAATATCAGCATTCCTTAGAAACTCTTACACTGAAACCTTTTGATGAAGCTAAAAAGCAGCGACACCATTAATCACTGCACACATCCCAGTGGCTTTCAGGCTCCATCTGAGACAGGGCCTTTCCTCCCTGCACATCTCTCCTCAGCTGCCTTTAGCACAGCCCCTTGGCCCTACAATTTGAGATTTTCTCCCTCGCTTCTTCATGTTCCCAGAAAAAATGAATTAGCTGTACATTTTCTGTGCCAAAGGGTTAGTAGGAAAGCACACCGACATAAAATTACATCTTGAAAGATAACAAAAAAATAATTACATTGCGGTGTCACAGAAGAATACAGGGAACAGCTGGCATGTTGTTGCAATGTAAAACTGGAATTAAACTCAGGTTAGTGTCACTTCCATTTAACTGCCCACGGTAAGCAAGAGCAGACAGGCACTGGGCTTCTGCCACAGCCCTCCACAGCCAGTTCTTTCTCACTCCCAGCCAACAAAGCTCTGTGTCCCTGGGGAAAGCAGAGTGTGCTGGCACAGCTTCATTTCTACCACGGCAATCCCAGCACAGCTCAGGCAAGAGGGCAAGGGCTCTCCCTGACTGAGTGCCCAGATGATCAGCTTTATCCAAACAGGAACTCCTTTAGCCCTGCTCCTAAATCTAACCAAATGTGGCAAGTATTTAAAAAAATACTCATATTATGAAAGGAGGCTTCATTTATGGTCTTTACACTTCAAAAAATGTATTACACAATTTACTTCTCTAGAGTAACAGCTCAGTGATTTAACTGCTCTAAGTTTGTTTAAGAAAAATGATGATAAAGAAATGCTGACTCCAGGGTTTGTTTTGTTTTGGGTTTTTTTTTTTTCCCCCCCAAAGTAATAGATATCATTGCCTGCGGAGTAGGGGGAATAAAAGGCAGCTAAATTTGAGTTACTCTCTTTGGGGTGAATTTTTATCTCTATCACATCAATGTAGAGCCAAAGTAAATCCATGGAATTTCCTTACAGCCCACATTTATTGCATTTGTTCAATCAAAAGTTCTTTCTTGAGACAAGTATCTACTGAACTTAAAACTAGTCAAGCTATTTTCCCCCTTTACCCTGTATTTATGAATCCTTTACCCTGTATTTATTTTCAGATGCCACCATTTTATACCAAATCAAATCTGCTGCTTGCAGTGGAGCTGCCTTTGGCTGCCAGGCTCTGAGAATGAGGTGCTTTTCTTCCAAAACATACACACACCTCCATCAGCACAAACCACAGAGCAGTAACTTCTGCCTCAAAGGTTTCAAAAATCAGGGGGCACAGAAGAGCACAGAAGAAAAAAGACGTTCTTCAGAAGTCAAACATTCTGCCCCAGTTGTCAATATTATGCAAAATGCTGGTATTGCAGAATTGTATTTTTAACTGCTGCTATATAAATTAATGGAGGTCAGTTAGCTCAAGAAATGCTGATACTGAACACGAAATACCAAGTTAAACAAAACCACATGCATGGAGCAGTCAGCCCAGCCCTGCATGGGCCAGGGGGATTTCCCAAAGCACAGTGAGCTGGAGCCACAGCGTTTGCAGATCTGAACCAAAGGGATTGCGAGCTCTTTGTATGTTACTCATGCACTTCAAGGCATTAGTAGTGATGGGAAGGGAGGGAGACAGGGAAACAGATTGAAAGGGGCAGGAAAATTAGAGAGAGCTCCTTGCCATTAATGGAAAAATAACTACAGTGTTGTAACAGATTTCTCCTCTTTTGTATGCATAGGAATATTTATTTAATCAATGTTCTGTAACAAAACAGGCCTCTGGTGAGCCATTGTGGAGACAGAACTCCATTCAGAGAATGGTGATTTGAATCTTGCCACCTGTTTAGCTGGTGCTGGAGAAAGCAACAATATGTGGTGGGATGGGAAGGTGTCTGCCCCAGGGAGAGGAGGAAGCACCCTGCAAAAGCTTTCCAAAGTAATTACCCAAAGGAATGCCATTTGCCAGGGAAATCTTGATGACTCCTCACTACCAGGACTTCTGCAAGCAAAGCTGCAAAGTTCACCATTTCTCTTAGAGATGGCCAAAATTCAATCCCACACAGTAGAGACTTCTGATGCTGTGTGTTACTTCCAGACTCGAACCTTGAATCCAAACTCATGTAGCTAAGGGACAGAAAAAAGCTTTTGACAAATACAGGCTCACGCCAGTGAGTTATTTCAGTCTCACTGTGGTCCCCCAGCCAAGCTCTCTGTTGGGCTTTTCCAGCATGGCCAGGGATGCCCCAGCATGTGGCCACATCCTGCATCCCACAGGATGATGCAGAGCTACATCACCAGGCAGCCTTTGGAATATGCCTTGTCCCTGCAGCTCCAGGAGCTGTCCCACCAGACTCAAATCTCCTAAAGGCCCCAAACCAAAAATACCCCAAGCTCCTCTCCCAAGCTTCCCCTCAAAATAAACTATTATTTAAAACCAAGCCACTGTTAAGAGCTTCACATGAAAGGTTTGTTTCTGTATACAGCTCATAACGTCCTGATTTGAAGTGCACTGTGCTATGGTTTTTAACATACTCAAACTCTTTCTTAAAGAGGGACTGATTTAAACATCTGCATAACTAAGTTCTTAAATATAAAGCCCTGACAAAGGCCCACAGCAAACCTGGGGATATCAGTGGGAGATTCTCACTAGATTGTTTCTTTCTCCCTTCTGCACTGTTTGTTGCAAAAACACGCCACACACATGAACTTTGTGTTCACCTTACACAAACCTTATGGCAAAGCAGCTTTGCTCTTAAATTTGCTACACCAGGATTTTAAAATTCTGTATTTGTTTTTATAAGCCAGCTAGTACCAGAGATATACCAGTTTTATGGCATATTATACCTGCAGACCCTGGCATTAATGACAGACCTAATTTGCTTATCACCATCACAGCTGCCAGAGTTAGTAATACATCCTTTAACGTTTCTTGTAGGCAGAATGAGAGTTTCTTCCCTATTCTGCAATGGATTTAAGGAAAGATATTACCATAAATAGCCATGACACCCACCACAGCTACGACATATAATGATGTAAGTGATTTAAAAATGAAGCAAGCCATAACTAAGCAACACCAGCTTTTACACACTTAATAATTGTACCAGTATAAAGAAAGATAAAGCATTAATCAGAATTTCACTGTGTTACCTTTCACATCAGATTTCCTTAAAGAAGTTGGCTGTTGTCAGCAATTTTAAGGCAAAATTATAGCTTTATTTTGAAAGGTGATTGGCAATAAAAAAGTGCTTTCAGTTATTTAAATAAGTGTTCTAGGCAGGTCCCTGCTACATCTGTACAGGCATTGGTGCTTTATTGTCCTACAGTAAAATTATGTAGATATTTTATGTTAACCACTTACTATTTGGGCACCCTGCAGATGCTAATTAAATAGCCAGGCAAACTCAGAAGAGGGACAGTATTATTAAACCTATTTTGTGGACAGAAAAACTCAGCTACAGCAAAACTAACACTCTAGCTCAAGGTGATCCCTAAGCACATATTAGGACTTCACACTAAATACTACCTCACACATCAGCACTGGCCCCACATGCCTGCTCTTCTCAGTCAAGAAACACAAATCTACAGCCCTGATGCAGCCAGTCCCCTGAGAATCACATGGATCCAATCCCAAATCCATCCCATTCAGCACAGCCCAGAGCAGGTGCTGAAATGGGAAGGGAGTGATGCTCCAAGGATACTAGGGATGACTGTGCCTGCACAGAAACCAGCCCATGTCTCCAAAGGACTGCTCAGCACCCTCATTACAAGAGTGTGTTTATTTGAGGGCAAAGAGGTATCAAAGAGTTGTTCTGGAAGTGATCTGTGCAAGCCCAAACACAAAAGCAAGTGAATGGTGAAGGTGGCCATGGGCCAAACAAACCACATCTGCTTCAGGGTCCCGGATGGGCAGAGCACAGAACTGAGCAGGCTGCAAAAAGTAAGACCAAAACAGTAATAAAACTGTAAAAGAAGGATCTTCTTTATGTGTATTATCCCTTCCACTATCTAGCTGTTCCCTTGAGATGGTGTAAAGAGCATGAGCATCACTCCAGGCTGCGTTCAGGCTGTGTGCCATGTCTATGCCATGTGCCTCCCATAATGAGAATGCTGCACAGGCCTGTGCTGACAGAGGCACTGCAGACCTCCAGCCACCCCAGAAAAGCCACACCTCAAACTGTGAAGACAGAAAAAGAGGTAAAAGCTGAACAGATTGCCCAGTACTTCAAAATGTGTGGAGCTGTGCAGTGTAAAATGAACACAAAAACAAATACACAAAATGTTCAGAGTAGCAGCCCAGCATGGAGGACTTAAAAAAAAAAAAAAGCCCTTAAATTTTCAAAGCAAATTTTGTGGGGTTTACATTCTGTGTATTTTCCCACATTGTAAATGGCATTTTCTGATGAGATATCTTGTCAGTGTGGATGGTGAGCCCTGACCAAGGCCATGCAGGGTGAGGTGGGGCCACGGCCCTTGGACAGAGCTGCAGCTCACACCATGCACCAGAGACACCTCCTTCCCCATGTATTTGAAAGGATCTTACATCAGATATTTTCAATAAATAAACAAACCCTTCCCTAAGTGCAAGATAAACCAACACATTGCAGTGCAGGCTATCCCCACGAAAACGTGGTGACCCACACTCTAGCACGGTAATCTAATCCTTGAACTAAAGACAGTTTAATGCCTTTACAAATCCATATGTTTTCTAATACCACCATTCCTGTCAGCAGGCTACGGGAGCGCCTCTTTGAAGATGGAAGGAAAATGACAAAGCACATCATTGTGAAGGCAATTATATGCTGCAGTAACCATTTTACAATGGCCCATATGGGCTGTATTTCAACAACGCAATTTCCAAATCTGCCTTAGCAAACATATATATCTCCGTCCCAATCCCAGGTAGATTTTGCAAAACAAAATAAGGCTGCAGCCAGAACAAATCGAAAATATGGATAACAGATGTAAAAATATGCCAACAAGGACACCAGAGCAATTTTTTGTCAGAGTACCGAACAAAGAGAGCAGCCACAGCAGACCTCACGAGGCCATTCACAGCAAAGCTGCCCATTCAAGGGACTCAGAGACCTGGGTTTATCAGAAATCTGATTATACACTCGTGTGCTCTCCTATGCAGCTGCCCAATTCACTGCTGCAGTCACCAGCCCATCCACCTCCCCAGGGACCACAGGGCAGGGGAGCTGCAATCCCAGTTTAGAAGTGAAAATCAGACATGAACCAAGGCTGTGCACGTTTACTGCAAATCCTCCCTGACATCCAGGATCAGGGCATAAATAAAGAGAAACAAGGAAAAAAAAAAAGCCAAAAAATCCACAAAAAATTCTCTTGTCTTTACCCTTGTGATAGCAGTTCCAGAGGCCTGCTCTGTTTACCTTGCTGCCTGAGCTGTGCTGTGGTAGCTGGGGCTGTGCCACCACCCCAGCATCACTGCCAGCAGCCCCAGGGCTGCTCTTTGCCTGCTTCCTTAGGAGGCAGAGCATGAAACTGCAGCTCCAGCCCAAAATCTCTCCCTCTTGTTGATGGAGAAGCAGGAGCCAGGGCTGAGGAGCAGCCTTCACAGGGCAAAATTATGCAAAAGCTGTACTCTAAAGGGGTTTTAATTGTGCTTCTTTCCAGTAGTCCTCTGCAGTGGTTCATTGCTTCTGAAGGCTCTGCAATGGGTCCCTGTTTTGGGATATCTCTGTGCCAGTGCCACAGTTTTCTAGGGACTCTGGGGCCACACACTGGCCCCACAGGCAGGATGCAGGCTGCAGGACACCAGTTGGACAGCCCTGTCTACATTAGCAGCAGCAATAAAGACAGGAACAGACATGAACATCTTTCTCCTAGAAGTGAAATAGTAATGAAAAAATGCCTTAAGCTGCCTCTAACAAAGACAAGAATGGTAAAGGTGAAAACTTACAAGTTCATTGCTAATTCATTAACAATAAACCGTCTGCATCAAATATCTTACACTTCAATGCCAAGGGCAACAAGCAAAGGAACACATGCACAGCATGGAGCAAAAAATCACCAGCACAAGGGAAACGTGGAACTGGGTATTCAGTAGCCAGGTCCTGCAAAGTGCATGATCCACTTCTTATCATTGTTAGCTCCTCAAAATGATCGAGTGAATCTGGGCATTTCAAAGCATTTCAAAGACTTTAATCCATGTGAAATATTACTTCCTGGAACCGGAAATTCAATCCCTAGCAATGAAAACAAAAGCACACTCATAAATGCACCTTTCAACTCAGCCAATATAGCCATATTTAGGCTCATGCTCTCTCTCTCTCAAAAAAAAAAAATCCTTTACTCATTAATATAGAGTAAACTTGAAATGATTGCTATAATTGCAGTTAAAAAATTAATCATGTTTTGCGATAAATGCAGATAAAAGCATGTTTTACTAATTATCTTTTGAAGATTCCGCTCATGAAAGATTAAAGGTGGAAGAAAAGTTGTTGAAATATTGAAGACAAAAAAATCCTACCATTTGAAATCACTTTGAAGCCATGTACCTCATATGAGTGATCCTTAATGTCCAGATGTACTGAAAAAGGAGTCTCTTTAATTCAGAAGTCTAACAAAACATGCCAATTGGAGTTTTTATGCCTTCAGCTCCCTGGAAATTGGTGCATTTAGCAGCCCCTGCTCTGCAGAGCTCCAGCCCATAGTGGGGTTTTCTTGTGGTCCATCCCTGACTGGGACAAAAAACTTCAAGCTGGAATTCAAAACTGAGTTCAAGAATTTCAGGCTTCATTGAGCTCTCCAGAGCTCCCATAGTATCAACCTACTCATAACTAGTTTGACAAACCCAAGCAGCCATCCGAGGAATCCACAAAAGGCAGCACTTTTCCCACTCAGGGAGGAGCAGCTGGAGGCACAGACATCAGAGTTTTAACAGGAGACCCTCCTCACCAGCCACAGGGTTCCTTTCTGTCCCCAGGCCACTTAAAGGAATGCAAGTTATCTGGGATGCAAATTACCCAAAATCAAGGCTGGTATTTCCATTCACAGCCCTGGAACTAACAAGGCAAATAATTCCCTTCCTGCTCCATCCCACCAGCCGATTTGACATCAGCAGTTTGCAGACTGAGCATTAATTAGGAGAGCAGATCTATTGACCACAGGCTGAAATGGATGTCCACAACTCCACTGGAAATGTTTTAGGCTTCTGCAAATTGAAACAACTTGAAAAATACTCTTAGGTAAAATTCCTAAGCAACTTTATAGTCATTTCACAGACCTAGTAACGATTTTAATTGGTGCAAAAGTATAAATTTTAGAAGTTTGCACCTGCAGCATGACAAGAACCAAAGCCTGTTGTTACAGGGCAGTTTTCAAAAGCATTGAGCTGGGCTCAAAAGCTACAGAGTGTCAATGTCAAGGACTCTTCAGTGCTCTGGAGTTTCAAGAGTCAGGGCAGGTCTGAAATGGAGCAGCTGACACCTCTTTGCTAAGGGAAGGGTCCCTCTGTAAAGAACATTATTCCCCAGCAGCCCCCTGTGCTCTATTTCTCCTTGCTCCTTTCCCCTCACCCTGCAGCCTTTAACCCCTCTGCCCATCACAAAGCATGGTGACACCAAATTATTAAATTCCACCCTTGCTACAGACCTGAGCAGGGCTAGGTAAATGATTAAATAGTTGGGTTTTTCATAACCACACATCCAAGGAAATTTGCCAATGTCTTTTTATTTGCATATCTGGCAGACTGCCCCAGACAACTAATACGTAAGTGACAGTGTACAGGTGTATTAGTTTAGAGTTTGCCTTTAATCTAGAGGTGTCAATTTGCTTCTGTTTTAATTACATCCATCTTGATATGTTATTACAACCTCATGAAACTTCTTCATTATGTGAATGGCTATAAATACATACACATGACAAACAGTTGTTATAAATTTCCTGGTTCAGCAGTGGAGGCACAGTATCTTAGCCCACACATCATGTTCATTTAAATTGCAGCTCTCCCTCTCCTCTCTACCTCACTCCATTCTCTTCCTTCTCTTTTCTTTTATCCAATACCAAAATATTTCCCCCCCTACATTTAATGGATTTTCTAATATTTACTAGTTGCAGCATCCCAATACAAATACTCTCAGCTTAGGGAGCTGTTTCAGCCCATGTGTGTCCTGGGCTGTGCCTCTGTAAGATGTCTGTTTGTCATTAGGCAAATATAAGGAGATAGCACTGAGGCCTTATAAATGTGCAAAGATCCACTTTTGTAGCTACATAATTCACTGAGTTTTTCAATACACATTCTGAGGTTGAAAACTTGGCTAATCCATCCACCAGATGTATCTTTATGATCCCAGAACTCATTAAAATTTACTTTTTTCCCCTCTTTTTTAAAAAGTCCAGCAGACTCAGCTGTTGAGCCACATTAATTGCATTTTTATTATTTTTCCATAGTTAAAATGACTAATGCTAGCAGAAGTCACTGCCTACAAGCACAATAGCCAGACAGCAAAAATTAGTAGGACTTCTAATCGTTCAGTAATATCCAAATCCCATAAAATTAAGAGAGGCAATTTGGTCCTCTCAAAACAGATGGATTTGATTTTCAGTATTTATTTTGAATTTTCTTTAAGGGGAGAAAAGAGAGAAGAAAAGACACAAATTCACACCAAAAGATTCCACTCATAGGTCGAAGCGCCCTTGACATGCATTAAACTCCACAACACCAACACAGTCACAACATAAATCGTCCCCAACAGCAGCACTTCTTCCTTTGCCTTCTTACCACACAGACCCCTCAGAGGTCAAAAACTACTCAAAAATCCCTTTCACGGCCTCAGCCCTCCATCAGTGCCCTCTCTGGTGGATGTCATGCCATGCCAGCCCTTCCAGACAATCTGGAGAGCGTGTGTTACCCAGCTCCTTCCCAGGGGCATTCTGGACGCTGAAACAGATCCCAGTTTCTGGGGGACCCCTGGAAGACACTTATGGTACCCTCTGGGGGCATGTGGTGCTTCTTGTCACAAGAGAAAGGTGACAGAAATCATTAGGAGCCAGGTGAAGAACAAAGCCCCATTCCTGGCAACAAGTCAGGTCCTTTGGCCATCTCTCTACCATTCCTATCACCCATGTAAGCAAGGAGACAATTCCTTCAGCCACCTATCCTTTATTCCCACCTTCTGCAGCAGAAGATGGCTCAAAAAACAAACAAACAAACAGAAATTAACCGGATTCTCAGACTGAAAGGTCTCCGGTCACTCAGGACTTCCAGAGAGAAAATAAACAAAAATCGGTGCCAAGAGCAATTATCACCATGTTTGTAACTCATCTCAGCCTCAGAAATAGGAAATGGTGTGCAAACAACAAAACATGGGCTGGCAGAATTTGCCAGGAGGGAGAAGTTTCACCACACAGGTTTCATACCCTGCTCTCCTGTACTCAAGAGCCACCCAAGTGTGGTCCTTGAGAAGTCAGTAGCAACAATTTCTGCCTCATTGGTTTGATTTCACAGGCAAAGTGATTAAAATGCCTTTACTACACCAGGAGGGTGAGTTAGGAGCAGCCGTAGGATTAACTGCCAGAGGGTCCCCAAGGATGGGTCACCTGGAACATGCTAACCCATACCTGCACCTAAGGAAACAGGCAACAGTGGCTCTGGAATTCACTGACAGGTGAGCAGGAATCTGCACCAGGTATTATCACTGTTACACATTCTCCTCTAAAGCATTGTTCTTCTCACAGTCATCCTATGACAGAAGAAGGCTTCTCACAAACTTCCATGAATTTTGGTCTGGATCTGATCACTACTTAAATTCATGGGAGTGTAAAAACATGTTTTAAGGTCTGATACAACTGTTAGCATTACTCCGCAACACACAAGTACCCCTTCAGAATTTCAGCCATCCAAATGCTAATCTAACCTAGAACCTCCTGGTACCTACCTCTATCTGCTTCTGGTGTTCACTGTCATCCTGCACCATCCACAAACCTGCTCAAACCTTCACACAAATGATGCTCAGCACAGGGCTTGCTTGTCCCAAAATGTCTGCCTCTTTTCATGAGCTCATCCAGCAAAGGACAACTCCAGGCTCACATCTGGATAGGGAGGATAGGTTGACAGTAGTTTTATGTTCAAATCATTGTCTCCTTTGGTACCAAATAAAAGTATGAAAAGAGACAATTTATAAGAGCACTAATTGTAGAGGAGAAGAAATTTCCACTTTAGGAAGCTGGCAAACACACGTGAGACAGATTAAAGGGTAATCATTCCTGGAAAGAACACGGAGTGAACTCCTGCATGGCTCTGAGTAACTATTCCTATGTGGAGTTGGTATATTAATCATATCAGTGATATGTGCATCAGCCAGCATTACACAATCACAAGTTCAGCCAGCCAGGAACTTGGGCACGTCAGATATCAGCACACCTCTACACATCCCCCATGCCTTTGTCTCGGGACATTTTAAAAACAGCAGGGCTGAGATGCACACCAAATATCAGGTAAATTCACATGGAGCATGTTCAAATTAAATCTCATGAGCAGAACCTCACAAACAGAATAGTATGTGCAGAGCCAAGAGATAATCCACTTCTTTTGCTGACTTATTCCACCACTACTCCAGAGAGGGTGACAGAACCAAAACTCCTGCCTATAGTATTTACCAGACTGAAGACACAACCTTTTGGTTCAAACCTTGTCTCTCCACCACATGAGTGTGTGAACTTAAACAGCAGTGTTGCCAAGATACAAGGAGAAAAATCTCAAGACATTAAGGTAACACACTATTTAAAGGCAAATAGTACAGCAGAGCTGAGCTGGGGATCTGACAAATTGCCACTGCACGTTCTGCTGTTACAGCAAAACAAATCCCTACCTGCATTAGCCATTCCTCATTCCTTACAAAGTGGATTTTCATATCCATTTTACAACAAAGGAGTTTAGAGGGCTATGATGTTCTGAAGTGGTCTTCACCAAGGCTTGGCATCAAGTCAAAACAACAACAAACTGAATATACAAAAAATGCACGCAGCTGGTAATTTGTGGCACTTACAGAGCCAAACCCCAACAAGAACACAAGATACTGAACTGACAAATTACAAGGGTGATGTACAAAAAGACAGAGAAATGTTGGAAGCATTTTTCTCTTGCAGAACCAAGGCAACACTGCAGTTCAAGTGCAGGAAAACTGAGAGTTAAACATTTCCACATTTCAGCCTGCAACTTCCTAACTCCATTACCTTTTTATTAATTGCATTTGAGATTTCACTAAACTTGAGCTTGGGCTATTTTTAAAACCTATCTGACTCAACTTACTGTTGCTCAGAACAAAGATTAAACTGCTAATTTAGCTGCAGATAATTACAAGGCTGCAGGTCAGACCCCCAGTGTAATGTGGTAGGGTGTCCCAGTCAAACTGATAGGTGTTCAAAAAACCCCAAAAAACAAGAGCAGCAGAGCTGGGGGAAAGAAGGGATCATCTTCAGTGAGAGAGGAATCTTTCTGCCTTCCTCCCAGCTGAAGATACTGGGATTAAGGACTCCTTAAGCAGGGACAGATTTGGTCGAGTGTCTCCCCTTAGTACCAACAGCAGGGCTCTCACCAAGAAGCATTTTTGTACACAGCAATGGATCTTTCCTAAAACTCCCACTTTTGGTAACAACACCCCCCTCTAGTTCTCTGTGTTCCCATAAAGTCCCTGCTATTTCTCTATTGATCTCAGTGTTGTAAGTCAATCTTTCAATTACTCAGACCCTTGATGTCTTTCTGATGATTTTTTTGCCTTTCCCTAATGGTCATTTTCCTTCCAAGTTCCCGATCCTTTACCCTTATTTTATAAATCATAGAATCATATAACTGTTTGGGTTGGAAAAGGCCTCTACGATCAGAGAGTCCAGCCATGAACTCAGTACAGCCAGCCCCACTGCCAACCATGTGTCCAAGTGCCACATCTACGCTTCTTTTAACTCTCTCCAGGGATGGTGACTCCACCACTACCCTGCATTTTACACTCCTTCAGTGCCAGCAAAGGCCCCAGATATTTAATCAGAAAGGTCTTACTTACACCCCCAAACAGCAGGAAAAAAGATGCCAAGATAAGAGGATAAGGGTGTCTTTTGTCTTTTGATGTGCAGCATATTTCTCATTAATGCTAATCTTAAAGAGTGGTGCTAGTGGTGATTAATTGAATCACATTCATCTAAAAGAACTTGTCCTTATAGTTTAAACTCATCCTTCTTCAACTCAAGGCCATTGTGCCTCCTACTACCACCCATGAGAATGGCAAAAATCCCCACCTTCATTACATGGTTACCTTCAGGAGCTTAAAAGAATATTTATACAACAATTTCAATCCTTGGTCAATATCTGCCCGAAGAGACAGCTTCAGCTCTCCAACAGCTACTGAAATCAGCTGGAGTTAGGAGTGCCTTACCTCCCAGAGAGGTACCAGGCTTTTCAAAATAATTCTAAAGTATTTTTAAATTATTTAGGTACCCAAATGATAGCAATATATGTTTCAAACATCACTCTAGACATTCCTTTTGTGGAACATGGATCCTGCTGTTTTCAGTCCCACTTTCAGTTTGAGTTGCTCTTTTTTCAGGTCTGGTCACTGAGGTTTTCATCAAGATAGTCAGCTGCTCTATCAAGGTTATCTCAAAATTTAATCTCAGGTCAGTTTACTGTTTCCTCTAAATACGTAGTGAAAATAATAAACGCATCACTTTGTGTGATATCCCAGTGTCACACAAAGCTTAATGCCTCTCCTCATCCCCAGATATCTTCATTTAGTTACTCCCTTCTTTTCTCTGCTGGTCTAAATCTGCAGACTTGCATGTGCAAACAGAGACTGGGACAAACACCTAAGCATCTAAGCAGTCAATAAACACAAGAAGGGCCACTAAGATTTGCTGACAGCACTAAACAAACACCTGATGTTATGATGCTGCTGTGGTAAGGCAGGAAGATCAAATTCCTTTTGAAATACGAAGGGATAGAGACAAGGCAGAACAAACTTGCTTGAAATCTCAGAGAAATTTAAGCAAACAGGCTAATCAGGCTAGCTAGAAGACTGGTGAGAAGAGAATGATTTGGGGAGGAAAAGCACACAGCAAGCCAGCCATTCTGGTGTCCAGCTCAAAGCTCCTGCTGTCACACAGCCAAGCTATTTCTATTTTCAGTGGGCCATGCCTAGAGATGAGTATCACACACCAGTTATTAAAGCAAATTCCTGCATTCAGATGCATACACAGAGCCACATTGTCAGTGCACACAGACACACAACTGAGACCACAGGATCTTCAAAACCTTCCTGCTACTTGCATATTTTTTTGTTTCTGTAGTGTGTCTATTTTAAAGCCCAGATCAGCTGTTAAGCTTTACTCCATCTAGTCTCCTATTATCTGTGCAACTTGTAAAAGTGCTGCAGCTAACATCTGCCTAAACCACACAAACACCGTGGAACAATTGCTTTAAAATTATTTACACTAGGTGGATGGAATCGTCTGACATAGAATTTGAAGCTCATTAAACAGCTCCTTGACAAATATTTGTCAGCATTTCTCATTTGTAATTAATTATATTGGGCTTTACCTGACGATAATTTAGCATGGTCTCAAAACAGACTAATGCCTGCATGCTGAACAGAAATTAGTTCAGCAAATGCACAGTGAGAAATTGTGACAGTTTTATGAAACAAGAATCCCCATTTAAATGCGAGTCCCCTGCTTCCCACCCCACTTCTATCTGTGCTTTATAAATATCTGTGTCCCATTTCAGACTTGTCAGATGAGCTGCCTGAGTTGAAGCTAAACAAACATCCGCAGAAAAAAACTCATTACCTTACTCAGTGTTCAGAAAACCTGAAACCAACTGCTTACTCTATAGGGATGGTCAGAGCTGACTCAGGAAACATAAAGTACTTCCCAGGCTTTAAGCCATCTTAACATTCAGGTCAGATTTCCTTTCTCATCACAGCAAACCATCTTCACCACGGCATGTCAACAGCCATGTCACGTCAGCCTCCTGCCCGGACACCTCTGCACCAGGGGGTAGGAGGGAGACAAACATCTTCCTGAAATCTCACCTCACCAGAAAGCTCTGCACAAGCCTCTGTGCCAGCACTGCCAGAGAACATCATGGAGAAAGTCACTCCAACGGATTGATTTATCACATTCTGAGAAATGACCTTTCCCTGTCAAACTGGTGTCTAAAATGCCCACCTGGGTTTGGAGAACCTCATGCTATTATTGCTGGTAACAAAGACACCAGCAGTGCAGCACAGGCTCCTCCAGGCTGGGAAAAGCAGTCAGCTCGACAAGCCACTGGTCACACTAACACAGGTACAGAGTGTCTGTGCCTTCCTGCTCTTCCAGCCTGGGACATTTGGGGAGGTCAGGGCAGCAATGTGTGAGAAACAGAGCTTGCTGCTGTCAGTCCCAGTAAAGCCACTCATGGGAGAATTTAATTTCAAATTGTAGGACCACATCTCAGCTGCTTTACTACAGATTAAGGGCTGGTTTCTGAAGGCCAAGGCTCCAAACTGCTCCCCAGTGTAGGGGACAGGCCCATATTGCACACAGTTACACTGAAGTCTTGCAAGGCCAGGCAAGGATCAGTCTGGCCACATCTGCACTGACACTGGAATTGCTCAACTGTCATTTGAAGCAGGAAAAAATCCACAGTGAGACCCCCCCCCGTATTCATTGTACTCCCTCTTCCCGTGTATTCCCCACACAAACATTAGAGACATCAAGGTATGGGGTGCCATCAATGCAGGGACAACCAGAAGCACGTGGCCTCTATTTCAACACCAAACAATTTACACTTGAGAAGTACGAGAAGGCTACTGACACATGGACAGAAAAGCAGTTCCCAGAGTGGGAGCTGGTAAAGTTTGCTTCAAGGGATGGGAACTTTTATCAATGTAACCATAACAGGTTGGATGACTCCTCCTGAAGTTGTAGTGGCATGGGATCTGTGTTCTTGGGCAGCAACCGTGTCCCTTTGCCATCTACGAGCTTGACTCAACCTTGTATTTTGCACAAGCTGGGCTTTTTCAGTCACCCCAACAAAAAGCAAAAGCATTTAGTAAAAGACAGGCGAAATCAAGCTGTGTGGATGTTCTTGCTCCATTTTTTTGGAACTTGATAGATAATAAAGTCCTGGGGTGACACCTCACACCCAGCCAACCCACACCCCTACAGCTGCAAGGATGTCCCCGGGAGCAAAGAGCTCAGCCTTGCCCCTCCACGGTGACTGTCCCCTCCTGCATGAGCCACCATCCACCTGTGTCCGCTCTTCTGAACCATGGGCTCAGATCCTCCAGTGGGTGAAACATTCTGCACTTTCCCTGTCACAGTTTTTCACACTAAGCAGACAAAACACTGTCTCTGCACCCTTCCAGCTGTGCTAAGCCCAAGAAAAGGCTGAAGTTCAAGCACAAGGCAGGGCTCAGAAAGTCTTGTCTACAGTCTGGGCACGAGCGTCTTCTGGAACCTGGGGAACACCTCCATGGGCTCCAACAAGCTGGGGCAGACCCATAGCATGAGGTGTATGATTACCATGACACCTCTCCACAGCACCCAAAGCTTCCTGAATAAACTCAAACACATTAACACCTCAGCATCTCACCAAGGCTGAGGTATCTCACCCCACCAGCCACTCACAACCTCCTCACCAACACCAGGATTACAATAAAAACTCCAGGCTGTTACATGAAACAGAGCAATTCCTGCCACACTGGGCTCCTGCCTTATACACCTTCATCTCCCTCTGATCTTCAGAAACAAGTTTCTCAATGTACGTACAGAGCTGCAGGAAAAAGCACCTAACAATGATTTTGTGACATTATTTCTTAACACAGCATGAAATCGTTAGGTCAAAACGTGCCACCTATCACATGAACATTAAAAGTATGTCAAGTCTCAGTGTGCAAGCTATTGTTTTATCTGAACGTGATACTAGCTGGCAGAACTGGGTAATGTATCTGTGCTCCTTTTTAGTGATACAGGATTACAAGAGGATGCAAGTAGTAGCCATACTTGGCTTGGCACAGAGAAGAGAGCACAGCAATTATTTTCAAGTTGAAAATAAACAAATAAGAAGTGAAATAGAATAAAGACATTTTCTAAAATGCCCTACCAAGTTCTAAACTTGCTCTTCACTTCCTCTCCAAAAAGGACTACAGCCAAATTCTCAAGTCCTTATTCACATAAAAATGCTTAATGACACAAACTAGGGCTTTGTTTGAAGAAAAACCAAATTTTGTCCGAAACAGAAGCATACAAATTTCTCTCCTGCCAATAAACATGTATTCACACTTTTGGTCTCTCTGGTTTGAGCAGGGTACTCGCGGATGGGCTCACCAGGTGAGAAATGGTGGATAAATCCAGTCTGGACATTACCTCAGCATTTGTTCCTTACTGCTTACATGAGTCTAACACCAACCATGTGGAGGTTTGCTGGAGTGAACAAATCCTTCCTTAATAACACCAGAGTAAGTTCTCTTGGAGGCATAGTGTGGATGGATACAGGTGTAACCAAGGACAAAATCTGGCTACAAATCAAGAAATAAAATAAACAAACATAAAAAAAACCCTGGAAAAAAGCCACTAAGTATTCCTGGCTAAATATTTAAACATCTTAAAAGCTACTCAGATTTTTTGTTGTTGTTGTTAAACAATCAGCTTCACCTCCACATTTATTTTGACAGTTCATCATCGTTCCAGTTGTGACTCCAGTGCACGTAAACCCAAATAAATCTGCTTTTCACCACAGCAAACTTCTCCTGCTCAGAACTTACAAACAACAAAGCCCTTCAAACACACAGGCTGAAGGTCCCCTTCCATGGCAGCATCACCACCACGACCCTGGCTGGGCTGACAGCCCTTCCACGTTCGCGAGTGGGTGGGTGGAGAGAACACGGAG